>SJYW01033529.1:0-61105 GCA_006410735.1 Raphicerus campestris
CAAGACGAAGCCTGACTCCCCTGTGGGGGCTCCAGGGCATCCGCAAGACCTATGTCAGCATGGGCGAGGCAAGCACAGGCGCTGGCCTCAGCACCATACGAGGAATGAGGACCCAGCGACGTCGCTGGAAGAATCCCCACAGGTGCCTCGAAACTCGCATGGAGACTGGCCTCCTGAGGCCACAGGAGCAGGTCCCTGGGGTCCCCATCGTAACTCGAGAGGACCCCACTGCAACTTGAGAAAAGCCAGAAGCTTCTCCCCTGCAGGGAGGGTGAGTCCCTTGTCCGCAGCAGCATCTCAGAAGAAATCAACCTTTCCCTCTTGGACCTCGAAAGGCTCCTTCATACCCTTGTTGTGACCTAGGAAGTTGCCCCCACGCAACTGTCCTCACTCGAGAGGAATCCCGAGGGTCCCGCCAAGACTCAAGAGGATCCCCGTTTTCCCCTGCTGAGCTCTAGATGAGGGGCCCTTTCTCTTCTCCATCGGGAAAGGATTTCTGCCACTCCCCTCGCTTCCCAAGAGGTGGCCTCGCATCAGGAGAGTCGGGAGGAGCCTCAGGTGTCCGACCACCACCCCCCCAAGACCGCCAAATTCCTCGTCCACTCCAGATGAACATGACTGCCCTGCACTGTCTCGACTGTCACCCAAGGCTCAACACCCAACACACTGGCACGTGAGACAGCCCTGGAGTACCTCGATGGCACGCCACAGATCCCTGTGTCTGCTTTACGGGGAACTAGACACTGCTGCTGCATTTGGGGAAGAAAGAGTCCGTGCAAGTCTCCAGGCGAGAAGAGGCCTGACTCCCCTGTGGGGTCTCCAGAGTAACCTCAAGTCCTATGAAAGCAGGAGCGAGGAAATCATAGGCTCGACCACAGCACCAGACGAGGACTGAGGACAGGCAACGACTGGGTTGGTATCCTCAGAAGCGCCTCACAACTCACACTGAGAATGGCCTCTCCTGAGGATACAGGTGCGGGTCCCTGGCTTCCCCACCACAACTCGATAAAAACCGGAAACTTCTCCCCTGAAAGCGTGGTGGGACCCTTGTCTGCAATGGCATCTCAGGGGAATTTACCCCGTCCCTCGTTGACCTCGATAGGCTCCTTCACACACTTGCTGTGACCCAAGAAGTTCCACGCCCCACCCGTCCCTACTCGATAAGATCCCCAAGGGTCCCACCAAGGAACAAGAGGAGCCCCGTTTTCCCCTGCTGAACTCCAGATGAGGGGCCCTTGCCCTACTCCGTCGGGAAAGGTTTCATGGTCTTCCCCTCACATCCCAAGAGGAGGTGCTTGCACCTGGAATGTTGGGAGGAGTCTCCCTAGTTGGGCCACCAATCCCCAAGACCACCAGATGCATCCTTTACTTCAGATGAACTTGACTGCCCTGCACTGCCTCCACTGCAAGCCCGAGGCTCAACTCCGGCACTCTGGCACATGTGACAGCCTTAGCGTACCTCGAGCGCAAGCCATAGATCCCTGTATCCCCTCGACAGGGACCCAGATACTGTCATGCAGTTGGAAGTAAAGCAGCTGTGCACGTCTCCAGTTGAGACAAGGCCTGACTCCTCTCTGCGGGCTCTAGGGGAAGCCCAATACAAATGTCAGCACAGGTGAGGCAATCTCAGGCTGCAGCCTCAGCACCGGAAGGGGACTGAGGACTTGGCTCCACTGGAGAGGAATCCCCAGATGTGCCTCGCCCCTCGCATGGAGTCTGGCCTATCCTGGGGCCACAGGGGCGGATCCCTGTCTTCCCCGTTGTAACTGGAGAGGACCCCGCCACAACTTGAGAAAAACCAGAAGCTTCACCCTTGCAGGCGGAGTGAGGCCCTTGTCTGCTCTGGCGTCCTGGGGGAAATCACCCGTTCCCTCTTGGACCTCGAAATGCTCTTTCACACCCTCGATGTGACCCAAGAAGTTCCCCCTAACACATGTCCCCACATGAGAGGACCGCCGAGGGTCCTGCCGTGACTCAACAGAGTCTGCATTTTCGCATGCTCAGCTCCAGATGAGGGGAATTTCTTTGTTCCATTGAGAAAGGGTTCCCAGCTCCCCCCTCGCATCCCTAGAGGAGGCACTCACATGAGGCAAGTCAAGAGAAGCCTCAGGCGTCGGGTCACATTTCTGCAAGACCTCCAAAACCCTAGTCAACTCCAGATGAATCTGACTGTCTTGCAGTGCCTCAAGAGTCACCCCGAGACTCGACTCCAGCATATTGGAATGTGTGATAGCCCTGGGGTACCTCGAGGTCCAGCCACTGATCCCTGTATCCTCTCGACAGGGATCTGGACACTGTTGTTCCAGTTGGGGAGCAAAGCGGCTGTGCATGTCCCCAGGTGAGACGAGGCCTGACTTCCCTATGGGGGCTCCAGGGGAACCCCAACATGTATGACAGCGTGGGTGATGCAAGAACAGGCTCAGGCCTCAGCACCAGACGAGTACTGAGGCTGAGGACCCGGGGAGATCTCGGGAGGAATCCCCAAAGGTGCATCCCAACTCGCATGGAGACTGGCCTCTTCTGAGGCCAGAGCAGCGGGTCCCTGGGGTCCCTGTCATAACGCGAGAGGACACCGCCGCAACTCGAGGAAAACCAGAAGCTTCTCCCCTGCAGGGAGGGTGAGTCCCTTGTCCCCTGAAGCATCTCGGGGGAAATCACTCCTTTCCTCTTGGACCATGAAAGGCTCCTTCATACCCTTGTTGTGACCTAGGAAGTTCCCCTTCTCAACTGTCCTCACTCGAGAGGAAGCCCGAGGGTCCGCCGCGACTCAGGAGGAGACCCATTTTCCCATGCTGAGCTCCAGATTTGGGGCCCATTCCCTGCTCCATCGGAAAAGGTTTCTGGTGCTTCCCTCTCATCCGAAGAGGTGGCCTCCCATCAGGACAGTCGAGAGGAGCCTCAGGTGTCCGACCACCACTCCCCAAGATTCCAAAATGCCTCGTCCACTCCAGAAGAACATGACTGCCCTGCACTGTCTCGACTGTCACCCCGAGGCTCGGCTCCCAACACACTGGCATGTGAGACAGCCCTGGAGTACCTCGATGGCAAGCCACCTATCCCTGTGGCCACTTTACGGGGAGCTGGACACTGCCGCTGCAGTTGGGAAAGAATCAGACCGTCCCAGTCTCCAGGCGAGAAGTGTCCTGACTCCCCTGTGGGGCTCCAGAGTAACCTCAAGACCTATGAAAGCATGAGCGAGGAAATCTCAGGCTCTGACCTCAACACCAGACAAGGACTAAGGACCTGGAGATGACTGGGGAGGAATCTCCAGAGGCTCCTCACAACTCACACTGAGAATGGCCCCTCCTGAGGATAAAGTGGCGGGTCTCTGGGGTGCCGGTCGTAACTCGAGAGGACCCTGCCAAAACTCGAGTAAAACCAGAAGCTTCTCCCCTCCAGGTTTGTTGTGGCCCTTGTCGGCAACTACATCTCTGGGAAATTCACCCCGTCCCTTGTAGACGTCGAAAGGCTCCTCACACACTTGCTGTGACCAAGAAGTTCCCCGCCCCACCCGTTCCCACTCGAGGGGAATCCCATAGGTTCTGCCAAGACTCAAGAGGAGCCCCGTTTTCCCCTGCTGAGCTCCAGATGAAGGGCCCTTTCCCTGCTCCATCGGGAAAAAGTTCCCAGTTCCCACCTTGTATCCCAAGAAGTGGAACACAAACCAGGCGACTCCAGAGAAGCCTCAGGCATCAGGTCACATTTCCCCAAGACATGCAAATGCCTAATCCACTCCAGATGAATCTGACTGTCCTGCACTGCCTCCACTGTCACCCCGAGGCTTGACTCCAGCACACTATCACGTGTGATAGCCCTGGGGTCCCTCGAGGTCAAGCCACTGATCCTTGTATCCGCTCGACAGGGACCCATACACGGTTGCTTCAGATTGGGAGGAAAGCGGCTGTGCACTTCCCCAAGTGAGAAGAGGCCTGACTTCCCTATGGGGGCTCCAGGGGAAACCCAAGACCTATGTCAGCATCAGCAAGACAGGGACAGGCTGCAGACTCAGCACCAGAGGAGGACTGAGTTCACTTGGAAGGAATCCCCACAGGTGCCTTGCAACTCGCATGGAGACTGATCTCTCCTGAGGCCACAGCAGTGGGTCCCTGTGGTCCCCATTGTAACTCGAGAGGGCCCTGCAGCAATTCGAGAAAAACCGGAAACTTCTCCCCTGCTGGCATGTTGTGGCCCTTGTCTGCAATAGCATCTCAGGGGAATACACCCCGTTCATCATGTACCTTGAACGGCTCCTTCACACCCTTGCTTGACCGAAGAAGTTCCCCGTCCCACCCGGCCCCACTCAAGTGGAACACCAAGGGTCCTGCCATGACTCAAGAGGAGCCCCATTTTCCCCTGCTAAGCTCCAGATGAGGGGTCCTTTCCCTGCTCCATTGGGAAAGGATTTCCGATTTTCCCCTCACATCCCAAGAGGTGGCCTCGCATCAGGAGAGTCGGGAGGAGCCTCAGATGTCCGACCACCACTCCCCAAGATCCCCAAATGCTTCGTCCACTCCAGATGGACCTGACTGCCCTGCACTGTCTCGTTTGTCACCCCGAGGCTCAACTGCTGACACAGTGGCACATGTGATAGCCCTGGAGTACCTAGAGTGCCAGCCAAAGATCTTTTTGTCTGTTTGACAGAAAGCCGGCCACGGCTGCTGCACCCTGGAGTAAAGCAGCCCTGCATGTCTATGGGCGAGACGAGGCCTGACTCCACTGAGAGGGCTCCAGCAGATCCCCAAGACCTACGTAGGCACAGGTGACAAATGCTCAGGCTCCAGCGTCAGCACCAGAATGGACTGAGGACTTGGTGCTCTGGGGAAGAATCGCCAGATGTGTCTCACCCCTGGCACTGAGTCTGGCCTCCCCTGGGACCACAGTGGTGGGTCCATGGGGCACCCTCGTAACTTGAGAGGACCCCTCCACAACTAGAAAAAAAAACAGACACTTCCCTGCATGCGGATAGAGGCCCTTGTCCAATGCGGCATCTCGGGGGAATTCAGTCCTGCCCTCTTGGACCTCGAAAGGCCTCTTCACACCCTTGCTGTGAACCAAGAAGTTCCCCGACCCGCCAGTCCCCACTCGAGTAGGAACCCCGAGGGTCCTGCCAAGACTCAAGAGGAGCGCCGTTTTCCCCTGCTGAGCTCCAGATGAGGGGTCCTTTCCCTGCTCCGTCAGGAAAGGTTTCCTGGTGTTCCCCTCACAAGTCAAGAGGAGGTGCTCACACTTAGAGTGTCCAGAGGAGTCTCACAGTTTGGGCCACCATTCCTCAAGACCCCCAAATGCCTGGTTCACTCCAGATGAACCTGATAGCCCTCCATTGCCTCGACTGTCACCCTGAGAATCCACTCAGGCACATTGGTACCTGTGATTGTCCTGGGGTACATCCAGGGCAAGGCACTGATCCCTGTATCTGCTCGACATGGACCCGGACACTGTTGCTGCAGTTGGGGAGGAATGACGCTGTGCACGTCAACAGGTGAGACGAGGCCTGGCTCCCCTGTGGGGGCTCCAGGGGACCCCTAGTTCTATGTCAGCATGGGCGAGGCAAGCACAGGCTCTGGACTCAGCACCAGACGAGGACTGAGGACCTGGCAACGACTCGGGAGAAATCCCCACAGGTGCCTCGCAACTCGACTGGAGACTGGCCTCTCCTGAGGCCACAGGGGTGGGTCCCTGGGGTACCCACCGCAACTCAAGAAAAGCCAGAAGCTTCTCCCCTGCAGGGAGGGTGAGTACCTTGTCCACTGCAGCACCTCAGGGGAAATCACCCCTTCCCTCTTTCAACTCGCAAGGCTCCTTCATTCCCTTGTTGTGACCTAGGAAGTTTCCCGCCACAAACTTCCCCACTCGGGAAGAACCCCGAGCAACCCGCCGTGACTCAAGAGGAGCCCCATTTTCACCTACTGATCTCCAGATGAGGGGCCCTTTCCCTTCTCAATTGGGAAAAGTTTTCCGGCGCTCCCCTCATATCCCAAGAGGTGGCCTCCCATCAGGAGAGTCGGGAGGAGCCTCAGGTGTCCGACCACCACTCCCCAATATCCCCAAATGCCTCATCCATTCCAGATGAACATGACTGCTCTGCACCCCGAGGCTCAACTCCCAACACACTGGCAGGTGAGACAGCCCTGGAGCACCTCGATGGCAACCCACAGATCCCTGTGTTCACTTTACAGAGAGTCGGACACTGCCGCTGCAGTTGGGGAAGAAAGCAGCTGTACAAGTCTCCAGGTGAGAAGAGGCCTGACTCCCCTGTGGGGGCTCCAGAGGAACCTCAAGACCTATGAAAGCATGAGCGAGGAAATCTCAGGCTCGACCTCAGCACCAGACGAGGATTGAGGACCTGGCGATGACTGGGAAGGAATCCCCAGAGGTGCCTCCCAACTAGCACTGAGAATGGCCTCTCCTGAGGATACAGGGGCGGGTCCCTGGGGTCCACATCGTAACTTGAGAGGACCCATCCACAACTTGAGAAAAACCTGAAACTTCTCCCCTGCAGGCGTGGTGTGTCCCTTGTCTGGAATGGCATCTCAGGGGAATTCACCCCGTCCCTCGTGGACCTTGAAACGCTCCTTCACACCCTTGCTGTGACCAAAGACGTTCCCTGCCTCACCCGTCCCCACTCGAGTGGAACCCTAAGGGTCCCACAAAGACTCAAGAGGAGCCCCGTTTTCCCCTGCTGAGCTCCAGATGAGGGGTCCTTTCCATGCTCTGTCGGGAAAGGTTTCATGGTGATCCCCTCACATCCCAAAAGGAGGTGCTCGCACCTGGAAAGTCGGGAGGAGTCTCATAGGTTGGACCAACATTCCCCAAGACCCCCAAATGCCTCGTCCACAAGAGATGAACCTGACTGACCTGCACTGCCTCGACTGTAACCCCGAGGCTCGATTCCGGCACACTGGCATGTGTGACATCTCTAGGGTACCTCGAGCGCAAGCCATAGATCCCTGTATCCGCTCGACAGGTTCCCTGACACTGTTACTGCAGTTGGGAAGGAAAGCGGTTGTGCACATCTCCAGTCGAGACGAAGCTTGACTCCCCTCTGAGCAATCCAGGGGAAGGCCAATACAAATGTCAGCATGGGCGAGGCAATCTCAGGCTGCAGCCTCAGCACCAGAAGGTGACTGAGGACTTGGCACACTGGGGAGGAATTCCCAGATGTGCCTCGCCCCTCGCACAGAGAATGGCCTATCCTGGGGCGACAGGGGCAGATCCCTGTGGTTCCCATCATAACTCAAGTGGACCCTGCCGCAACTCGAGAAGAACCTGAAGCTTCACCCTTACAGGAGGAGTGAGGTCCTTGTCCTCTGCGGCATCCCGGGAAAAATCACCCATTCCCTCTTGTACCTCGAAATGCTCTTTCACACCCTTGCTGTGATCCGAGAAGTTCCCTGCCCCACACGTCCCCAATGGAGAGTACAGCTGAGGGTCCCGCCGCGCTTCAAGAGGAGCTCCATTTTCCAAGGCTCAGGTCCAGATGAGGGGCCCTTTACCTGCTCCATGGGGAAAGGATTCCCAGCTTTCTGCTCGCATCGCAAGAGGAGGCACTCACACCAGGACAGTCCAGAGAAGCCTCAGGCATCGGATCACTTTTCTGCAAGACCCCCAAATGTCTAGTCCACTCCAGATGTATCTGACTGTCCTGCACTGCCTCGACTTTCACCCCGAGGCTCGACTCCAGCACAATGGCACCTGTGATAGCCCTGGGGAACCTCGAGATCAAGCCATTGATCGCTGTATCCGCTCCACAGTGAACTGGACATTGTTGATGCAGTTGGGGAGGAAAGCGGCTGTGCAAGTCCCTGGCGAGATGAGGCTTGACTCCCCTATGGGGGCTCCAGGGAAACCCCAAGACCTATGTCAGCACGGGCGAGGCAAGCACAGGCTTCGGCCTCAGCACCAGACAAGACTGAGGACCCAGTGACATCTTAGGAGGAATCCCCACAGGTGTCTCGCAACTCTCATTGAGAATGGCCTCTCCTGAGGCCACAGCAGTGGTTCCCTGGGGTCCCCGTCGTAACTCAAGAGGACACAGCCGCAATTCGAGAAAAACCAGAAGCTTCTCCCTGCATGAAGGGTGAGTCCCTTGTCCGCTGCAGCATCTCAGGGAAAATCACCCCTTCCCTCTCGGACCTCGAAAGGCTCCGTCATACCCTTCTTGTGACCTGGGAAATTCCTTGCCCCAACCGTCCGCATTCAAGAGGAACCCGGAGGGTCCCGATGCAACTCAAGAGGAGCCCTGTTTTTCCCTGCAGAGCTCCAGATGAGGGGCCTTTTCCCTGCTCCATCAGGAAAGGTTTTTTGTCGCTACTCTCGCATCTCAAGAGGTGGCCTCACATCAGGACAGTCGGGAGGAACCTCAGGTGTAAGACCATCACTCCCCACGATCCCTAAATACCTCTTCCACTCCAGATGAACATGACTGCCCTGCACTGTCTCGAATGTCACCCCGAGGCTCGACTCCCAACACACTGGCATGTGAGAGAGCCCTGGAGTACCTCGATGGCAAGCTACAGATCCCTGTGTCTGCTTTATGGGTAGTCGAACACTGCCACTGCAGTTGGGGAAGAAAGAGGCCGTGAAAGTCTCAAGGCAAGAAGAGGCCTGACTCCCCAGTGGGGGCTCCAGAGTAACCTCAACACCTAAGAAAGCATGACCGAGGAATCTCAGGCTCCAATCTCAGCACTAGACGAGGACTGAAGACCCAGTGATGACTGGGGAGGAATCCCCAGAGGCGCCTCAAAACTCGCACTGAGAATGACGCCTCCTGAGGATACAGTCCCTGGCGTCCCCGTTGTAACTCGAGAGGACCCCGGTGCAACAAGAGAAAAACAGAAGATTCTCCCTTGCAGGCGTGATGTGGCCCTTGTCTGCAACGAAATCACAGGAGAATTCACCCCGTCCCTCATGGACCTCGAAAGGCTCCTTCTCACCCTTGCCGTGACGCAAGAAATTCCCCGCCCCAACCGACCCCACTCGAGAGGAACCCCAAGGGTCCTGCCAAGACTCAAGAGGAGCCCCGTTTTACACTGCTGATCTCCAGAGGAGGGGCCCTTTCTCTGCTCCATCGGGAAAAGTTTCTCGGTGTTCCCCTCACATCCCAGAACCTGGAAAGTCGGGAGGAATCTCACAGTTTGGGCCACCATTCCCCAAGTCCCCCAAATGCCTCGTCCACTTCAGATCAACCTGACTGCCCTGCACTGCCTCGACTGTCACCCCGAGGCTCGACTCCAGCACACTGGCATGTGTCACAGCCCTAGGGTACCTCGAGTTCAAGCCATAGATCCCTGTATCTGCTTGACAGGTTCCCAGACACTGCTACTGCAGTTGGGAAGGAAAGTGGCCTGGCATGTATCCAGTCGAGACGAGGCCTAACTCCCCACTGTGGGCTCCAGGGCAAGCTGAATACAAATGTCAGCAAGGGCGAGGCAATCTCAGGCTGCAGCCTCAGCACCAGAAGGGAATTTAGGACTTGGCACACTGGGGAGGAATCCCCAGATGTGCCTCGACCCTCGAACAGAGACTGGCCTATCCTGGGGCCACAGGGCTGAACAATGTGGTCCCTGTCGTAACTCGAGTGGACCCGCTGCAACTCGAGAAAAACCAGAAGCTTCACCCTTGTAGCCGGAGTGAGGCACTTCGCTGCAGCGTCCCGGGGGAAATCACCCATTCCTTCTTGGACCACGAAATGCTCTTTCACACTCTTGCTGTGACCCAAGAAGTTCCCCACCCTACACATTCCCACTTGAGAGGACCGCCGAGGGTCCTGTCCAGACTCAAGAGGAGCTCCATTTTCCCATGCTCAGCTCCAGATGAGGGGCCCTTTCCCTGCCCTATCGGGAAAGGATTCCCGGCTCTCCCCTCCCATCCCAAGAGGAGGCACTCACACCACGCGAGTCCAGAGAAGCCTCAGGCAGCGCGTCACATTTCCCCAAGACTCCAAAATGCCTAGTCCACTCCAGATGAATCTGACTGTCCTTCCCTGCCTCGACTGTCACCCCGAGGCTCGACTAAGGCACACTGGAATGTGTGATACCCATGGGGTACATGGAGATCAAGGCTCTGATCCCTGTGTCCGCTCGACAGTGACCCAGACACTGTTGCTACAGATTGGGAGGAAAGCCGCTCTGCACGTCCCAAGGCGAGAAGAATCCTGACTCCACTATGGGGGCTCCAGGGGAACCCCAAGACGTATGTCAGCATGAGCGAGGCAAGCACAGGCTGCGGACTCAGCACCAGACGAGGACTGAGGACCCTTGGGAGGAATCCCCACAAGTGCCTCACAACTTGCATGGAGACTGGCCTCTCCTCAGGTCACATGTGCGGGTCCCTGGGTTCCCCCTCGTAAACCAAGAGAAACTGACAGCACCTCGAGAAAAATCAGAAGCTTCTCCACTACAGGGATGGTGAGTCCCTTGTCCGCTGTAGTGTCTCGGGGGAAATCACCCCTTCCCTCTGGGACATCGAAAGGCTCCTTCATTCCCTGGTTGTAATCTAGGACGTTCCCCACCCCAAGCAGCCCCACTCGAAGGGAACTCCGAGGGTCCCGTCGTGACTCAAGAGGAGCCCCGTTTTACCCTGTTGAGCTCCAGAAGAGGGGCCCTTTCCCTGCTCCATCGTGAAAGGATTTCCTGCGCTCCCCTCGCATCCCAAGATGTGGCCTCTCATCAGGAGAGTCGGGAGCAGCCTCAGGTGTCTGACCACCACTCTCCAAGACCCTCAAATGCCTCGTCCACTCCAGATGAACATGACTCCCTGTACTGTCACCCCGAGGCTCGATTTGCAACACACTGGCCTGTGAGACAGCCCTGGAGTACCTCGATGGCAAGCCACAGAACCCTCTGTCAGCTTTATGGCTAGTCGGACAGTGCCGCTGCAGTTGGGGATGAAAGAGGCCGTGCAAGTCTCCAGGCGAGAAGAGGCCTAACTCCCCTGTGGGGGCTCCAGAGTAACCTCAGGATCTATGAAAGCATGAGTGAAAAAATCTCAGTCTCGGACCTCAGCACCAGAGAAGGACTGAGGACCCGGCAATGACTAGCAGGAATTTCCAGAGGCACCTCGCAGCTCGCACTGAGAATGGCCTCTACTGAGGATACAGGGGCAGGTCCCTGGGGTCCTTGTCGTAACTCGAGAAGACCTCGCCGCAACTCATGAAAAACCAGAAGCTTCTCCCCTGCAGGCATTCTGTGGCCCTTGTCCGCAACGGCATCTCAGGGGATTTAACCCCGTCCCTCGTGGACCTCAAAAGGCTTAATCACACCCTTGCTGTGACCCAAAAAGTTCCCCGCCCCACCCGTCCGCACTCGAGAGGAACCCCAAAGGTCCCACCAAGACTCAAGAGGAGCCCCGATTTCCCCTGCTAAGCTCCAGATGAGGGACCATTTCCCTGCTCCGTGGGGAAAGGTTTTGCGGTGTTTGCCTCACATCTCAAGAGGAGGTGCAGGCACCTGGAAAGTCGGGAGGAGTCTCATAGGTAGGGCCACCATTCCCCAAGACCCCCAAATGCCTCGTCCATTTCAGATGAGCCTCACTGCCCTGCGCTACCTCGACTGTAACCCCGAGGCTCGACTTCAGCACACTGGCAATGTGACAGCCCTAGCGTACCTGGAGCACAAGCCATAGATCCCTGTATCCGCTCGACAGGGACCCAGACACTGTTGCTACTGTTTGGGAGGAAAGCGTCTGTGCACGACCCCGGGAGAGATGATGCCTGACTCCACTATGGGGGCTCCAGGGGAACCCCAAGACCTATGTTAGCATGGGCGAGGCAAGCACAGGCTCTGGCCTTAGCATCAGATGAGGACTGAGGACCCGGTGACATTTCGGGAGGAATCCCCACAGGTGCCTCGCAACTCGCATGGAGACTGGCCTCTCCAGAGACCACAGCGGCGAGTCCCTGGGGTACCCTTCGAAACTCGAGAGGACGCTGCCACTTCTCAAGAAAATCCAGAAGCTTCTCGCCTGCAGGAAGGGTGAGTCCCTTCTCCGCTGCGGCATCTTGGGGGAAATCACCCCTTCCCTGTTGGACCTCGAAAGGCTCCTTCATACCCTTGTTGTGACCTAGGAATTTCCCCACTCCAACGGACCCCACTATAGAGGAACCCCGAGGGTCCCGCTGTTTCTCAAGAGGAGCCCCATTTTCCCCTGCTGAACTCCAGATGAGCGGCCCTTTCCCTGCTCCATCGGGAAAGGTTTTCTGAGGCTCCCCTCGCATCCCAAGAGATGACCTCGCATCACGAGAGTCGAGAGGAGCCTCAGGTGTCTGACCACCAATCCCCAAGATTCCCAAATGCCTAGTCACTCGAGATGAACATAACTGCCCTGCACTGTCTCGACTGTCACCACGAGGCTCGACTCCCAACACACTGGCACGTGATACAGCCCTGGAGTACTTTGATGGCAAGACAGAGATTGTCCACTTTAAGGGGGGCCAGACACTGCTGCTGCAGTTGGGGAAGAAAGAGGCTGTGCAAGTCTCCAGGCGAGAAGAGGCCTGACTCCCCTTTGTGGGCTCCATAGTAGCTTCAAGACCTATGAAAGCACCAGCGAGGAAATCTCAGGCTCGACCTCAGCAACAGAAGAGGACTGAGGAACCGGCGATGACTGGGGAAAAATCCCGAGAGGCGCCTCGAAATTCGGGCTGTGAATGGCCTCTCCTGAGGATACAGGGGCCGGTGCCTGGGGTCCCAATCGTAACTAGAGAGAACCCCCCCGCAACTCGCAAAAAACTGGAAGCTTCTCCCATGCGGGCATGGTGTGGCTCTTGTCCACAGCGTCATCTCAGGTGAATTCACCCCATCCCTCATGGACCTCGAAAGGCTCCTTCACACCCTTGCTGTGACCCAAGAAGTTCCCCGCCCCACCCGTCCCCACTCCAGAGGAACCCCAAGGATCCCCCCAAGACTCAGGAGGAGCCCCATTTTCCCCTGCAGACCTGCAGATGAGGGGCCCCTTCCCTGCTCCGTTGGGAAAGGTTTCGTGGTGTTCCCCTCGCATCCCAAGAGGAGGTGCTGGCACAACGACAGTCGGGACGAGTCTCACAGTTTGTGCCACCATTCCCCAAGACCCCCAAATGCCTCATCCACTTCAGATGAACCTGACTGCCCTGCACTGGCTCGACTGTAATCCCGATGCTCGACTCTGGCACACTGGCACCTGTGACACACTTAGGGTACCTCGAGCGCATGACATAGATCCCTGTATCCGCTCGACAGGGACCAGGACGCTGTTTCTGAGGTTGGGAAGGAAAGCTAGCATGCACGTCTCGAATCGAGACGAGGCCTGACTCCTCTCTGCGGGCTCCAAGGGAAGCCCAATACAAATGTCAGCAAGGGCGAGGCAATCTCAGGCTGCAGCCTCAGCACCAGAAGGGGACTGAGGACTTGGCACCACTGGAGAGGAATGCCCAGATATGCCTCGCCCATTGCACGGAGCCTGACTATCCTGGTGCCTAAGGGGCGGATCCCTGTGGTCCCCGTCGTAACTCAAGAGGACCCCACCACAACTCGAGAAAACCAGAAGCTTCACCCTTACAGGCGGAGTGAGGCCCTTGTCCGCTTCGGCATCCTGAGGGAAATCACCTGTTCCCTCTTGGACCTCAAAATGCTCTTTCACACCCTTGCTGTGACCCAAGAAGTTCCCCGCCCTACACGTCCCCCCTCGAGAGGACCACCGAGGGTCCCGCCAAGACTCAAGAGGAGCTACATTTTCCCATGCTCAGCTCCAGATGAGGGGCCCATTCCCTGCTCAATCGGGAAAGGGTTCTCGGCTCTCCTCTCCCATCCCAAGAGGAGGCACTCACACCAGGCGAGTTCAGAGAAGCCTCAAGCGTCGGGTCACATTTCTGCAAGACCCCCAAATGCCTAGTCCACTCCACATGAATATGACCGTCCTGCACTGCCTCAACTGTCACCCCGAGGCTCGATTGCAGCACATTGGCACGTGTGATAGGCCATGGGTATCGAGGTCCAGCCACTGATCCCTGTATCTGCTCAACAGGGACCTGGACACTGTTCCTGCAGTTGGGAAGGAAAGTGGCTGTGCTCGTCCCCAGGCGAGACAAGGCATGACTCCCCTATGGGGGCTCCAGGGGAACCCCAAGACCTATGTCAGCATGGGCGATGCAAGCACAGGCTCAGGCCTCAGCACCAGAGGAGGACTTAGGACCCGGCAACTTCTAGGGAGGAATCCCCACATGTGCCTCGCAACTCACAAGCAGACTGGCCTCTCCTGAGGCCACAGGGGCAGATCCCAGGGGTCCCCATCGTAACTTGAGAGGACCCCGCCGCTACTCAAGAAAAATTAGAAGCTTCTCCCCTGTATGGAGGGTGATTCTTTTATCCGCTGCAGCATCTCTGGGGAAATCACCCCTTCCCTCTTGGGCCTCGAAAGGCTCCTTCATACCCTGGTTGTGACCTAGGAAGTTCCTGCCCCAACGGTCCTCACTCAAGAGGAACCCCAGTGGTCCCGCCGCGACTCAAGAGGAGACCCGTTTTGCCCTGCTGAGCTCCAGATGAGGGGCCCTTTCCCTGCTCCATCAGAAAAGGTTTTCCGGTGCTCCCCTCACGTCCCAAGAGGTGGCCTCGCATCAGGAGAGTGGGAGGAGCTTCACGTGTCCGACCACCACTCCCCAAGATCCCTAAATGCCTCGTCCACTCCAGATGAACATGACTGTCCTGCACTGTCTCGACTGTCGCCCCCGAGGCTCGACTCCAAACACACTGGCACGTGAGACAGCCCTGGAGTACCTTGATGGCAAGCCACAGATCCCTGTGTCCGCTTAATCGGGAGCTGGACACTGCCACTGCAGTTGGGGAAGAAAGAGGCCGTGCAAGTCTCCAGGCGAGAAGAGGCCTGACTCCCCTGTGGGGGCTCCAGAGTAACCTCAAGCCCTATGAAAGCACGAGCGAGGAAATCTCAGGATTGACCTCAGCACCAAACGAAGACTGAGGACCCTGCAATGAGTGGGGAGGAATACCCAGAGTCGTCTCACAACTTGCAATAAGAATGGCCTCTCCTGAGGATTCAGGGGCGGGTCCCTGGGGCCCCCTTCGTAATTCGAGAGGACCCCACCGCAACTCGCAAAAAACCGGAAGCTCCTCCCCTGCAGGCATGGTGTGGCTCTTGTCCACAATGGCATCTCAGGAGAATTTACCCTGTCCCTCCTGGACCTCGAAAGACTCCTTCACACATTTGCTGTGACCCAAGAAGTTCCCCGCCCCACCTGTCCCCACTCGAGAGGAACCACAAGGGTCCCGCTGAGACTCAGGAGGAGCCCCGTTTTCCCCTGCAGACCTCCAGATGAGGGGCCCTTTCCCTGCTATGATGGGAAAGGTTTCGCGGTGTTCCCCTTGCTTCCCAAGAGGGAATGCTGGCACCTCGAAAGTCAGGAGGAGTCTCACAGCTTGGGCCACCATTCCCCAAGACCCTCAAATGCCTCGTCCACTTCAGATGAACCTGACTGCTCTGCACTGCCTCGACTGTAACCCCGAGGCTCGACTCCGGCACACTGGCATGTGTGACAGCCTGCGGGTACCTCGAGCTGNGTCCCGCCGCGACTCAAGAGGAGACCCGTTTTGCCCTGCTGAGCTCCAGATGAGGGGCCCTTTCCCTGCTCCATCAGAAAAGGTTTTCCGGTGCTCCCCTCACGTCCCAAGAGGTGGCCTCGCATCAGGAGAGTGGGAGGAGCTTCACGTGTCCGACCACCACTCCCCAAGATCCCTAAATGCCTCGTCCACTCCAGATGAACATGACTGTCCTGCACTGTCTCGACTGTCGCCCCCGAGGCTCGACTCCAAACACACTGGCACGTGAGACAGCCCTGGAGTACCTTGATGGCAAGCCACAGATCCCTGTGTCCGCTTAATCGGGAGCTGGACACTGCCACTGCAGTTGGGGAAGAAAGAGGCCGTGCAAGTCTCCAGGCGAGAAGAGGCCTGACTCCCCTGTGGGGGCTCCAGAGTAACCTCAAGCCCTATGAAAGCACGAGCGAGGAAATCTCAGGATTGACCTCAGCACCAAACGAAGACTGAGGACCCTGCAATGAGTGGGGAGGAATACCCAGAGTCGTCTCACAACTTGCAATAAGAATGGCCTCTCCTGAGGATTCAGGGGCGGGTCCCTGGGGCCCCCTTCGTAATTCGAGAGGACCCCACCGCAACTCGCAAAAAACCGGAAGCTCCTCCCCTGCAGGCATGGTGTGGCTCTTGTCCACAATGGCATCTCAGGAGAATTTACCCTGTCCCTCCTGGACCTCGAAAGACTCCTTCACACATTTGCTGTGACCCAAGAAGTTCCCCGCCCCACCTGTCCCCACTCGAGAGGAACCACAAGGGTCCCGCTGAGACTCAGGAGGAGCCCCGTTTTCCCCTGCAGACCTCCAGATGAGGGGCCCTTTCCCTGCTATGATGGGAAAGGTTTCGCGGTGTTCCCCTTGCTTCCCAAGAGGGAATGCTGGCACCTCGAAAGTCAGGAGGAGTCTCACAGCTTGGGCCACCATTCCCCAAGACCCTCAAATGCCTCGTCCACTTCAGATGAACCTGACTGCTCTGCACTGCCTCGACTGTAACCCCGAGGCTCGACTCCGGCACACTGGCATGTGTGACAGCCTGCGGGTACCTCGAGCTGAAGCCATAGATCCCTGTATCTGCTCAACAGGGACCCGCACACTGTTACTGCAGTAGGGAAGGAAGCAGCCATGTACGTCTCCAGTCGAGACGAGGCCTGACTCCCCTCTGCGGGCTTCAGGGGAAGCCCAATACAAATGTCAGCACAGGTTACGCAATCTCAGGCTGAAGCCTCAGCACCAGAAGGTGACTGAGGACTTGGCCCCACTGTGGAGGAATCCCCAGATGTGCCTCTCCCCTCGCACAGAGATTGGCCTATCCTGGGGCCACAGGGGCAAAAACCTGTGATCCCTGTCATAACTCGAGAAAACCCCGCCACAACTCGGGCAAAACCAGAAGCTACACCCTTGCAGGCTGAGTGAGGCCCTTGTCTACTGTGGCGTCCTGAGGGAAATCACCCATTCCCTTTTGGACCTTGAAATACTCTTTCACAGCCTTGCTCTGACCCAGAAAGTACTGCGCCCCACACGTCCCCACTCGAGAGGACCGCCGAGGGTTCTGCCGCAACCAACTCAAGAGAAACCCCGTTTTCCCGTGCTGATCTCCAGATGAGGGGCTCTTTCCCTGCTCCATCGGGAAAGTTTTCTGGCTCTCCCCTTGCATCCCAAGTGGTGGCCTTGCATCAGGAGAGTCGGGAGGAGCCTCAGGTGTCCGACCACCCTTTCCCAAGACCCTCAAATGCCTCGTCCACCTCAGATGAGCATGACTGTCCTGCACTCTCTCGACTGTCAACCCGAGACTCATCTCCCAACACAGTGGCACATGAGACAGCCCTGGAGTACCTTGATGGAAGCCACAGATCCCTGTGTCCACTTTACGGGAAGCCAGACAATGCCGCTGAAGTTGCGGAAGAAAGAGGCGGTGCAAGTATCCAGGGGAGAAGAGGCCTGACTCCCCCTTGGGGGCTCCAGAGTAACCTCAAGACTTATTAAAGAATGAGCGAGGAAATCTCATGCTCCGACCTCAGCAGCAGACGAGGACTGAGGACCCGGCGATGAGTGGGGAGGAATCCCCAGAGGCGCCTGCCAACTCCCATGAAGACTGGCCTCTCCTGAGGATACTCGAGCGGGTCCCTGGGGTCCGCATTTTAACTCAAGAGGATCCCAACGCAACTCGAGAAAAACAAGAAACTTCTTCCCTTGCAGGAAGGGTGAGTCCCTTGTCTGCCGCAGCATCTCGGGGGAATCACCCCTTCCCTCTTGGACCTTCAAAGCCTCCTCCATACCCTTGTCGTGACCTAGGTTGTTCCTTGCCCCAACCGTCCCCACTCGAGAGGAATCCCGAGGGTCCCACCACGATTCAAGAGGAACCCCGCTTTCCCCTGCTGAGCTCCAGATGAGGGGCCCTTTCCCTGCTCCATTGGGAAAGGTTTTGCAGTGTTCCCCTCGCTTCCCAAGTGGAGGTGCTGGCACCTGGATAGTCGGCAGGAGTCTCACAGGTTGGACCACCATTCCCCAAGACCCTCAAATGCCTGGTCCACTTCAGATGAACCTGACTGCCCTGCACTGACTCGACTGTAACCCCGAGGCTCGACTCTGACACACTGGCACATGTGACAGCCTTAGGGTACCTTGAGGGCAAGCCATAGATCCCTGTATCTGCTCGACAGGGACCCGGACACAGTTACTGCAGTTGGGAAGTAAAGCGGCCACGCACATCTCCAGTCGAGACGAGGCCTGACTCCCCTCTGCGGGCTCCAGGGGAAGCCCAATACAAATGTCAGCATGGGCGAGGCAATCTCAGGCTGAAGCCTCAGCAACAGAAGGGGAATGAGAACTTGGCGCCACTGGGGAGGAATCCCCAGATGTGCCTCGCCCCTCCCACGGAGACTGGCCTATCCTGGGGCCACATTGGCTGATCCCTGTGGTCCCCGTCGCAACTCGAGTGGACCCTGCATCAACTCAAGAAAAACCAGAAGCTTCACCCTTGCAGGCAAAGTGAGGCCCTTGTCCGCTGAAGCGTCCTGGGGGAAATCACCTGTTCCCTCTTGGACAGAAAAATGCTCTTTCACACCCTTGCTGTGATCCAAGAAGTTTCCTGCCTCACCAGTCCACACTTGAGAGGAACCTCAAGGTTCCTTCCACGACTCAAGAGGAGCCCCATTTTCCCCTACTGAGCTTCAGATGAGAAGCCCTTTCCCTGCTCCGTCAGGATAGATTCTGCGGTGTTCCCCTTGCAGACTTAGAGGAGGTGCTGGCACCTGAAAAGTCGGGAGGAGTCTCACAGTTTGGCCCACCAATCAATCCCCAAGACTCTCAAATGTGTCGTCCACTTCAGATGAACCTGACTGCCCTGCCCTGCCTCGACTTTAACCCCAAGGTTCGACTCCGGCACACTGGCATGTGTGACAGCCCTAGGTTACCTCAAGCTCAAGCCATAGATCCCTGTATCTGCTCGACAGGGGCCCGGACACTGTTGCTGCAGTTGGGAAGGAAAGCGGCTGTGCACGTCTGCAGGCGAGACGAGGCCTGACGCCCCTCTGGGGGCTCCAGGGGAAGCCCAAGACCTATGTCAGCATGGGCGAAGCAAGCACAGGCTCCGGCCTTAGTATCACATAAGGACTGAGGACTCGGAGATTTCTTGGGAGGAATCACCACAGGTGCCTCGCAACTGGCACTGAGAATGGCCTCTCCTGAGGATACAGGTTACGGTCCCTGCCATCCCCGTCGTAACATGAGAGGACCCCACCGCAACTCGAGAAAAACTGGAAGTTTCTCCCCTGCAGGCATGGTGTGGCCCTTGCTCGCAACGGCATCACAAGGGAATTCACCCCGTCCCTCATGTACCTTGAAAGCCTCTTTCATGCCCTTGCTGTGACCCAAGAAGTTCCCCGCCCCATTAGTCCATACTTGAGAGGAACCTCAAGGGTCCCGCTGTGACTCAAGAGGAACCCCGTTTTCCCCTGTTAAGCTCCAGATGATGGGCCTTTTCCCTGCTCCATCGGGAAAGGTTTTTCTGTGCTCCTCTCACATTCCAAGAGGTGGCCTTGCATCAGGAGAGTTGTTAGGAGCCTCAGGTGTCCGACCAACACTCTCCAAGTTTCCCAAATGCCTACTCCACTCCACATGAACATGACTGCCCGGCACTGTCTCGACTGTCACCCCGAGGCTTGATTCCCAACACACTGGCACGTGAGAGAGCACTGGAGTACATCGATGGCAAGCCACAGATTCCTGTGTCCGCTGGATGGTGAGCCGGATACTGCCGCTGCAGTTGGGGAAGAAAGAGGCCGTGCAAGTCTCCAGGCGAGAAGAGGCCTGACTCCCCTGTGGGGGCTAGAGAGTAACCTCAAGACCTATGAAAGCATGAGCGAGGAAATCTCAGGCTCCGACCTCAGCACCAGTGGAGTTCTGAGGATCCTGTGATGACTGGGGAGCAATCTCCAGAGGCCCCTCCCAACTCGTAATGAGAATGTCCTCTCCTGAGGATACAGGGGCGGGTCCCTTGGGTCCCCGTCGTAACTTGAGGCGACCCTGCTGCAACTCGAGGAAAACTGGAAGCTTCTCCCCTGCAGGCGTGGTTTGGCTCTTGTCCCCAATGGCATCTCAGGGGAATTCACCCCGTCCCTCGTGGACCTCAAATGGCTCCTTCACACACTTGCGGTGACACAAGAAGTTCCCCGATCCTTCCATCCCCACTCGAGAGGAACCGCAACAGTCCCGCTGTGACTCAAGAGGAGCCCCTTTTTCCCCTGCTGAGGTCCAGATGAGGGGCCCTTTCTCTGATCAGTCGGGAAAGTTTTCCCAGTGTTCCCCTCACATCCCAAGTGGTGGCCTGGCATCAGGAGAGTTGGGAGGAGCCTCAGGTGGCAGACCACCACTCGCCAAGACACCCAAATGCATTGTACACCCCAGATGTGACTTATTGGGTCACAGCATGTTTCGCGGTGTTCTGCTCGCATCCCAAGAGGAGGTGCTCGCATCTGGAAAGTCGGGAGGTGTCTCACAGGTTGGGCCACCATTCCCCAAGACCGCCAAAGGCCTTGTCCACATCAGATGAACCTGACTGCCTTGCACTGCCACGACTTGAACCCCGAGGCTCAACTCTGGCACACTGGCATGTGTGACAGCCACAGGGTACCTCAAGCCCAAGCCATATATCCCGAAATCCGCTCGAAAGGGACCCGGACACTGTTACTGAGGTTGGGAAGGAAAGCTGCTGTGCACGTCTCCAGTTGAGACAAGGCCTGACTTCCCTCTGCGGGCTCCAGGGGAAGCCCAATACAAATATCAGCACTAGCGAGGCAATGTCAGGCTGCAGCCTCAGCACCAGAAGGGGACTGAGGACTTGGCGCCACTGGGGAGGAAACCCCAGATGTACTTCGCCCCTCGCATGGAAACTGGCGTATCCTGGGGCCACAGGGTCGAATCCCTGTGGTCCCTGTCGTAAGTCGAGAGGACCCAGCGCAACTCAAGAAAAACCAGAAGCTTCAGCCTTGCAGGCGGAATGAGTCCATTGTCTGCTGCACCTTCCCGGGGGATATCACCTGTTCCCTCTTGGACCTCAAAATGCTTTTTCACATCCTTGCTGTGACCCAAGAAATTCACCGCCCCACACTTCCCCACTCGACAGGACCACTGAGGGTCCCGCCGCATCTGAAGATGAGCTCCATTTTCCCATGCTCAGCTCCAGATGAGGGGCCCTTTCCCTGTTCCATCGGGAAAGGCTTCCCGGCTCTCCCCAAGCATCCCAAGAGGAGGCACTCACACCAGGCAGGTCTGGAGAAGCCTCAGGCATCGGGTCACATTTCCACAAGACCACCAAATGCCTAGTCCATTCGAGATGAATCTGACTGTCCTGCACTGCCTCGACTGTCAGCCCGCGGCTCAACTCCGGCAGACTGGCACGTGTGATAGCCCTGGGGTACCTCGAGGTCAACCCACTGATCCCTGTATCCACTCGACAGGGTCCCCGGCACTGTTGTTGCAGTTGGGGAGGAAAGTGACTGTGCCTGTCTCCAGGTGAGATGAGGCCTGACCCCCCTATGGGGGCTCCAGGGGAACACCAAGACCTATGTCAGCATGGGCGAGGCAAGCACAGGCTCCGGCCTCAGCACCAAATAAGGACTTAGGACCTGGCCACGTCTCCGGAGCAATCCCCACAGGTGCCTCATAACTCGCATGGAGACTGGACTCTCCTGAGGCGCCAGGGGCGGGTCCCTGGGTTCTCAATCTTAACTCGAGAGTACCCTGCAGCAACTTGTGAAAAACTGGAAGCTTCTCCCCTGCAAGAATGGTTTGGCCCTTGTCCACAACGGCATCTCAGGGGAATTCATCCCATCCCTCGTGGACCTCGACAAGCTCCTTCACACCCTTGCTGTGATCCAAGAAGTTCCCCGTCCCACCTGTCCCTACTAGAGAGGAAAACGGAGGGTCCCACCAAGACTCAAGAGGAGCTCGGTTTTCCCCTGCTGAGCTCCAGATGAGGGGCCCTTCCCTGCTCCATGGGAAAAGGTTTCCCTGTGTTTTCCTAACATCCCAAGATTATGTGCTCACATCTGCAGAGTTGGAAGGAGTCTCACAGATTGGGCCACCATTCCCGAAGACCCCCAAATGCCTCGTCCACTTCAGATGATCCTGACTGCCCTACACTGCCTCGACTGTAACCCCGAGGCTAGACTCGGGCACACTGGCACGTGTGACAGCCCTTGGGTACCTCGATGGCAAGCCACAGATCCTTGTGTCCGCTCGGCAGGGACCCAGACACTGTTGCTGCAGTTGGGGAGGTAGGTGGCCGTGCATGTCTCCAGGTGAGACAAGGCCTGACTCCCCTGTGGGGTCTCCAGAAGTAACCCAAGAGCTATGTCAGGATGGGCGAGGCAAGCTCAGGCTCCTGCTTCAGCACAAGACCAAGACTGAGGACCCGATGACGACTGGGGAGGAATCCCCAGAGGTGCCTCACAAATCGTTCGGAGACTGTCCTCGCCTGTGGCTCCAAGAGCGGGTTTCTGGGGTTTCGTTGTAACTCGAGAGGACCCCACCAGCACTGGAGAAAAACCAGAAACTTCTCCCCTGCAGGTGGAGTGAGGCCCTTGTCCGCAGGGTCATCTCAGGAGAAATCACCCCTTCCCTGCTAGACCTCGAAAGTCTCTTCACACCCTTGTTGTGACCAATGAAGTTCCCCGTCCCACCCATTCCCACTTGAGAGGAACTCCGAGGGTCCTGCAAGAATCAAGAGGAGCCCCGTTTTCCCAGGCTGAGCTCTAGATGATGGGACCTTTCCCTGCTCCATCAGGAAAGTGATCCCGGCTCTCCCCTGACATCCCAAGAAGAGGCGCTCGAACGAGGAGAGACAGGACGAGCCTCACTGGTCGGTCGATCATTTGCAAGACCCCCAAATGCCTCGTCCATTCCTGATGAATCTCACAGACCTGCACTGCCTCAACTGTCGCCCCGAGACTCAACTCCCAACACACTGGCATGTGTGACAGCCCTGGGGTACCTCGAGGGCAAGCCACAGATCCCTGTGTCTGCTCGAAGGGGTGCTTGACACTTCTGTTGCAGATGGGAAGGAAAGTGGCCATGCACGTCTCCAGGCGAGTAGAGGCCTGACTCCCATGTGAGAGATCCAGGGGAACCCCAAGACGTAGGTCAGCATGGGCGAGGCAAGCTCAGGCTGTGGCCTCAGCACCAGACGAGGCCTGGGGACCCGGCAACGACTTGGGAGAAATATCCAGTGGCAATTCACACGGAGACTGACCCTTCCTGAGGCCACAAGGACGGGTCCCTTGGGTCTCCATCGTAACTCGAGAGGACCCCCCGCAACTCGAGAAAACCAGAAGCCTCTCCCTTGCAGGTTGGGTGAGGCCCTTGTCCACTGCAGCATCCCTGGGGAAATCACCCGTTCCCACTTGGACCTCGAAATGCTCCTTCACACCCTTACTGTGACACCAGAAGTTCCCTGCCCCAACCGTCCCAATTTGAGAGGAACCCGAGGGTCCTGCCATGACTCAAGAGGATCCCCGTTTTCCCCTGCTGAGCTCCAGAGGAGGGGCCCCATTCCTGCTCCATTGGGAAAGGATTTCCAACACTCCCCTCGCATCCCACGAGGTGGCCTCGCATCAGGAGGGTTGGGAGGACCCTCAGGTGTCCGACCACCACTTCCCAAGACTCCCAAATTCTTCGTCCACTCCAGATGAACATGACTGTCCTGCACTGTCTCTACTGTCACCCGAGGTTTGACTCCTAAAACACCGGCATGTGAGACAGCCCTGGAATACCTCGATGGCAAGCCATAGATCCCTGTGTCCACTTTACGGGGAGCCGGACACTGTTGCTGCAGTTGGGAAAGAAATAGGCCGTGCAAGTCTCCAGAGAGAAGAGGCCTGACTCCCTTGTGGGGGCTCCAGAGTAATCACAAGTCCTATGAAAGAACGAGTGAGAATGTCATAGGCTCGTCTTCAGCACCAGATGAGGACTGAGGACCAGGCGACGACTGGGTTGGTATCCCCAGAATTGGCTCGCAACTAGCACTGAGAATGGCCTCTCCTGAGGATACATTGGCGGGTCCCTGGGTTTCCCGTCGTAAAGCGAGTGGACCCCACCACAACTGGAGAAAAACCGGAAGCTTCTCCCCTGGAGGCGTGGTGTGGTCCTTGTCTGCATCAGCATCTCTGGGGAATTCATCCCGTCCCTCGTGGACCTCGACAGCCTCCTTCACAACCTTGCTGTTATCCAAGAATTTCCCCACCCCACCCGTACCCACTAGAGGGGACCCGGAGGGTCCCACCAAGACTCAAGAGTAGCTCGGTTTTCTCCTGCTGAGCTCCAGATGAGCAGCCCTTCCCTGCTCCACGGGGAAAGGTTTCCCTGTGTTCCCCTCGCACCCCAAGAGGAGGTGCTCACACCTGCAGAGTCAGAAGGAGTCACACACATTCGGCCACCATTCCTGAAGACCCCCAATTGCCTCGTCCATTCCTGATGAAACTCACTGCCCTGCACTGCTTCGACTGTCACCCCGAGACTCGACTCTCAACACACTGGCACTTGTGAAAGCCCTGGGGTACATCGAGTGCAAGCCACAGATCCCTGTGTCCGCTCGAAGGGGTGCTGGACACTTCTGCTGCAGATGGGGAGTAAAGCGGCCGTGCATGTCTCCAGGCGAGACGAGGCCTGACTCCCCTGTTGGAGCTCCAGGGGAACCCCAAGAAGTAGGTCAACATGGGTGAGGCAAGCTCAGGCTGTGGCCTCAGCACCAGATGAGGCCTGGGAACCCAGCGACGACTGCGGAGAAATACCCAGTGCAACTCGCACGGAGACTGACCCCTCCTGAGGCCACAGGGGCGGGTCCCTGGGGTCCCGTCGCAACTCTAGAGAACCCCCCCACAACTCAAGAAAACCAGAAGCTTCTCCCGTGCAGGCGGGGTGAGGCCCTTGTCCACAGCAGCATCATGGGAGAAATCAAGCGTTCCCACTTGGACCTCGAAATGCTCATTCACACCCTTACTGAGACCCAAGTATTTCCCCGACCCACCCGTCCCCACTCGAGAGGACCGTGGAGGGTCCCGGCATGACTCAAGAGGAGCTCCGTTTTCCCTTGCTCAGTTCCAGATGAGGGGCCGTTTCCCTGCTCTATCGGGAAAGGGTTCCCGGCTCTCCCATCGAATCCCAAGAGGAGGCCCTCACACTAGGCGAGTCCAGAGGAGCCTCAGATGTCTGGTTACCTTTCCCTAAGAACCCCAAATGCCTCATGCACTCCAGATGATTCTGACTGCCATGCACTGCCTAGACTGCTTCCCCGAGGTTCGACTGTTGACACACTGGCACGTGTGACAGTCCTGGGTTACTTCAAGTTCAAGACACTGGTCTCTGTATCCGCTCAACAGGGATGCGGACACAGTTGCTGCAGTTGGGGAGGAAAGCGGCTGACTCCCCTGTGGGGGCTCCAGGAAATCCCCAAGACCTATATCAGCATGGGTGAGGCAAGCACAGGCTCCGGCCTCAGCACCAGACGAGCACTGAGGACCAGGCAACATCTCAGGGGGAATCCCCACAGTTGCCTCGCAACTCGCATGGAGACTGGCCTCTCCTGAGGCCACAGCGGTGGGTCCCTGGGGTCCCCATCATAACTGGAGAGGACCCCACCGCAACTCGAGTAAAACAAGAAGCTTCTCCCCTGCAGGGAGGGTGAGTACATTGTCCGCTGCAGCATCTCCGGGGAAATCACCCCTTCCTCGTGGACCTCAAAGTCTCCTGCATACCCTTGTTGTGACCTAGGAACTTCTGGGCCCCAACCATCCCCACTCGAGAGGAACCCCGAGTGTCCCGCTGAGACTCAAGAGGACCCCCGTTTTCCCTGCTGAGCTCCAGATGAGGGGCCCTTTTCCTGCTCCATCAGGAAAGGTTTTCCAGCGCTCCCCTCGCATCCCAAAAGTGGCCTCGTGTCAGGAGAGTCGGGAGGAGCCTCAGGTGTCTGACAACCACTCCCCAAGACCCCAAATTCCTTGTCCACTCCAGATGAACATGACTGCCCTGCACTGTCTTGACTGTCACCTGAGGTTCGACTCCCAACACACTGGCATGTGAGACAGCCCTGGAGTACCTGGATGGCAAGCCACATATCCATGTGTCCGCTTTACGGGGAGCCGGACACTGCCGCTGCATTTGGGGAAGAAAGAGTCCGTGCAAGTCTCCAGGTGAGAAGAGGCCTGACTCCCCTGTAGGGGCTCCAGAGTAACCTCAAGTCCTATGAAAGCACAAGCGAGCAAATCATAGGCTCGTCTTCAGCATCAGAGGAGCACTGAGGACCAGGCGACGACTGGGTTGGTATCCCCAGAAGCGCCTCGCAAATAGCACTGAGAATGGCCCCTCCTGAGGATAAAGGGGAGGGTCCCTGGGTTCCCCATCGTAAAGGGAGTGGACCCCGCCGCAACTTGAGAAAAACAGGAAGCATCTCCCCTGCATCCGTGGTGTGGCCCTTGTCTGCGGTGGAATCTCAGGGGAATTCATCCCGTCCCTCGTGGACCCCGACAGGCTCCTTCACAACCTTGCTGTGATCCAAGAAGTTCCTCGCCCCACCTGTCCCCACTAGAGAGGAACCCAGAGGGTCCAACCAAGACTCAAGAGGAGTTCGGTTTTCCCCTGCTGAGCTCCAGATGAGGGGCCTTTCCCTGCTCCATGGGGAAAGGTTTCACTGTGTTCCCCTCGAATCCCAAGAGGAGGCGCTCACACCTGCAGAGTCGGAAGAAGTCTCACAGATTGGGCCACAATTCCTGAAGATCCCCAAATGCCTCGTCCACTCCAGATGATCCTGACTGCCCTACACTGCCTCGACTGTCACCCCGAGGCTCGATTCCGACACACTGGCAGCTGTGACAGTCCTTGGGTACCTCGATGGCAAGCCACAGATCCCTGTGTCCACTCGACAGCTACCCGGAAACTGTTGCTGCAGTGGGAAGGATAGCGGCTGGGCATGTCTCCAGGCGAGACAATGCCTGACTCCCCTGTGTGGGCTCCAGCGGTAACGCAACACCTATGTCAGCATGGGTGAGACAAGCTCAGGTTACAATTTCAGCACCAGACCAGGACTATGGACCCGGCGACGAGTGGGGAGGAATTCCCAGAAGTGCCTCACAAATCATTCGGAGATTGTCCTCGCCTGTGGCCCCAAGGGCGGGTTTCTGGGGGCCCATTGTAACTCGAAAGGACCCCACCGACACTCGAGGAAAAACCAGAAACTTCTCCCCTGCAGGTGGAGTGAGGCACTTGTCAGCGGGGTCATCTCAGATGAAATCACCCCTTCCCTTCTAGACCTCGAAAGTCCCTTCACACCCTTGTTGTGACCAAAGAAGTCCCCCCCCAACCGTTCCAACTCGAGAGGAACCCCGATGGTCCCACCACATCTCAAGAGGAGCTCCATTTTCCCATACTCAACTCCAGATGAGGGGCCCTTTCCCTAATCCTTTGGGAAAGGGTTCCCGGCTCTCCCCTCGCATCCCAAGAGGAGGCACTCACACCAGGCGAGTCGAGAGAAGCCTCAGGGGTCGTGTCACATTTCCACAAGACCACCAAATGCCTAGTCCACTCCAGTTGAATCTGACTGTCCTGCAGTGCCTCGAATGTCACCCCGCGGCTCAACTCTGGTACACTGGCCTGTGTGATAGCCCTGGGGTACCTCGAGTTCAAGCCACTGATCCCTGTATCCGCTCGAAGTGACCCGGACACTGTTGCTGCTGTTCGGGCGGAAAGCGGCTGTGCACGTCCCCAGGCGAGAGGAGGCCTTACTCCCCTATGGGGGCTCCAGGGGAACCCCAAGACCTATGTCATCATGGGTGAGGCAAGCACAGGCTCCGGCCTCAGCACCAAATGAGGACTGAGGACCTGGCGACATCTCAGGAGCAATCCCCACAAGTGCCTCGCAACTCCCATGGAGACTGGACTCTCCTGAGGCCACAGGGGCGGGTCCCTGGGTTCCCAGTCTTAACTCCAGAGTACCCCACAGCAACTTGTGAAAAACCGGAAGCTTCTTCCCTGCAGCCGTGGTGTGGCCCTTGTCCACAACAGCATCTCAGGGGAATTCACCCCGTCCCTCTTGGACCTAGAAAGGCTCCTTCACACCCTTGCTGTGACCTATGAAGTTCCCTGCCCCACCCGTCCCCAAATGAGAGGAACGACAAGGGTCCCATCAAGACTCTAGGGGACCCCACCGCAACAAGAGAAAAACGGGAAGCTTCTCCCCTGCAGGCGTGGTGTGGCCCTTGTCCGCAGCGGCATATCAGGCGAATTCACCCAGTCCCTCGTGGACTTTGAATGGCTCCTTCACACCCTTGTTGAGACCCAAGAAGTTCCCCACCCTACAGTCCCCACTCGAGAGGAACCCCAAGGGTCCCACCAACATGCAGGAGGAGCTCCGTTTTCCCCTGCTGAGCTCCAGATGAGGAGCCCATTCCCTGTTCCCTTGGGAAAGGTTTCGCAGTGTTTCACTCGCATCCCAAGAGGAGGTGCTTGCACCTGGAAAGTCGGGAGGAGTCTCACAGGTTGGGCCACCATTTCCTAAGACCTCCAAATGCCTTGTCCACTTCAGATGACCTCGACAGGCTCCTTCACAGCCTTGCTGTGATCCAAGAAGTTCCACGCCCCACCCGTCCCCACTACAGAGGAACCTGGAGGGTCCCACCAAGACTCAAGAGGAGCTCAGTTGTCCCCTGCTGAGCTCCAGATGACGGGCCCTTCCCTGCTCCATGGAGAAAGGTTTCACTGTGTTCCCCTCGCATCCCAAGAGGAGGTGCTCACACCTGCAGAGTGGGATGGAGTCTCCAGATTGGGCCACCATTCCCAAAGACCCCCAAATGCCTCGTCCACTCCAGATGATCCTGACTGCCCTACACTGCCTCGATTGTCACCGTGAAGCTCAACTCTGGCACACTGGCACGTGTGACAGCCCTTGGGTACCTCAATGGCAAGCCACAGATCCCTGTGTCCGCTCGACAGGGACCCGGACACTGTTGCTGCAGTTGGGGAGGATAGCGGTCATGCACGTCTCCAGGCACGATGAGGCCTGACTCCCCTGTGGGGGCTCCAGTGGTAACCCAAGACCTATGTCAGCATGGGTAAGGCAAGCTCAGGCTCCAGCTTCACCACCAGACCAGGTCTGAGGACCCAGCGATGACTGGGGAGAATCCCCAGAGGCACCTCACAAATCGTTCAGAGACTGTCCTCGCTTGTGGCCCCAAGGGTGGGTTTCTGGGGGCCAGTCGTAATTCAAGAGGACCCCACCGGCACTGGAAAAAAACCAGAAACTTCTCCCCTGCAGGTGGAGTGAGGCCCTTGTCCGCTGGGTCATCTCAGGAGAAATCACCCCTTCCCTGCTAGACCTCGAAAGTCCCTTCACACCCTTTTTGTAACCAAAGAAGTTCCCCGCTCCACCCGTCCCCACTCGAGAGGAACCCCGAGGGTCCCACCAAGACTCAAGAGGAGCCCCGTTTTCCCAGGCTGAGCTCTAGATGATGGGATCCTTCTCTGCTCCGTCGGGAAAGTGTTCACGGCTCTGCCCTGGCATCCCAAGAAGAGGCGCTGGAACGAGGAGAGACAGGACGAGCCTCAGTGGTCGGTCCATCATTCCCAAGACCCCCAAATGCCTCGTCCATTCCTGATGAACCTCACTGCCATGCACTGCCTCGACTGTCACCCCGAGACTCGACTCCCAATATACTGGCACGTGTGGCAGCCCTGGGGTACCTCGAGGGCAAGCCACAGATCCCTGTGTTTGCTTGAAGGGGTGCTGCACACTTCTGCTGCAGATAGGGAGGAAAGGGGCAGTGCACGTCTCCAGGCGAGACGAGGACTGACTCGCCTGTGTGAGCTCCAGGGGAACCCCAAGACGTAGGTCAGCATGGGCGATGCAAGCTGAAGCTGTGTCCTCAGCACCAGACGAGGCCTGGGGACCCAGCGATGACTGAGGAGAAATACCCAGTGGCAACTCGCATGGAGAATGACCCCTTCTGAGGCCACATGGGTGGGTCCCTGGGGTCCGCGTTGTAACTCGAGAGGATCCAGCCGCAATTCGAGAAAACCAGAAGCTTCCCCCTTGCAGGCGACGTGAGGCCCTTGTCCACTGCAGCATCCTGGGGGAAATCACCCGTTCCCATTTGGACCTCGAAATGCTCCTTCACATCCTTACTGAGACCCAAGTAGTTCCCCGCCCCACGAGTCCCCAATCAAGAGGAGTGCAAAGGGTCCCGCCGCGACTCAAGAGGAGCTCCATTTTCCCATGCTCAGCTGCAGATGAGGGGTCCTTTCCCTGATCCATCGAGAAAGGGTTCCCGGATCTCCCCTGGAATCCCAAGAGGAGGCCCTCACATCAGGCGAGTCCAGAGGAGCCTCAGGTGTCTGGTCACCTTTCTCCAAGAACCTTAAATGCCTCGTGCACTCCAGATGAACCTGACTGCCCTGCACTGCCTCGACACTGGCACATGTGATAGCCCTGGGGTACCTCGAGGTCAAGACACTGATCCCTGTTTCCGCTCGACAGGGACCCGGACACTCTTGCTGCAGTGGGGAGGAAAGAGGCTGTGTACATCCCCAGGCGAGACGAGGCCTGACTCCCCTGTGGGGGCTCCACGGGATCTCCAAGACCTATGTCAGCATGCCCGAGGCAAGCACAGGCTCCCGCCTCAGCAACAGACGAGGACTGAGGACCCGGCGATGCCTCAGAAGGAATCCCCACAGGTGCATCCAAACTCGAACTGAGAATGGCCTCCCCTGAGGATACAGGGTCCCGTCCCTGGGGTCCCCGTTGTAACTCTAGAGGACCCTGCCACAACTCGAGATAAACTGGAATTTCTCCCCTGCAGGCGTGGTGTAGCCATTGTTCTCAACGGCATCACAGGGGAATTCACCCTGTCCCTCATGTACCTCGAAAGGCTCTATCACACCCTTGCTGTGACCCAAGAAATTCCCTGCCCCACCAGTCCACACTCGCGAGGAACCTCAAGGGTCACGCCACGACTCAAGAGGAGCCCCCTTTTCCCCTGCTGTGCTCCAGATGAAGGGCCTTTTACCTGCTCCATCAGGAAAGGTTTTTCGGCGCTCCTCTAGCATTCCAAGAGGTGGCCTCTCATCAGAAGAGTCGGGCGGAGCCTCAGGTGTCCGACCATCACTCCCCAAGTTTCTTAAATGCTTAGTCCACTCCAAATGAACATGACTGCCCTGCACTGTCTTGACTGTCACGCCTAGGCTCGACTCCCAACACACTGGAAGTTGAGAGAGCCCTGGAGTACCTCGATGGCAAGCCACAGATCCCTGTGTCCCCTTGACGGGGAGCCGGACACTGCCACTGCAGTTGGGGAAGAAAAAAGCCGTGCAAGTCTCCAGGAGAGAAGGGGCCTTACTCCCCTGTGGGGGCTAGAGAGTACCCTCAAGACCTATGCAAGCATGAGCGAGGAAATCTCAGGCTCTTACCTCAGCACCAGTCAAGGACTGAGGATCCTGTGATGACTGGGGAGCAATTCCCAGAGGCCCCTTCCAACTCGCACTGAGAATGGCCTCTCCTGAGGATACAAGGGCGAGTCCCTGGGTTCCTCGTCGTAACTCGCGGGCACCCAACCGCAACTCCAGAAAAACTGGAAGCTTCTCCCCTGCAGGCGTGGTGTGGCCTTTGTCCACAACGGCATCTCAGGGGAATTCACCACGTCCCTCGTGGACTTCAAATGGGTCCTTCACACACTTGCTGTGATCCAAGAAGTTCACCGACCCACCCGTCCCCAATAGAGAGGAACCCCAAAGGTCCTGCCAAGATTCAAGAGGAGACCCTTTTTCCCGTGCTGAGGTCCAGATGAGGGGCCCTTACCGTGCTCCGTCGACAAAGGTTTCCCGGTGTTCCACTCGCATCCCAAGTGGTGGACTCACATCAGGAGAGTTGGGAGGAGCCTCAGGTGTCCGACCACCACTCCCCAAGACACTCAAATGCCTTGTCCACTCCAGATGTGACTTCTTGGGTCACAGCAGGCTTCGCGGTGTTGCCCTCGCATCCCAAGAGGAGGTGCTCGCACCTGGAAAGTCGGGAAGAGTCTCACAGGTTGGGCCACCATTCCCCAAGAGCGGCAAAGGTCTTGTCCACTTCAGATGAACCTGACTGCCCTGCTCTGCCTCGACTTGAACCCCGAGGCTCGACTCTGGAACACTGGTATGTGTGACAGCCCTAGGGTACCTCGAGTGCATGACATAGATCCCTGTATCCGCTCGACAGGGACCTGGACACTGTTTCTGAGGTTGGGAAGGAAAGCTGCCATGCACGTCTCCAGTCGAGACGAAGCCTGACTCCCCTCTGTGGGCTCCAGGGCAAGCCCAATACAAATGACAGCGTGGGCAACGCAATCTCAGGCTGCAGCCTCAGCACCAGAAGGGGACTGAGGACTTGGCGCCACTGGGGAGGAATCCCAGATGTACCTCGCCCCTTGCATAGAGACTGGCCTATCCTGCGGCCAGGGGTCGGATCCCTCTGGTCCCTGTCGTAAGTCGAGAGGGCCCGCCACAACTCAAGAAAAACCAGAAGCTTCAGAGTTGCAGGTGGAGTGAGGCCCTTGTCCGCTGCGGCGTCCCGGGGAAAATCACCCGTTCCCTCTTGGACCTCGAAATGCCCTTTCACACCCTTGCTGTGACCCAAGAAGTTCCCCGCCCCACACGTCCACACTCGACAGGACTGCTGATGGTCCCGCCACTTCTCAAGAGGAGCTCCATTTACCCATTCTCAGCTCCAGATGAGGGGCCCTTTCCCTGCTCAAACGGGAAAGGCTTCCCGGGTCTCCCCTCGTATCCCAAGAGGAGGCACTGATACCAGGCAAGTCCAGAGAAGCCTGAGGCGTCTGGACACATTTCCGCAAGGTCCCCAAATGCCTAGTCCACTTCAGATGAATCTGACTGTCCTGCACTGTCTCGAATGTCACCCCATGGCTCGACTCCAGCACACTGGCACGTGTGATAGCCTTGGGGTACCTCGAGGTCAAGCCACTGATCCCTGTATCTGCTCGATAGGGACCCGGACACTGTTGCTGCAGATGGGGAGGAAAGCAGCTGTGCATGTCCCCAGGCAAGACGAGGCCTGACTCCCCTATGGGGGTTCCAGAGGAACCCCAAGACCTGTGTCAACATGGGTGAGGCAAGTTCAGGCTCCGGGCTCAACACCAGACCAAGACTGATTTCCCGGCGACGTCTCGGGAGGAATCCCCACAGGTGCCTCACAACACGCATGGAGACTAATCTCTCCTGAGGCCACAGCGGAGGGTCCCTTGGATACCCGTTGTAACTCGAGAGGACCCTGCTGCAAGATGAGAAAAACCGGAAGCTTCTCCTCTGCAGGCGTGGTGTGGCCCTTGTCTGCAAGGGCATCTCAGGCGAATTCATCCAGTCTCTCATTGACCTTGAATGGCTCCTTCACACCCTTGCTGAGACTCAAGAAGTTTTCTGCCCCACCCGTCCACACTCGAGAGAAGCCCTGAGGGTCCTGCCAAGACTCAAGAAGAGCTCCATTTTCCCCTGCTGAGCTCCAGATGAGGAGCCCTTTCCCTGCTCCATCGTGAAAGTTTTTGCGGTGTTCCCCTCGCATCCCAAGAGGAGGTGCTTGCACCTGGAAAGATGGAAGGAGTCTCACAGGTTGGGCCACCATTCCCCAAGAGCGCCAAAGGTGTTGTCCACTTCAGATGAACATGACTGCCCTGCTCTGCCTTGACTTGAACCCCGAGGCTCGACTCTGGAACACTGACATGTGTGACAGCCCTAGGGTTCCTCGAGCGCATGACATAGATCCCTGTATCCGCTCGACAGGGTAATGGACACTGTTACTGAGGTTGGGAAGGAAAGCTGCCATGCACATCTCCAGTCAAGACAAGGCCTGACTCCCCTCTGCGGACTCCAGGGGAGCCCAATACAAATGTCAGCACGGGCGAGGCAATCTCAGGCTGCAGCCTCAGCACCAGAAGGGGACTGAGGACTTCGCACCACTGGGGAGGAAACCCCAGATGTACCTCGCCCCTCGAATGTAGACTGGCTTATCCTGGGGCCACAGGGTCTGATCCCTGAGGTTCCTGTCATAAGTCAAGAGGACCCTGCCCCAACTCGAGAAAAAACAGAAGCTTCAGCCTTGCAGGCGGAGTGAGGCCCTTGTCCGCTGCGGCGTCCCGGGGGAAATCACCTGTTCCTTCTTGGACCTCGAAGTGCTCTTTCACACCCTTGCTGTGACCCAAGAAGTTCCCTGCCCCACACGTCCCCAATCGAGAGGACCGCCAAGCTTGCTGCTGCATCTGAAGAAGTGCTCCATTTTACCATGCTCACCTCCAGATGAGGGGCCCTTTCCCTGCTCCATCGGGAAAGTTTTCTCGGCTCTCTCCTCGCATCCCAGGAGGAGGCCCTGATGCCAGGCGAATCCAGAGAAGCCTCAGGCGTTGGGTCACATTTCCACAAGACCTCCAAATGCCTAGTCCATTCGAGATGAATCTGACTGTCCTGCACTGCCTCGAATGTTACCAGTGGCTTGACTCTGGCACACTGGCATGTGTGATAAACCTAGGACCTTGAGGTCAAGCCACTGATCCCTGTATACGCTAGACAGGGACCCAGACACTGTTGCTGCAGTTGGGGAGGAAAGCGGCTGTGCACGTCCCCAGGCAAGACAAGGACTGACTCCCTTATGGGGGCTCCAGGGGAACCCCAAGTCCTATGTCAGCATGGGCGAGGCAAGCACAGGCTCCGGCCTCAGCACCAGAAGAGGACTGAGGACCAGGCGACATCTCGGGAGCAATCCCCACAAGTGCCTCGCAACTCGCATGGAGATTGGACTCTCCTGAGACCATGGGGAGCGGGTCCCAGGATTCCCAGGCTTAACTCGAGAAGACCCCGCCTTAACTTGAGAATAACCAGAAGCTTCTCCCCTGCAGCAAGGGTGAGTCCCTTGTCCACTGCAGCATCTCAGGGAAATCACCCCTTCCCTTTTGGACCTCGAAAGGCTGCTTCATACTCCTGTTGTGACCTAGGAAGTTCCCCGTTCCAACCTTCTTCACTCGACAGGAACTCCGAGGGTCCCGCCACGACTCAAGAGGAGCCCTGTTTTCCCCTGCTGAGCTTCAGAAGAGGGACCCTTTCCCTGCTCCTTCGGGAACGGTTTTCTGGAGCTCCCCTCACATCCCAAGAGGTGGCCTTGCATCAGGAGAGTCAGGAGGAGCCTCAGGTGTCCGACCACCACTCCCCAAGTTCCCCAAATGCCTCGTCCACTCCAGATGAACAAGAAGGTCCTGCACTGTCTCGACTGTCACCGCGAGGCTCGACTCCCAACACACTGGAATGTGAGACAGCCCTGGAGTACCTTGATGGCAAGCCACAGATTCCTGTGTCCGCTTTATGGGGAGCTGGACACTGCCGCTGCATTTTGGGATGATAGAGGCCATGCAAGTTTCCAGAGGAGAAGAGCCCTGACTCCCCTATGCAGGCTCCAGAGTAACCTCAAGACCTATGATAGCATGCGCGAGAAAATCTCAGGCACTGCCCTCAGCACCAGAAATGGACTGAGGACCCAGCAATGACTGGGGAGGAATCCCCAGAGAGGCATCACAAATCGTTAGAGACTGTCCTCGCCTGTGGACCCAAGGGCCAGTTTCTGGGGTCCTGTCGTAACTCGAGAGTACCCCACTGGCATGTGAGAAAAACCAGAAGCTTCTCCCCTGTATGTGGAGTGAGGCCCTTGTCCTTAGGGTCATCTCAGAAGAAATCACCCCTTCCCTCCTAGACCTCGAAAGTGCCTTCACACTCTTGTTGTGCACAAAGAAGTTCCCCGCCCCACCCGTCCCCACTCGAGAGGAACCCCGAGGGTCCCACCAAGACTCAAGAGGAGCCCCGTTTTCCCCGGCTGAGCTCTAGATGAAGGGACCTTTCCCTGCTCCGTCGGCAAAGTGTTCACGGCTCTCCACTGGCATACCAAGAAGAGGTGCTCGAACGAGGAGAGACAGGACGAGCCTCAGTGGTCGGTCCATCATTCCCAAGACCCCCAAATGCCTCGTCCATTCCTGATGAACCTTACAGCCCTGCACTGCTTGACTGTCACCCCGAGATTCAACTCCCAACACACTGGCACGTGGAACAGCCCTGGGGTACCTCGAGGGCAAGCCACAGATCCCTGNGCCTCAGGCGTTGGGTCACATTTCCACAAGACCTCCAAATGCCTAGTCCATTCGAGATGAATCTGACTGTCCTGCACTGCCTCGAATGTTACCAGTGGCTTGACTCTGGCACACTGGCATGTGTGATAAACCTAGGACCTTGAGGTCAAGCCACTGATCCCTGTATACGCTAGACAGGGACCCAGACACTGTTGCTGCAGTTGGGGAGGAAAGCGGCTGTGCACGTCCCCAGGCAAGACAAGGACTGACTCCCTTATGGGGGCTCCAGGGGAACCCCAAGTCCTATGTCAGCATGGGCGAGGCAAGCACAGGCTCCGGCCTCAGCACCAGAAGAGGACTGAGGACCAGGCGACATCTCGGGAGCAATCCCCACAAGTGCCTCGCAACTCGCATGGAGATTGGACTCTCCTGAGACCATGGGGAGCGGGTCCCAGGATTCCCAGGCTTAACTCGAGAAGACCCCGCCTTAACTTGAGAATAACCAGAAGCTTCTCCCCTGCAGCAAGGGTGAGTCCCTTGTCCACTGCAGCATCTCAGGGAAATCACCCCTTCCCTTTTGGACCTCGAAAGGCTGCTTCATACTCCTGTTGTGACCTAGGAAGTTCCCCGTTCCAACCTTCTTCACTCGACAGGAACTCCGAGGGTCCCGCCACGACTCAAGAGGAGCCCTGTTTTCCCCTGCTGAGCTTCAGAAGAGGGACCCTTTCCCTGCTCCTTCGGGAACGGTTTTCTGGAGCTCCCCTCACATCCCAAGAGGTGGCCTTGCATCAGGAGAGTCAGGAGGAGCCTCAGGTGTCCGACCACCACTCCCCAAGTTCCCCAAATGCCTCGTCCACTCCAGATGAACAAGAAGGTCCTGCACTGTCTCGACTGTCACCGCGAGGCTCGACTCCCAACACACTGGAATGTGAGACAGCCCTGGAGTACCTTGATGGCAAGCCACAGATTCCTGTGTCCGCTTTATGGGGAGCTGGACACTGCCGCTGCATTTTGGGATGATAGAGGCCATGCAAGTTTCCAGAGGAGAAGAGCCCTGACTCCCCTATGCAGGCTCCAGAGTAACCTCAAGACCTATGATAGCATGCGCGAGAAAATCTCAGGCACTGCCCTCAGCACCAGAAATGGACTGAGGACCCAGCAATGACTGGGGAGGAATCCCCAGAGAGGCATCACAAATCGTTAGAGACTGTCCTCGCCTGTGGACCCAAGGGCCAGTTTCTGGGGTCCTGTCGTAACTCGAGAGTACCCCACTGGCATGTGAGAAAAACCAGAAGCTTCTCCCCTGTATGTGGAGTGAGGCCCTTGTCCTTAGGGTCATCTCAGAAGAAATCACCCCTTCCCTCCTAGACCTCGAAAGTCCCTTCACACTCTTGTTGTGCACAAAGAAGTTCCCCGCCCCACCCGTCCCCACTCGAGAGGAACCCCGAGGGTCCCACCAAGACTCAAGAGGAGCCCCGTTTTCCCCGGCTGAGCTCTAGATGAAGGGACCTTTCCCTGCTCCGTCGGCAAAGTGTTCACGGCTCTCCACTGGCATACCAAGAAGAGGTGCTCGAACGAGGAGAGACAGGACGAGCCTCAGTGGTCGGTCCATCATTCCCAAGACCCCCAAATGCCTCGTCCATTCCTGATGAACCTTACAGCCCTGCACTGCTTGACTGTCACCCCGAGATTCAACTCCCAACACACTGGCACGTGGAACAGCCCTGGGGTACCTCGAGGGCAAGCCACAGATCCCTGTGTCTGCTCGAAGGGGTGCCGGACACTTCTGCTGCAGATGGGGAGGAAAGCGGCCGTGCACGTCTCCAGGCGAGATGTGGCCTGCCTCCTCTGAGGGAGCTCCAGGGGAACCCCAAGATGTAGGTCAGCATGGGCGAGGCAAGCTCAGGCTGTGTCCTCAGCACCAGACGAGGCCTGGGGACCCGCGACGACTGGGAAGAAATACCCAATGGCAACTCGCACGGAGACTGACCCCTCCTGAGGCCACAGGGGCAGGTCCCTGAGGTCCCTGTCATAACTCGAGAGGACCCTCCTGCAACTCGAGAAAACCAGAAGCTTCTCACTTGCAGGCGGGATGAGGCTGTTGTCCACTGCAGCATCACGGGGGAAATCACCGTTCCCACTTGGACCTCGAAATGGTCCTTCACACCCTTACTGAGAGCAAAGAAATTTCCCGCCCCACACGTCCCCACTCCAGAAGAAACCCGATGCTCCTGCCGCAACTCAAGAAGAGCTCCATTTTCCCATGCTCAGCTCCAGATGAGGGGCCCTTTCCCTGCTTCATAGGGAAAGGGTTCCCGGCTCTCCCCTCAAATCCCAAGAGGATACCCTCACACCAGATGAGTCCAGAGGAGCCTCAGGTGTCTGGTCACTTTCCCACAAGAACCGCAAAGGCCTCGTGCACTCCAGATGCAGGTGACTGCCCTGCACTGCCTCGACTAACTCCCCGAGGCTCGCCTGCTGACACACTGGCACATGTGATAACCCTGGGGTACCTCGCAGTCAAGCCACTGATCCCTGTATCCGCTCAACTGGGACCCGGACACTATTACTGCAGTTGGGGAGGAAAGCGGCTGTGCCTGTCCCCAGGCGAGATGACGCCTTTCTCCCCTATGGGGGCTCAAGCAGATCCCCAAGACCTATGTCAGCATGGGCGAGGCAAGCACAGGCTCCGGCCTCAGCACCAGACGTGGACTGAGGAACTGCTGACGTCTCAGGAGGAATCGCCACAGGTGCCTCACAACTCAAATGGAGATTGGCCTCTCCTGAAGCCACAGGACGTGTCCCTGGGGTCCCCATCATAACTCGAGAGGACCCCGCTGCAACTCGAGAAAAACCAGAAACTTCTCCCCTGCAGTGAGTTTGAGTCCCTTGTTTGCGGCAGCATCTCGGGGGAAATCACCCCTTCCCTCTTGGAGCTCGAAAGGCTCATTCATTAACTTGTTGTGACCTAGGAACTTCCCCGCACCAACAGTCCACACTGGAGAGGATCCCTGAGCGGCCCACCACACTCAAGAGGAGCCCCGTTTTCCTCTGCTGAGCTCCAGATGATGGGCCCTTTCCCTGCTCCATCTGAAAAGGATTTCCGGCGCTCCCCTAGCAACCCAAAGGTGGCCTAGCATAAGGAGAGTTGGGCGGAGCCTCAGGTGTCCGACCACCACTCCCCAAGATCCCCAAATGTCTCGTCCACTCCAGATCAACATGACTGCACTGTACTCTCTCGACTGTCACCCCAATGCTTGACTCGCAACACACTGGCACATGAAGCAGCCTGGAGTACCTCAATGGCAAGCCGCAGATCCCTGTATCTGCTTTATGGGGAGCCAGACACTGCCACTGCAGTTGGGAAAGAAAGAGTCCGTGCAAGTCTCCAGGCGAGAAGAGGCCTGACTCCCCTGTGGTGGCTGCAGAGTAACCTTAATATCTATGAAAGCATGAGCGAGGAAATCTCAGGCACCGACCTCAGTATCAGACGAGGTCTGAGGACCCGGCGATGACTGCGGAGGAATCCCCAGAGGCGCCTCACAACTGGCACTGAGAAGGGCCTCTCCTCAGAATACAGGGGCGAGTCCCTGGGGTCCCCATCGTAACTCGAGAGGTCCTGCCGCAACTCAAGAAAAACCGAAAGCTTTTCCCTGCAGGCATGGTGTGGCCCTTGTCCGCAAGGGCATCTCAGGGGAATTCACCCCATCCCTCGTGGACCTCGAAAGGCTCCTTCACACCCTTGCTGTGACCCAAGCAGTTCCCCGCCCCACATGTCCCCACTCTCGCGGAATCCCAAGGGTCCCGCCAAGGCTTAGGAGGAGCCCCGTTTTCCCCTGCTGAGCTCCAGATGAGGGGCCCTTTCCTGCTCCGTCGGGAAAGGTTTTGAAGTGTTACCCTGGCAACCCAACAGGAGGTGCTCACACCTGGTAAGTCAGAAGAGTCTCACACTTTGGGCCACCATTCCCCAAGACCCCCAAATGCCTCGTCCACTCCAGATGAATCTGACTGTCCTGCACTGCCTTGACTGTCAGCCCAAGGCTCGACTCCCACACTCTGGCACATGTGATAGCCCTTGGGTACCTCGAGGTCAAGCCACTGACCCCTGTATCCGCTAGACAGGGACCCGGACACTGTTGCTCCCATTGGGGAGGAAAGTGGCTGTGCACATCCCCAGTAGAGATGAGGCCTGAATCCCCTATGGGGGCTCCAAGACCTGTGTCAGATGGGCGAGGCAAGCACAGGCACCGGCCTCTTCACCAGACGAGGACTGAGGACCAGGCGACTTCTCGGGAGGAATCCTCACAGTTGCCTCACAACTCGCATGGAGACTCCTCGCCTGAGGCCACAGCAGTGCATCCCTGGGGTCCCCGTCTTAACTCGAAAGAACCATGCCACAACTCGAGAAGAACCAGAAGCTTTTCCCTGCAGGGAGGGTGAGTCCCTTTTCCGCTGCAGCATTTCAGGGGAAATCACCCCTTCCCTGTTGGACCTCAAAGGCTACTTCATACCCTTGTTGTGATCTAGGAAGTTACCCGCCCCAACCGTCCCACTTGAGAAGAACCCCGAGGGTCCCACCAGGACTCAAGAGGAGCCTTTTTTTTCCTGCTGAGCTCCAGATGAGGGGCCCTTTCCCTGGTCCATCCTGAAAGGTTTTCAGGCCCTCTCCTTGCATCCCAAGAGGTGGCCTCCAATCAGGAGAGTGGGGAGGAGCTTCAGGAGTCCGACCACCACTACCCAAGATCCCCAAATGCCTCATCCACTCCAGATGAACCTTACTGCCCTGGACTCTCTCGACTGTTACCCCGAGGCTCGACTGCTGACACACTGGTACTTGTGATAGCCCTGGGGTACCTCGAGTGCCAGCCACAGATCCCTTTGTCCGTTTGACAGAGAGCCGGACACAGCTGCTGCACCCTGGAGTAAAGCGGCCCTGCATGTCTATGGGCGAGACAAGGCCTGACTCCCTTGAGGGGGCTCCAGGTGAACCCTAAGACCTACGTAGGCCTGGGTGAGGAAAGCTCAGGCTCTGGCCTCAACACCAGAATGGGACTGAGGACTTGGCGCCACTGGGGAAGAATCCCCAGATGTGCCTCGCCCCTGGCACTGAGACTGGCCTCTCTAGGGGCCATATTGGTGTGTCCCTGGGGCCCCATCATAACTTGAGTGGACCCCTCGGCACCCAGATGTCTGATGCGGCATCTCGGGGGAATTCACCCATTCCCTCTTGGACCTCGAAAGGCCTCTTCACACCCTTGTGGTGAACCAAGAAGTTCCCCGCTCCACCCGTCCCCACTCCAGAGGAAACCCGAGGGTCCTGCCAAGACTCAAGAGAAGCCCCGTTTTCCCCTGCTGAGCTCCAGATGAGGGGCCCTTTTCCTGCTCCATCGGGAAAGCTTTCCCATTGTTCCCCTGCATGTCAAGAGGAGGTGCTCTCACCTGGAGTGTCCAGAGGAGTCTCACAGTTTGGGCCACCAGACACCAAGACCCCCAAATGACTGGTCCACTCCAGATGAACGTGACTGCCCTGCACTGCCTCGACTGTCACCCCGAGGCTCGAATCCCAACACATTGGCATGTGAGACTGCTCTGGAGTACCCCGATGGCAAGCCACAGATCCCGGTGTCTGCTTGACCAGGATCCGGACACTGACGCTGCAGTTGGGGAAGAGAGGCTGTGCAAGTCTCCAGGCGAGAAGAGGACTGACTCCTCTGTGGGGCTCCACAGTAACCTCAAGTTCTATGAAAGCATGAGCAAGGAAATCTCAGGCTCCGACCTCAGCACCAGAAGAGGACNCTCCCTTGAGGGGGCTCCAGGTGAACCCTAAGACCTACGTAGGCCTGGGTGAGGAAAGCTCAGGCTCTGGCCTCAACACCAGAATGGGACTGAGGACTTGGCGCCACTGGGGAAGAATCCCCAGATGTGCCTCGCCCCTGGCACTGAGACTGGCCTCTCTAGGGGCCATATTGGTGTGTCCCTGGGGCCCCATCATAACTTGAGTGGACCCCTCGGCACCCAGATGTCTGATGCGGCATCTCGGGGGAATTCACCCATTCCCTCTTGGACCTCGAAAGGCCTCTTCACACCCTTGTGGTGAACCAAGAAGTTCCCCGCTCCACCCGTCCCCACTCCAGAGGAAACCCGAGGGTCCTGCCAAGACTCAAGAGAAGCCCCGTTTTCCCCTGCTGAGCTCCAGATGAGGGGCCCTTTTCCTGCTCCATCGGGAAAGCTTTCCCATTGTTCCCCTGCATGTCAAGAGGAGGTGCTCTCACCTGGAGTGTCCAGAGGAGTCTCACAGTTTGGGCCACCAGACACCAAGACCCCCAAATGACTGGTCCACTCCAGATGAACGTGACTGCCCTGCACTGCCTCGACTGTCACCCCGAGGCTCGAATCCCAACACATTGGCATGTGAGACTGCTCTGGAGTACCCCGATGGCAAGCCACAGATCCCGGTGTCTGCTTGACCAGGATCCGGACACTGACGCTGCAGTTGGGGAAGAGAGGCTGTGCAAGTCTCCAGGCGAGAAGAGGACTGACTCCTCTGTGGGGCTCCACAGTAACCTCAAGTTCTATGAAAGCATGAGCAAGGAAATCTCAGGCTCCGACCTCAGCACCAGAAGAGGACTGAGGACCCGGCAATGACTAGGGAGGAATCCTCAGAATGGCCTCACAACTCCCACTGAGAATGGCCTCTCCTGAGGATACAGGGGCGGGTCCCTGGGGTCCCCGTCCTAACTCAAGAGGACCCAGCTGCAACTCGAGAAAAATCGGAAGCTTCTCCCCTGCAGGCGTGGTTTGGCCCTTGTTGGCAACGGCATCTCAGGGGAATTCACCCTGTCCCTCGGGGACCTCGAAAGGCTCCTTCACACCCTTGCTGTGACACAAGAATTTCCCTGCCCCACCTGTCCCCACTCGAGAGGAACCCCAAGGGTCCCGACAAGACTCAAGGGGAGCCCCGTTTTTCCCTGATAAGCCCCAGATGAGCGGCCCTTTCCCCACTCCGTCAGGAAAGGTTTAGCGGTGTTCACCTCGCATCCCAAGAGGAGGTGCTGGAACCTGGAAAATCGGGAGGAGTCTCACAGGTTGGGCCATCATTCCCCAAGACCCCCAAATGCCTCGTCCACTCCAGGTGAACCTGATTGCCCTGCACTGCCTCGACTGTATCCCCAAGGCTCGACTCCGGCACACTTGCATATGTGACAGCCCTGGTGTACCACAAGGGCAAGCAATAGATCCCAGTATACGCTCGACAGGGACCCTGACACTGTTGCTGCAGTTGGGGAAGAAAGAGGCTCTGCAAGGCTCCAGGCGAGGCGAGGCCTTACTTCCCTGTGGGGGCTCCAGAGTAACCTCAAGTCCTATGAAACCATGAGCGAGGAAATCTCAGGCTCCGACCTCAGCTCCAGACGAGGGCTGAGGACAAGGCGATGACTGGGGAGGAATACCCAGAGACGCCTCGCAACTCACACTGAGACTGGCCTCTCCTGAGAATACAGGGGCGGGTCCCTGGGGTCCCCGTTGTAACTGGAGAGGACCCCACCGCAACTCGAGAAAAACCGTAAGCTTCTCCCCTTCAGGCGTGGTGTGACCCTTATCCGCAGTGGTGTATCGTTGTGTCTGCTCAAAGGGATGCTGGACACTTCTGCTGCAGTTGGGGAGGAAAGCAGCCGTGTACGTCTCCAGGCGAAATGAGGCTTGACTCCCCTGTGGGAGCTCCAGTGGAACCCCAAGACCTAGGTCAGCATAGGCGAGGCAAGCTCAGGCTGTGGCCTGAGCACCAGACGAGGTCTGGGGACTAAGCGACAACTGGGGAGGAATACCCAGTGGCAATTCGTTCGGAGACTGGCCTCACCTGAGGCCACAGAGATGGGTCCTTGGTGTCCCGGTCGTAACTCGAGAGGACTCTGCCACAACTCGAGAAAAATCAAAAGCTTCTCCTTTGCAGGAGGAGTTAGGCTCTTGTCCACTGCGGCGTCGCAGGGGAAATCCCCCGTTCCCTCTTGGACCTCGAAATGCTCCTTCACACCATTACTGTGACCCAAGAAGTTCCCCGCCAAACATGTGCCAACTAGAGAGGACCGCCAAGTGTTCCACCGCGACTCAAGAGGAGCTCCATTTTCACATGCTCAGCTCCAGATGACGGGCCTTTCCCTCCTCCATCAGGAAAGGGTTCCCGGCTCTCCCCTCGCATCCCAAGAAGAGGCCCTGACACCAGGAAAGTCAAGACAAGCCTCAGGTCTCTGGTCACCTTTCCCCAAGAACCCCAAATGCCTCGTCCAGTCCACATTGACCTGACTGCCCAGAGTCTCGTCTGCTGACACACTGGCACGTGTGATTGCCCTGGGGTACCTCGAGGTCAAGCCAGAGATCCCTTTGTCCGTTGGACAGAGAGCCAGAAACGGCTGCTGCACCCTGGAGTAAAGCGGCCCTGCACCTCTATGGGTGAGACGAGGTCTGAGTCCCCTGAGGGGGCTCCAGGGGAACCCCAAGACCTACGTAGGCATGGGTGAGGAAAGCTTAGGCTCCGGCCTCAGCACCAGAATGGGACTGAGGACTTGGTGCCACTGGGGAAGAATCCCCAGATGTGCGTCGCCCCTTGCAGGGAGACTGGCCTCTCCTGGGGCCAGAGGGGTGGTTCCCAGGGGTACTGTCGTAACTTGAGAGGACCCCTCCGCAACTCGAAAAAAACCAGACAGTTCCCTGCAGGTGGGGAGAGCGCCTTGTCCAATGCGGCATCTCGTGGACTTTACCCATTCCCTCTTGGACCACAAAGGGCCCCTTCACACCCTTGCTGTGACCCAAGAAGTTCCCCGCCCCACCCGTCCCGACTCAAGAGGAACCCCGAGGGTCCAGTCACAACTCAAGAGGAGCCCTGTTTTCCCCTGCTGAGCTCAAGATGAGGGGCCCTTTCCCTGCTCCGTCGGGAAAGGTTTCACGGTGTTCCCCTCGCATGTCAAGAGGAGGTGCTCCCACCTGGAGAGTCAGGAGGAGTCTCACTGCTTGGGCCTCCATTCCCCAAGACCACCAAATGCCTCGTCCACTCCAGATGAACCAGAATGCCTTGCACTGCCTCGACTGTCACCCTGAGGATCGAATCCGGCACACAGGCCCTTGTGATAGCCCTGGGGTACCTCGAGGACAAGCCATTAATCCCTGTATCTGCTCGACAGGGACCTGGACACTGTTCCTGCAGTTGAGCAGGAAAGCGGCTGTGCACGTCTCCAGGCGAGAGGAGGCCTGACTCCCCTATGGGGGGGCTCCAGGGGAACTCCAAGACCTATGTCAGCATGGATGAGGCAAACACAGGCTCTGGCCTCAGCACAAGAGGAGGACTGAGGACCCAGCGACGTCTTTGGAGGAATCCCCAGAGGGGCCTATTAAATCGCATGGAGTCTGGGTTCTCCTGAGGCCACAGCAGCGGGTCCCTGGGGTCTCCGTCGTAACTTGAGAGGTCCCTGCCGCAACTCGAGAAAAACCAGAAGCTTCTCCCCTGCAGGGACGGTTAGTCCCTTGTCCGCTGCAGCATCTCAGGGGAAATCACCCCTTACCTCTTGGACATCGAAGGGCTCATTGATATCTTTGCTGTGAACTAGGAAGCTCCCCGCCCAATCTGTCTCCACTTGAGAGGAACTCTGAGGGTCCTGCCAAGACTCAAGTGGAGCACCGTTTTCCCCTGCTGATCTCCAGATGAGGGGCCCTTTCCCTGTTCCATCGGGAAAGGTTTTCCGGCGCTCCCCTTGCATCCCAAGAGGTGGCCTGGCATCAGGAGAGTCCAGAGGAGCCTCAAGTGTCCAATCACCACTCCCCAACACTCGCAAATGCCTCGTCCACTTCAAATGTACATGACTTTCCTGTACAGTCTCGACTGTCACCCCGAGGCTCGTCTCTCAACACACTGGCACAGGAGAGAGCCCTGGAACACGTGGATGGCAAGCCACAGATCCCTTTGTCTGCTTTACGGGGAGCTGGACACTGCAGCTGCAGTTGGGGAAGAAAGATGCCGAGCAAGTCTCCAGGCGAGAAGAGACCTGATTCCGTTTGGGGGCTCCAGAGTAACATTAAGACCTATGAAAGCATGAGTGAGGAAATCTCAAGTTCCGACCTCAGAACCAGAGGAGGACTGAGGACCCGGCGATGACTGGGGAGGAATCCCCGGAGGAGCCTCACAACTCGCACTGAGAATGGGCTCTCCTGAGGATACAGGGGCGGAGCCCTGGGTTCCAGGTCATAACTCGAGAGGACCCCTTCACAACTCGAGAAAAATCGGAATCTCAACCCCTGCAGGCGTGATGTGGCCCTTGTCTGCAACGACATCTCAGGGGAATTCACCCCATCCCTCGTGGATCTCAAAAGGCTCCTTCACACCTTTGTGGTGAACCAAGAAGTTCCCAGCCCCACCCGTCCCCACTCGAGAGGAACTCCAAGGGTCCTGTCAAGACTCAAGAGGAGCCCCGTTTTCCCTTGCTGAGCTCCAGATGAGGATACCTTTCCCTGCTCCGTCGGGAAAGGTTTTGCGGTGTTCCCCTAACATCCCAAGAGGTGGTTCTTGCATCTGGAAAGTCAGGAGGAGTCTCAAAGTTTGGGTCACCATTTCCCAAGACCCCCAAATGTCTTGTCCACTTTAGATGAACCTTACTGCCATGCACTGCCTCGACTGTAACCCCGAGGCTTAACTCCCACACACTGGCACGTGTGACAGCCCTAGGGTACCTCGAGCGAAGCCATAGATCCCTGTGTCCACTAGACAGGGACCCGGATATTGTTACTGCATTTGGGAAGGAAAGCGGCTGTGCACGACTCTGTTCTGCAGGCTCCAGGGGAAGCCCAATACAAATGTCAACACGGTCCAGGCAATCACAAGCAGCAGCCTCAGCAACAGAAGGGGTCTCAGGACTTGGCGCCAGAGGGGAGGAATCCCCAGATGTGCCTCACCCCTCGCAAAGAGACTGGCCTATCCTGGGGCCACAGGGGCGGATCCCTGTGGTCCCCGTCGTAACTCAACAGGACCCCACCACAACTGGAGAAAAATGAGAAGCTTCGCCATTGCAGTCGGAGTGAGGCCCTTACCCNGCTCCAGGGGAACCCCAAGACCTACGTAGGCATGGGTGAGGAAAGCTTAGGCTCCGGCCTCAGCACCAGAATGGGACTGAGGACTTGGTGCCACTGGGGAAGAATCCCCAGATGTGCGTCGCCCCTTGCAGGGAGACTGGCCTCTCCTGGGGCCAGAGGGGTGGTTCCCAGGGGTACTGTCGTAACTTGAGAGGACCCCTCCGCAACTCGAAAAAAACCAGACAGTTCCCTGCAGGTGGGGAGAGCGCCTTGTCCAATGCGGCATCTCGTGGACTTTACCCATTCCCTCTTGGACCACAAAGGGCCCCTTCACACCCTTGCTGTGACCCAAGAAGTTCCCCGCCCCACCCGTCCCGACTCAAGAGGAACCCCGAGGGTCCAGTCACAACTCAAGAGGAGCCCTGTTTTCCCCTGCTGAGCTCAAGATGAGGGGCCCTTTCCCTGCTCCGTCGGGAAAGGTTTCACGGTGTTCCCCTCGCATGTCAAGAGGAGGTGCTCCCACCTGGAGAGTCAGGAGGAGTCTCACTGCTTGGGCCTCCATTCCCCAAGACCACCAAATGCCTCGTCCACTCCAGATGAACCAGAATGCCTTGCACTGCCTCGACTGTCACCCTGAGGATCGAATCCGGCACACAGGCCCTTGTGATAGCCCTGGGGTACCTCGAGGACAAGCCATTAATCCCTGTATCTGCTCGACAGGGACCTGGACACTGTTCCTGCAGTTGAGCAGGAAAGCGGCTGTGCACGTCTCCAGGCGAGAGGAGGCCTGACTCCCCTATGGGGGGGCTCCAGGGGAACTCCAAGACCTATGTCAGCATGGATGAGGCAAACACAGGCTCTGGCCTCAGCACAAGAGGAGGACTGAGGACCCAGCGACGTCTTTGGAGGAATCCCCAGAGGGGCCTATTAAATCGCATGGAGTCTGGGTTCTCCTGAGGCCACAGCAGCGGGTCCCTGGGGTCTCCGTCGTAACTTGAGAGGTCCCTGCCGCAACTCGAGAAAAACCAGAAGCTTCTCCCCTGCAGGGACGGTTAGTCCCTTGTCCGCTGCAGCATCTCAGGGGAAATCACCCCTTACCTCTTGGACATCGAAGGGCTCATTGATATCTTTGCTGTGAACTAGGAAGCTCCCCGCCCAATCTGTCTCCACTTGAGAGGAACTCTGAGGGTCCTGCCAAGACTCAAGTGGAGCACCGTTTTCCCCTGCTGATCTCCAGATGAGGGGCCCTTTCCCTGTTCCATCGGGAAAGGTTTTCCGGCGCTCCCCTTGCATCCCAAGAGGTGGCCTGGCATCAGGAGAGTCCAGAGGAGCCTCAAGTGTCCAATCACCACTCCCCAACACTCGCAAATGCCTCGTCCACTTCAAATGTACATGACTTTCCTGTACAGTCTCGACTGTCACCCCGAGGCTCGTCTCTCAACACACTGGCACAGGAGAGAGCCCTGGAACACGTGGATGGCAAGCCACAGATCCCTTTGTCTGCTTTACGGGGAGCTGGACACTGCAGCTGCAGTTGGGGAAGAAAGATGCCGAGCAAGTCTCCAGGCGAGAAGAGACCTGATTCCGTTTGGGGGCTCCAGAGTAACATTAAGACCTATGAAAGCATGAGTGAGGAAATCTCAAGTTCCGACCTCAGAACCAGAGGAGGACTGAGGACCCGGCGATGACTGGGGAGGAATCCCCGGAGGAGCCTCACAACTCGCACTGAGAATGGGCTCTCCTGAGGATACAGGGGCGGAGCCCTGGGTTCCAGGTCATAACTCGAGAGGACCCCTTCACAACTCGAGAAAAATCGGAATCTCAACCCCTGCAGGCGTGATGTGGCCCTTGTCTGCAACGACATCTCAGGGGAATTCACCCCATCCCTCGTGGATCTCAAAAGGCTCCTTCACACCTTTGTGGTGAACCAAGAAGTTCCCAGCCCCACCCGTCCCCACTCGAGAGGAACTCCAAGGGTCCTGTCAAGACTCAAGAGGAGCCCCGTTTTCCCTTGCTGAGCTCCAGATGAGGATACCTTTCCCTGCTCCGTCGGGAAAGGTTTTGCGGTGTTCCCCTAACATCCCAAGAGGTGGTTCTTGCATCTGGAAAGTCAGGAGGAGTCTCAAAGTTTGGGTCACCATTTCCCAAGACCCCCAAATGTCTTGTCCACTTTAGATGAACCTTACTGCCATGCACTGCCTCGACTGTAACCCCGAGGCTTAACTCCCACACACTGGCACGTGTGACAGCCCTAGGGTACCTCGAGCGAAGCCATAGATCCCTGTGTCCACTAGACAGGGACCCGGATATTGTTACTGCATTTGGGAAGGAAAGCGGCTGTGCACGACTCTGTTCTGCAGGCTCCAGGGGAAGCCCAATACAAATGTCAACACGGTCCAGGCAATCACAAGCAGCAGCCTCAGCAACAGAAGGGGTCTCAGGACTTGGCGCCAGAGGGGAGGAATCCCCAGATGTGCCTCACCCCTCGCAAAGAGACTGGCCTATCCTGGGGCCACAGGGGCGGATCCCTGTGGTCCCCGTCGTAACTCAACAGGACCCCACCACAACTGGAGAAAAATGAGAAGCTTCGCCATTGCAGTCGGAGTGAGGCCCTTACCCACTGCGGCCTTCTGGGGAAATAAACCGTTTCATCTTGGACCTCAAAATGCTCTTTCACACCCTTGCTGTGACCCAAGAAGTTCCCCGCCCCACAGGTCCTTACTCAACAGGACCGCAGAGGGTCCAGCCGAGACTCAAGAGGGGCTCCATTTTCCAAAGCTCAGCTCCAGATGAGGGGCCCTTTCCCTGCTCCATCCGGAAAGGGTTATCTGCTCTGCCCTCACATCCCAATAGGAGGCACTCACACCAGGCGAGTGCAGAGAAGCCTCAGGCGTCGGGTCACATTTTCCCAAGACTCCCAAATGCCTAGTCCACTCCAGAAGAATATGAGTGTCCTGCACCGCCTCGACTGTCACCGTGAGGCTTGAAGCTGGCACAGTGGCATGTGTGATAGCCCTGGGGTACCTCGAGGTCAAGCCACTGATCCCTGTATCCGCTCGACAGGGACCTGGACACTGTGGTTGCAGTTGGAGAGGAAAGCGGCTGTGCACATCCCCAGGCTAGACGAGGCCTGTCTCCCCTTTCGGGGCTCCAGGGGAACCCCAAGACCTATGTCATCATGGGCGAGGCAAGCACAGGCTCCGGCCTCAGCACCAGATGTCACGGAAGGGATCCCCATAGGTGACTCGCAACTGGCATGGAGATTGGCCTCTCCTGAGGTCACAGTGGCGGGTCCCAGGGAACCCCGTCGTAACTCGAGAGGACCCCGCCACAACTCGAGAAAAACCAGAAGCTTCTCCCCTGCAGGGAGGGTGAGTCCCTTGTCCACTGCAGCATCTCGGGGGAAATCACTCCCTCCCCCTTGGACGTCCAAAGGCTCCTTGGTACCCTTGTTATGACCAAGGAGGTTTCCCACCCCAACCGTGCCCCCTCAAGAGGAACCCAGAGAGTCCCGCTGGACTCAAGAGGAGCCCTGTATTCCCCTGCTGAGCTCTAGTTGAGGGGATCTTTCCTTGCTCCATCTGGAAAGGTTTTCCTGCGCTCCACTAGCATTCCACGAGGCGGCCTCGAAATCTGGAGAGTCGGGAGGAGCCTCAGGTGTCCGACCACCACTCCCCAAGATCCCCACATGCCTCGTCCACTCNGTGTGACAGCCCTAGGGTACCTCGAGCGAAGCCATAGATCCCTGTGTCCACTAGACAGGGACCCGGATATTGTTACTGCATTTGGGAAGGAAAGCGGCTGTGCACGACTCTGTTCTGCAGGCTCCAGGGGAAGCCCAATACAAATGTCAACACGGTCCAGGCAATCACAAGCAGCAGCCTCAGCAACAGAAGGGGTCTCAGGACTTGGCGCCAGAGGGGAGGAATCCCCAGATGTGCCTCACCCCTCGCAAAGAGACTGGCCTATCCTGGGGCCACAGGGGCGGATCCCTGTGGTCCCCGTCGTAACTCAACAGGACCCCACCACAACTGGAGAAAAATGAGAAGCTTCGCCATTGCAGTCGGAGTGAGGCCCTTACCCACTGCGGCCTTCTGGGGAAATAAACCGTTTCATCTTGGACCTCAAAATGCTCTTTCACACCCTTGCTGTGACCCAAGAAGTTCCCCGCCCCACAGGTCCTTACTCAACAGGACCGCAGAGGGTCCAGCCGAGACTCAAGAGGGGCTCCATTTTCCAAAGCTCAGCTCCAGATGAGGGGCCCTTTCCCTGCTCCATCCGGAAAGGGTTATCTGCTCTGCCCTCACATCCCAATAGGAGGCACTCACACCAGGCGAGTGCAGAGAAGCCTCAGGCGTCGGGTCACATTTTCCCAAGACTCCCAAATGCCTAGTCCACTCCAGAAGAATATGAGTGTCCTGCACCGCCTCGACTGTCACCGTGAGGCTTGACTCTGGCACAGTGGCATGTGTGATAGCCCTGGGGTACCTCGAGGTCAAGCCACTGATCCCTGTATCCGCTCGACAGGGACCTGGACACTGTGGTTGCAGTTGGAGAGGAAAGCGGCTGTGCACATCCCCAGGCTAGACGAGGCCTGTCTCCCCTTTCGGGGCTCCAGGGGAACCCCAAGACCTATGTCATCATGGGCGAGGCAAGCACAGGCTCCGGCCTCAGCACCAGATGTCACGGAAGGGATCCCCATAGGTGACTCGCAACTGGCATGGAGATTGGCCTCTCCTGAGGTCACAGTGGCGGGTCCCAGGGAACCCCGTCGTAACTCGAGAGGACCCCGCCACAACTCGAGAAAAACCAGAAGCTTCTCCCCTGCAGGGAGGGTGAGTCCCTTGTCCACTGCAGCATCTCGGGGGAAATCACTCCCTCCCCCTTGGACGTCCAAAGGCTCCTTGGTACCCTTGTTATGACCAAGGAGGTTTCCCACCCCAACCGTGCCCCCTCAAGAGGAACCCAGAGAGTCCCGCTGGACTCAAGAGGAGCCCTGTATTCCCCTGCTGAGCTCTAGTTGAGGGGATCTTTCCTTGCTCCATCTGGAAAGGTTTTCCTGCGCTCCACTAGCATTCCACGAGGCGGCCTCGAAATCTGGAGAGTCGGGAGGAGCCTCAGGTGTCCGACCACCACTCCCCAAGATCCCCACATGCCTCGTCCACTCCAGATTAACATGTCTGCCCTGCAATATCTCGACTGTCACCTTGAGGCTCTACTACCAACACACTGGCACGTGAGACAGCCCTGGAGTATCTCGATGGCAAGCCACAGATCCCTCTGTGCACTTTACAAGGAGCCGGACACTGCCTCTGCAGTTGGGGAAGGAAGAAGCCGTGCAAGTCTCCAGGCGAGAAGAGGCCTGATTCCCTTGTGGGGGCTCCAGAGGAACCTCAAGTCCTATGAAAGCATGAGCGAGGAAATTTCAGGCTCTGACCTCAGCACCAGACGAGGACTGAGGACCCGGCAATGACTGGGGAGGAATCCGCAGAGGCGCCTCGAAACTCACACTGAGAATGGCCTCTCCTGAGGATACAGGAGCCGGTCCCTGGGGTCCCCATAGTAACTTGAGAGGAGCCTGCCAAAACTCGAGAAAAACCAGAAGCTTCTCTCCTACAGGCTTGGTGTGCCGCTTGTATGCAATGGCATCTCAGGGGAATTTACCCGGTCCCTCGTGGACCTCGAAAGGCTCCTTCGCACCCTTGCTGTGACCCAAGAAATTCCCCGCCCCACCCGTCCACACTCGAGAGGAACCCCAAGGGTCCCGGCAAGAATCAAGGGGAGACCCGTTTTCCCCTGCTGAACTCCAGATGACGGGCCCTTTCCCTGCTCCGTGGTGAAAGGTTTCGCAGTGTTCCCCTCGTATCCCAAGAGGAGGTGCTCGAACCTGAAAAGTCGGGAGGAGTCTCACAGTTTGGGCCACCACTCCTCAAGACCCCCAAATGCCTCCTCCACTTGAGATGAACCTGAGAGCCCTGCACAGACTCGACTGTAACCCCGAGGCTCAACTCTGGCACACTGGCACGTGTGACAGCCCTAGTGAACCTTGAGCACAAGCCATAGATCCCTATATCCTCTTGAAAGGGACCCAGAAATTATTACTGCAGTTGGAAAGGAATGGGGCCGTGCAAGTCTCCAGTCGAGATGAGGTCTGACTCCCCTCTGTGAGCTCCAGGAGATGTCCAATACAAATGTCAGCATGGGCGAGGCAATCTCAGTTTGCAGCCTCAGCACCAGAAGGGAACTGAGGACTTGGCTCCAGTGGGGAGGAATCCCCAGATGTGCCTCGCCCCTCGCATGAAGACTGGTCTATCCTGGGGCCACAGGGGTGGATCCCTGTGGTCCTGTTCGTAACTCGAGACGACCCCACCAAAACTCGAGAAAAACCAGAAGTTTCGCCCTTGCAGGTGGTGTGAGGCCCTTGTTCTCTGCAGCATCCCGGGGGAAATCCCCCGTTCCCTCTTGGGCCTCGAATTGCTCTTTCACACCCTTTTTGTGACACAAGAAGTTCCCCGCCCCAAACATCCCAACTCCAGAGGTCCACCAAAAGTCCCGCCACGATTCAAGAAGAGCTCCATTTTCCCATGCTCAAATAAAGATGAGGGTCCCTTTCTCTGCTCCATCGGGAAAGGGTTCCCGGCTCTCTCCTTGCATCACAAGAGGAGTCACTCACACCAGGCGAGTGCAGAGAAGCCTCAGGCGTCGGGTCACATTTCAGCAAGGCCCCCAAATGCCTAGTCCACTCCAGATGAATCTGACTGTCCTGCACTGTCTCGACTGTCACCATGAGGCTGGACTATGGCACACTGGCACGTGTGATAGCCCTGGGGTACCTCGAGGTCAAGCCACTGATCCCTGTATCCGTTTGACAGGGACCCGGACACTGTTGCTGCAGTTGGGGAGGAAAGCGGCTGTGCACGTTCCCAGGCGAGATGAGGCCTGACTCGCCTATGGGGGCTCCAGAGGTACCCCAAGACCTATGTCAGCATTTGCGAGAAAAGCACAGGCTCCGGCCTCAGCACCAGATGAGGACTGAGGATCTGGTGACGTCTCGGGAGGAATCCCCATAAGGACCTCACAATTCGCATGGAGACTAGTCTCTCCTGAGGTCACAGCGGCGAGTTCCTGGCGTCCCCATCGTAACTCGAGAGGACCCCACAACAACTTGAAAAAAACCAGAAGCTTTTCCCCTGCACTGAGGGGGAATCCCTTGTTTACTGCAGCATCTCGGGGAAAATCACCCCTTTCCTCTTGGACCTCGAAAGGCTCCTTCATACCCTTGTTGTGAACTAGGAAGTTCCCCGCCCCACACGTCCTCATTCGAGAGGACCGCCAAGGGTCCCGCTGCGAATCAAGAGGAGTTCCATTTTCCCCTGCTCAGCTCCAGATGAGGTGCCCTTTCCCTGCTCCTTCGGGAAAGGGTTACTGGCTCCCCCCTCGCATCCCAAGAGGAGGCACTCTCGCCAGGCGAGTCCAGAGAAGCCTCAGGAGTCGGGTCACATTTCCGCAAGACCCCCAAATGCCTAGTCCACTCCAGATGAATCTGAGTGTCCTGCACTGCCTCGACTGTCACCCCGAGGCTCAACTCCGGCAGGCTGAAACGTCTGATAGCCCCGGGGGTTCTATGAAGTCACGCCACTGATCCCTGTATCTGCTTGACAGGGAACCGTACACTGTTGCTGCAGTTAGGGAGGAAAGCAGTTGTGCACGTCACCAGGCGAGATGAGGCCTGACTCCACTCTGGGGGCTCTAGAATAATCTCAAGACCTATGAAAGCATGAATGAGGAAATCTCAGGCTCGGACCTCAGCACCAGACGAGGACTGAGGACCCGGCTATGACTGGGGAGGAATCCCCAGAGGTGCCTCGCAGCTGCCACTGAGAATGGCCTCTCCTAAGGATACAGGGGCGGGTCCCTGGAGTCCCCATCGTAACTGGAGAGGACCCCGCCGCAACGCGATAAAAACCAGAAGCTTCTCCCCTGCAGGCGTGGTGTGGCCTTTGTCCGCAAAGGCATCTCAGGGGAATTCACCCCGTCCCTCGTGGACCTCAAAAGGCTCATTCACACCCTTGCTGTGACCCAAGAAGTTCCCCACCCCACCCGGCTCCACTTGAGAGGACAGCCGAGGGTCCCGCCCTGACTCAAGAGGAGCTCCATTTTTCATTGCTCAGCTCCAAATGAGGGGCCCTTTCCCTGCTCCATAGCGAAAGGGTTCCTGGATCTCCCCTCACATCCCAAGTGCAGGCACTCATATCAGGAGAGTCCAGAGCATACTCAGGCATCGGGTCACATTTCCCAAGAACCCCCAAATGCCTAGTCCACTCCAGATGAATCTCACTGTCCTGCACTGCCTGAACTGTCACCCCGCGGCTCGGCTCTGGCACACTGTCACTTGTGATAGCCCTGGGGTACCTCGAAGTCAAGCCACTGATCCCTGTATCCGCTCGACAGGGACTCAGACACTGTTGCTGCAGTTCAGGGGGAAAGCAGCTGTCCATGTCCCCAGGTGAGACGAGGCCTTAATAACCTATGGGGTCTCCAGGGGAACCTCAAGACCTATGTCAGCATTGGCGAGGCAAGGACAGGCTCTGGACTCAGCACCAGAGGAAGACTGAGGACTCGGCAACATCTCCGATGGAATTCCCACATTTGCCTAGCAATTCGCATTGAGACTGGCCTCTCCTGAGACCACAGTGGCGGGTCCCTGGGAACCCCGTCTTAACTCGAGAGGACCCTGCCACAACTCTAGAAAAACCAGAAGCTTCACCCCTGCAGGAAGGGTGAGTCCCTTGTCCACTGCAGCATCTCGGGGGAAATCACCCCTTCCCTCTTGGACCTCGAAAGTCTCCTTCATACCCTTGTTCTGACCTAGCAAGTTTTCCGCCCCAACCGTCTGCACTCAAGAGGAACCCCGAGGGTCCAGCTGGGACTCAAGAGGAGCCCCGTTTTCCCCTGCTGAGGTCCAGATGAAGGGCCCTTTCCCTTCTCCATCGGGAAAGGTTTTCAGGCGCTCCCCTAGCATCCCAAGAGGTAGCCCCCCATCAGGAGAATCTGGAGAAGGATCAGGTGTCCGACCACCACTCCCCAGGGTCGCAAAATGCCTCTTCCACTCCAGATGAACATGACTGCCCTGCACTGTCTCGACTGTCACCCCGAGGCTGGACTCCCAACACACTGGCACGTGAGGCAGCCCTGGGGTATCTCGATGGCAAGCCACAGATCCCTGTGTTCACTTAATGGGGAGCCGGACACTGCTGCTGCAGTTGGGGAAGAAAGAAGCCATGAAAGTTTCCAGGCAAGAAGAGGCCTGAGTCCCCTTTGGGGGCTCCAGAGGAACCTCAAGACATATGAAAGTATGAGCGAGGAAATCTGAGGCTCTGACCTCAGCACCAGACAAGGACTGAGGACCCGGCAATGACTGGGGAGGAATCCCCAGATGCGCCTTGCAACTCACACTGAGAATGGCCTCTCCTGAGGATACAGGAACGGGTCCCTCACTTCCCCGTCGGAACTCGAGAGGACCCCGCGCAACTCAAGAAAAACCTGTAGCTTCTCCCCTGCAGGCGTGATGTGGCCCTTTTTCACAATGGGATCTCAGGGAATGCACCCCGTCCCTCGTGGACCTCGAAAGGGTCCTTCACACCCTTTCTATGACCCAAGACGTTCCCCGCCCGACCCGTACCCACTCGAGAGCAACCTCAAGGGTCCCAGCAAGACACAAGAGGAGCCCCATTTCCCCTGCTGAGCTCCCGATGAGGGGCCCTTTCCCTGCTCCATCTGGAAAGGGTTTCTGGCTCTCCCCTCCCATCCCAAGATGAGGCACTCACACCAGGCGAGTCCAGAGAAGAAGCTTCAGGCGTTGAGACGAGGCCTTACTCACCTATGGGGTCTCCAGGGGAACCTCAAGACCTATGTCAGCCGGGGCGAGGCAATCTCAGGCTGCAACTTCAGCACCAGAAGGGTACTAAGTACTTGGCGCCACTGGGAAGGAATCCCCAGATGTGCCTCGCCCCTTCCACGGAGACTGGCCTATCCTGGGGCCACAGGGGCGGATCCCTGTGGTCCCCGTTGTAGCTCGAGAGGACCCCGCCGCACGTCGAGAAAAACCAGAAGCTTCACCCGTGCAGGCGGTGTGAGGCCCTTATCCACTGCAGCCTCCCTGGGGAAATCACCTGTATACTCTTGGACCTGGAAATGCTCTTTCACACCCTTGCTGTGACCCAGGAAGTTCCCCGCCCCACACATCCCCACTTGAGAGTACCGCCGAGGGTCCTGCTTCGACTCAAGAGGAGCTCTATTTTCCCATGCTCAGCTCCAGATGAGGGGCCCTTTCCCTGCTCCATAGGTAAAGGGTTCCCGGCTCCTCCCTGGCATCCCAAGAGAAGGCACTCACACCAGGCGAGTCCAGAGAAGCCTCAGGCATCGTGTCACATTTCCGCAAGAGCCCCAAATGCCTAGTCCACTCCAGATGAATCTGCCTGTCCTGCACTGCCTCGAATGTCACCCCGAGGCTCGACTCTGGCACACTGGCACATGTGATAGCCCTGGGGTACCTGGAGGTCAAGCCACTGATCCCTGTATCCGCTCGACAGGAACCCGGACACTGTTGCTGCTGTTGGGGAGGAAAACAGCTGTGCACGTCCCCAGGCGAGACGAGGCCTGATGGCACTTGGAGGCTCCAGGGGAACCCCAAGTCCTGTGTCAGCATGGGCAAGGCAAGCACAGGCTCCGGCCTCAGCACCAGACAAGGACTGCGGACCCGGTTAGGTCTCAGGAGGTATCCCCACAGGTGCCTCGCAACTCGAATTGGGACTGGCCTCTCCTGAGGCCACAGGGGTGGGTCCCTGGGGACCCTGTCTTAACTTGAGAGGACCCCGCCGCAACTCGAGAGTAACCAGAAGCTTCTCCCCTGCAGGGAGGGTGAGTCTCTTGTCCGCTGCAGCATCTCGGGGGAAATCACCCCTTCTCTCTTGGACCTTCAAAGGCTCCTTCATACCTGTAAGGAACTAGCTGCCGATAGAGACCACCAGACGGAGTTCAGAAAGAAAGGGTTTATAGACAATTTCGGATACGGGCCCCCGCCAAGCCAATCGAAGGTGGGGAGCCCTGAGCTCCCCCTTTGGGAGCCTTTTATCCTGTTGTTCAGGGGAGGAGCGGGGTTAAACTGCTTGACAAAGCATGATTGGTTGGTAGGCAGGGAAAGTTATGTAACTATTGGTGACATTTGCGGTTAGCATCAAGATCCTGTTCCTAGAGCTATTTACTGTTTCTTAGGTTGCTGAGCAAACAAACATTGCCGTGAGACACCTGGTATTTATTGTTCCCCCTTAAAATTTTGAAGCTTTTCCTTTCAGTAAAGCTGACCTAGTATTCAACTCCGTGTTCCAGTAAAGCTGGCCTAAAATTCGTCTCCATGGAAGTGCTTTTACTTCCTTCTTCATTTCCTACCAGTCTTAGCGGGGAATCAAATTGATTCATCCCCCGACTCCTCCTCACTTGGTACTTCCTCCTGATAGTGAGATCGCAAGAGGAGGATTCGGAGGTCTTGGGTTCTTTGCATGATAAAATTTGACAGGCAACTCAAAAGACATGGGCCAAAACATCAACATTTCCGATGGATGGCACAAACACAGTTGCCAAATAGTCATACCAAGAAAAGAGTGCACGGGTCCATCGGGCCCTGATGAAAGGCAAATTTGCTGGTTTAGACATGTGGCCTGCATGAATGCAGCCAGGAATAAAGATAAATCCCAAAGTACATCTACCAACCCACCCGACAGGAAGCCAGGGCCAAACATTAGTTCCACATACCCATTTAGTACCATTTGGTGCCACCCATCGAATACCTGGGTTATACATCCAGTCAGATCCTGGCCACACAGTTGTCCTACTAGCAGTAAACGTTACATCAAAGACAGTTTTACTTAAAGTTTGAGACAATATCCCCATATGTTTCAAAAGATGGGTTCCCAAAAGTTTCTGTTTAAACTTGAGCTGATGTTCTTTTTGCTCCCAGCATAATTCTGCAGGTTTCACAAGCTGTCCTTTCTCTGGTGTCATCCAGAAATATTCATCCCAAATTTGATAATAGTCTCCAAGGAGGCGGGACGACTCGATGTCGGTGCTTTTCCCTGGTGCTCTTGACGTATCCAGCAAACGTGGAAACTACAACGTCATGACTAACAGTGATATTAAAGTTAACAGAACATAAAGAAACATTTGCATTCTTACACCAAGAAAAGCTTGAGTAATTATAAGTGCTGCTTAGATAAAACTGCTGTTGTTGTTTTAAAAAATCACAAAGAAAATTTGTAACATTATGATCAATCGGCATCACCCACCAGGGCAATCCGTTCTGTACTGATAAAGGCATGGCTGTACACACCCAACAAGCAGAAGTATTATAATATTCAGCATAAGAGTGAGCCCAAGAGATAAAAACATTAGCCTGAGCTTGTGGAAAAATCAGGCTAAATGAGGCACAGACCAGGCCAAAAACCAGCACAACTAAGGAGAGGCCTCCAGGCTGAGTCGAAGTGGGTCGCCGGAGTGTTTCACTTTCCATTTTGACCCGAGCACCAGGATCACAGAGAGGCGGCCAGGCTGGAATGCTGTAAGTTCCGAGTCTGCTCTCTTGGACCGCTGCTTGGGCTTGGGTCTGGGCTAACTGCAGGCCCTGTAAAGATCTAAGGAGATTTTAATTAGGTATCTCCACAAGGGTTTCTTCCCCCAGCTTGGGGATGAGTGGAGGGGGCCGCCCATAGTGGTCACAGCGAAGTGGGTACACCTAGATCTGAGAAGCGCAAAGGGTAAGAGAGTAACCCAGTCTCCACCAGTCTCTATTTTGTATTTTTTCAATATTTCCTTTAAGCTCCTATTCATCCTTTCTACATGCCCTGAGCTCTGTGGCCTGTAAGCACAATGCAGATTCCATTTGATTCCTAAAGCCTCAGCCAATTGACGAGATATCTGGGCGGTAAATGCCGAGCCATTGTCAGAACCCAGACTATTAGGTAATCCAAACCTGGGGACAATTTCAGAGATTAATTGTTTCACTTCTATCAGGGAAGTCTCTTTCTTGGTGGGGAAGGCTTCCACCCATCCAGAGAAGGTATCAACGAAATGAGGAGGTAGCAGTAGTCTCCTTGTGCAGGGGGCATCTCAGTGAAGTCCACTTCTCAGGCCTCCCCTGGCTCAATTCTTCTATGACGTATGCCCTTTTCAGCCTTCTCAGTCAGGTTAGCGTTTACTCAGGCGCAAGTCAGACATAGGGCGACTATGTCTTGAGCCATCTTGTAGATCCCATAGATTAAGTACTTTTTCCTCAGCAATTCTGCCAGTTTGTTTTTATTCAAATGGGTTGCCTGGTGGGCCTCAGAAAGGAGGGCTCTACTAATGGCCTCTGGAGCTAGCACTTGGTTATCTGGCAGGACTAGCCATCTTTGTTTCGTGGTCTGCCCCCCTTGTTTTTGGCCCAGATCAGTCTCCTTATGGTTATACACAGGGGGTTCCTCGGTAGGTTCGGTGGTGGTTAGGAGTAGGGTGGGGTCCTCCCCCTACTAGTCTTAAGGCGGCTTTTCAGGCAGTCTTTGTTGCCTCTTTGATTAGCAGGGCTGTAGCCGCAATTGTTTTCAGACACCCTGGCCACCCTGCCGCCACAGGGTCCAGCCATTTGGACAAATAGGCCACATGTCTCTTCCAGGGACCCAAGTCTTGGGTCAATATTTTCTTTGCCACCCCATTAGCCTCGGCCATGAACAGTTGGAAGGGTTTTTCTAGGTTCGGCAGACTGAGAGCGGGGGCACTCACCAGGGCAGTCTTCAGGTCCTTGAAAGCCTTCTCAGCG
>SJYW01033529.1:72375-94588 GCA_006410735.1 Raphicerus campestris
TAAGTACTTTTTCCTCAGCAATTCTGCCAGTTTGTTTTTATTCAAATGGGTTGCCTGGTGGGCCTCAGAAAGGAGGGCTCTACTAATGGCCTCTGGAGCTAGCACTTGGTTATCTGGCAGGACTAGCCATCTTTGTTTCGTGGTCTGCCCCCCTTGTTTTTGGCCCAGATCAGTCTCCTTATGGTTATACACAGGGGGTTCCTCGGTAGGTTCGGTGGTGGTTAGGAGTAGGGTGGGGTCCTCCCCCTACTAGTCTTAAGGCGGCTTTTCAGGCAGTCTTTGTTGCCTCTTTGATTAGCAGGGCTGTAGCCGCAATTGTTTTCAGACACCCTGGCCACCCTGCCGCCACAGGGTCCAGCCATTTGGACAAATAGGCCACATGTCTCTTCCAGGGACCCAAGTCTTGGGTCAATATTTTCTTTGCCACCCCATTAGCCTCGGCCATGAACAGTTGGAAGGGTTTTTCTAGGTTCGGCAGACTGAGAGCGGGGGCACTCACCAGGGCAGTCTTCAGGTCCTTGAAAGCCTTCTCAGCGGCTTCTGTCTACACAAGGGCAGGGTCCCTGCCACTGGTAGCCTCTTATAGAGGCTTAGCTGTCTCTGCAAAGTTCAGGATCCAAAGCCTGCAATACCCCACGGCTCCCAGAAATTTTTGCACTTGCCTTGCCTTTTAATCTCTGGTTGGGAAATCTGAAGGATGGCTTGGATACTGGAAGACAGGGCTCTGCGTCCTTGGCTGATCTGGTATCAATCTTTCTGGCCTCCCACAGAAAGAGTTACCCTGGGTTCCCCGGGGACCAAGGAACCCTGACCCCTCTATTCAGTCTTTTCCATCAAGATTGGGGTGGGCTGTGATCCCTTCTTTGGCTGTTTTGTACACTCCCCTCTCCAATGTCCTTTCTCTGTGTGCCTTTTTCCTGGGAGCTTGAGGGCGCCTCGTGGGCCAGGAGGATCTTGGCCATTTTCTTAGTGAGCTCCTGGGTAGCTCAGGTGGGGTCCTCTCGATTTTCGAACACCTTCTGGGCCACTGCCAGGAGTTCGGACAGAGACTTCCCTTCGAATCCTTCTCGTTTCTGCAACTTCCTTCTAATATCTGGGGCCGCCTGAGCTATGAAGGAGAGCACCACAGCCACCCGGTTCTCTGGAGCTTCTGGGTTAATTGGGCTCCAGGTCCTATAGGCTTGGTTGAGCCTTTCTAGAAAGGCGGTGGGAGTCTCTTCTGGCCCCTGCCTGGTCTCAGTAATCTTGGCCATATTAGTAGGCTTCCTGGCCATAGCTCGTAAGCCAGCCAATAGAGTCTGGCGGTACCGGTTAAGGGCCCCAACTCCCCTGCACCGTTGTGGTCTCAAGTGGGGCAAGTGGAGGGGAAACCTTCCGCAATAAAGTTGGGATCTGTTGTCAGTTTTCCTTCTCTAAGGGTTTTTTCCCAGCCCAGGGATTGAACCCTGGTCTCCCGCATTTTAGACAGATGCCCTACTATCTGAGTCACCAGTCAGTATTTTATTTAATAGATAAACTTAGTCTTAACCATATAAAAAACTCTTTCCTCATGGTTTACTTTTCACATGCCTTATCCCTCTCTGTACACATTGTTGCATTTTCCATCTTAAAAAGCCACCTGTAAGGCGGGCTCACTTCATTTTCCCTTCACAAATGAAACTTCATCTTTTATACCTTTTTAAATTGAAAATACATTTTCTTCTCTCCCTAAGCAACCAAGAGCTTACTTTTATTTTGAAAACACTTTTATTTTGAAATGACTTTAGCTATTCAGTAGACTTTTAATACTTAGTTTATCACAACCCCTAGAAATTTAAGTTTCCCCAATCTGGATATACTGTTTTAAACAGACATTCCTAAAGCATAATTATTCTTAACAGGGTTTATCTAATATCTCATTTACATTTTTAAAGGAATTTCTTTATCTGGCAAAGTAACTTCCTTGCTGACATACCTGTAACAGGTATACTAATAGTTAACTTATTAAACCTAGGTAGGGAAGGGGAGAGGGATCTCTTACCCCTTGCCGGTCAGGGCACTAGGGTCAGCTGCCTGAATCAGGAGAAGACTAGGATAAAGGGTCCCAGATGCGGCCGCCGGGTCTGGTCCATTGGCAGACAAGCCAGCCCCTGAGTACCCCGAGTGATCAGGATGTCAGTCTTAAAATCCGTTAAATTTTTCAATCAAGCACTCGAGTGGGCTCCATGGGCCACTCGAACTGCCTTGTCCCATCCTGGCCAGGAGGGAGAGGCAAATTTTGACAGTTAGATCATCTGACAAAAGGAACAGACAGGAAAACAAACACCAAAACTGACAGGAAAACAAACGCCAGACAGCCAAACAGGCAGTCCTAAAACCAGACAGGAAAACAGACGTCAAACAGCCAAACTGGCTGTCTTAAAACCAGAAACCCAGATCCAGGCCTTCTGGAGTCGTCACTCCGTTTGGCAATTTCGTGGGACCACTCGGTGGCATCCTGACGTCCACACACAACTCAGAAAAGAGTCTGCAGACTAATACCAGATTAGAAAATTAAACAGGCCTGACTTACTGGCATGCCGTGCAGGATTCCAGATGAATAGTCCGCTGGCGGTCTCCAGGCAGCAGATCCCGGACGAGTCCCCAAATGTAATGGACTAGCTGCAGATAGAGACCACCAGACGGAGTTCAGAAAGAAAAAGTTTATTGACAATTTCGGATATGGGCCCCCGCCAAGCCAATTGAAGGTGGGGAGCCCTGAGCACCCACTTTGGGAGTCTTTTATCCTATTATTCTGGGGAGGAGAGGGGTTAAGCTGCTTGGCAAAGCATGATTGGTTGGTAGGCAGGTAAAGTTAAGTAACTATTGGTGACATTTGCGGTTAGCGTCAAGATCCAGTTTCCTATAGCTAGGTCCAGTTTCATAGGTTCCTGAGCAAACAAACATTGCGGTGAGACACCTGGTGTTTATTGTTCCCTTTTAAAATTCTGGGGCTTTCCGATCCAGTAAAGCTGACCTAGTATTCAAATCCCTGTTTCAGTAAAGCTAGCCTAGAATTCATCTCCCTGGAAACGCTTTCACTTCCTTTTTCAATACACTTGTTGTGACCTAGGAAGTCCCCGCCGCAAACGTCACCACTCGAGAGGAACCCCGAGGGTCCTGCTGCGACTCAAGAGGAGCCCCATTTCCCTGCTGAGCTCCAGAGGAGGGGCCCTTTCCCTGCTCCATCGGGAAAGTTTTTCCAGCGCACCCCTCGAATCCCAAGTGGCAGCCTCACATCAGGAGTTTCGGGAATAGCATCAGGTGTCCGACCACCACTCCCCAAGATCCCCAAATGCCTCGTCCTCTCCAGATGAACATGACTACCCTGCACTGTCTCGGCTGCCACCCCAAGGCTCAAGACCCAACACATTGGCACGTGAGACAGCCCTGGAGTACCTCGATGGCAAGCCGAAGATCCCTGTGTCCACTTTATGGGGAGCCGGACACTGCAGCTGCAGTTGGGGAAGAAAGAGGAAATGCAAGTCTCCAGGCGAGAAGAGGCCTGACTACCCCGTGGGGGCTACAGAGTAACCTCACGACCTATGAAAGCATGAGCGAGGAAATCTCAGGCTCTGACCTCAGCACCAGACGAGGACTGAGGACCCGGCGATGACAGGGGAGGCATCCCAAGAGGCGCCTTGCAACTCGCACTGAGAATGGCCTCTCCTGAGGATAAGGGGCGGGTCCCTGGGGTCCCCATCGTAACTCTAGAGGACCCCNTCTGGAGTCGTCACTCCGTTTGGCAATTTCGTGGGACCACTCGGTGGCATCCTGACGTCCACACACAACTCAGAAAAGAGTCTGCAGACTAATACCAGATTAGAAAATTAAACAGGCCTGACTTACTGGCATGCCGTGCAGGATTCCAGATGAATAGTCCGCTGGCGGTCTCCAGGCAGCAGATCCCGGACGAGTCCCCAAATGTAATGGACTAGCTGCAGATAGAGACCACCAGACGGAGTTCAGAAAGAAAAAGTTTATTGACAATTTCGGATATGGGCCCCCGCCAAGCCAATTGAAGGTGGGGAGCCCTGAGCACCCACTTTGGGAGTCTTTTATCCTATTATTCTGGGGAGGAGAGGGGTTAAGCTGCTTGGCAAAGCATGATTGGTTGGTAGGCAGGTAAAGTTAAGTAACTATTGGTGACATTTGCGGTTAGCGTCAAGATCCAGTTTCCTATAGCTAGGTCCAGTTTCATAGGTTCCTGAGCAAACAAACATTGCGGTGAGACACCTGGTGTTTATTGTTCCCTTTTAAAATTCTGGGGCTTTCCGATCCAGTAAAGCTGACCTAGTATTCAAATCCCTGTTTCAGTAAAGCTAGCCTAGAATTCATCTCCCTGGAAACGCTTTCACTTCCTTTTTCAATACACTTGTTGTGACCTAGGAAGTCCCCGCCGCAAACGTCACCACTCGAGAGGAACCCCGAGGGTCCTGCTGCGACTCAAGAGGAGCCCCATTTCCCTGCTGAGCTCCAGAGGAGGGGCCCTTTCCCTGCTCCATCGGGAAAGTTTTTCCAGCGCACCCCTCGAATCCCAAGTGGCAGCCTCACATCAGGAGTTTCGGGAATAGCATCAGGTGTCCGACCACCACTCCCCAAGATCCCCAAATGCCTCGTCCTCTCCAGATGAACATGACTACCCTGCACTGTCTCGGCTGCCACCCCAAGGCTCAAGACCCAACACATTGGCACGTGAGACAGCCCTGGAGTACCTCGATGGCAAGCCGAAGATCCCTGTGTCCACTTTATGGGGAGCCGGACACTGCAGCTGCAGTTGGGGAAGAAAGAGGAAATGCAAGTCTCCAGGCGAGAAGAGGCCTGACTACCCCGTGGGGGCTACAGAGTAACCTCACGACCTATGAAAGCATGAGCGAGGAAATCTCAGGCTCTGACCTCAGCACCAGACGAGGACTGAGGACCCGGCGATGACAGGGGAGGCATCCCAAGAGGCGCCTTGCAACTCGCACTGAGAATGGCCTCTCCTGAGGATAAGGGGCGGGTCCCTGGGGTCCCCATCGTAACTCTAGAGGACCCCACTGAAACTCCAGAAAAACTGGAAGCTTCTCCCCTGCAGGCATGGTGTGGCCCTTGTCCTCAACGGCATCTCAGGTGAATTCACCCCTTCCCTCGTGGACCTCCAAAGGTTCCTTCACACCCTTGCTGTGACCCAAGAAGTTCCCCGCCCCACCCGTCCCCACTTGAGAGGAAACCCAAGGGTCCAGCCAAGACTCAAGAGGAGCCCTGTTTTCCCCTGCTGAGCTTCAGATGATGGGTCCTTTCCCAGCTCCATCGGGAAAGGTTTCGCGGTGTTCCCCTTGCATCCCAAGAGGAGGTGCTCCCACCTGGAATGTCGGGAGGAGTCTCACATGTTGGGCCACAATTCCCCAAGACCCCCAAATGCCTCGTCCACTTCAGATGAACCTGACTGCCCTGCACGGCCTCGACTGTAACCCAGAGGCTCGACACCATCACACCGGCATGTGTGACAGCTCTAGGGTACCTCCAGCGCAAGCCATAGATCCCTGTATCTGCCTGACAGGGAACCGGACACTGTTACTGCAGTTGGGAAGGTAAGCGGCCGTGCACGTCTTCAGTCGACACGAGGCCTGACCCCTCTGCGGGCTCCAAGGGAAGCCCAATACAAATGTCAGCTCGGACTAGGCAATCTCAGGCTGCAGCCTCAGCACCAGAAGGGAACTGACAACTTGGCGCCACTGGGGAGGAATCCCCAGATGTGCCTTGCCCTTCCCACGGAGACTGGCCAATCCTGGGGCCACAAGGGTGGATCCCTGTGGTCCCCATCGTAACTCGAGAGGATCCCGCCTCAACTCGAGAAAAACAAGAAGCGTCACCCTTGCCGACGGAGTGAGGCCCTTGTCCGCTGTGGCGTCCCGGGGTAAATCACCCATTCCCTCTTGGATCTCAACATGCTCTTTTACACCCTTGCTGTGACCCAAGAAGTTCCCTGCCCCACAGGACCCCACTTGAGGGGCCCGCCAAGGGTCCCGACGCAACTCAACAGGAGTTCCATTTTCCCATGCTGAACTTCAGATAAGGGGCCCTTTCCCTGCTCTATCAGGAAAGGGTTCCCGGCTTCCCCCTCGTATCCCAAGAGGAGGCACTCACACCAGGCGAGTCCAGAGAAGCCTCAGGCGTTGGGTCACCTTTCCTCAAGACCCCCAAATGCCTAGTGCACTCCAGATGTATCTGATTATCCTGCACTGCCTCGATTGTCACCCTGAGGCTGGACTCCGGCATACTGGCAAGTATGATAGCCATGGGGTACCTCGAAGTCAAGCCACTCATCCCTGTATGCGCTGGACAGTGACCCGGACACTGTTGCTATAGTTGGGGAGGAAAGCGGCTGTGCATGTCCCCAGGAGAGACAAGGCCTGACTCCCCTATGGGGGCTCCAGGGGAACCCAAGTCCTATGTCAACATGGGCGAGGCAAACACAGGCTCCAGCCTCAGCAACAGACGAGGACTGAGGACCCGGCGACGTCTCGTGAGGAATCCCCACACGTGCCTCACAACTCGCATGGAGACTGGCCTCTCCTGAGGCCACAGGGCCGGGTCCCTGGGGTCCCCGTGTTAAGTCGAGAGAATGCTGCCACAACTGGAGGAAAACCAGAAGCTTCTCCACTGCAGGCAGGGTGAGTCCCTTGTCCGCTGCAGCATCTCAGAGGAAATCACCCCTTCCCTCTTGGACCTCGAAAGGCTCCTTCATACCCTTGTTGTGACCTAGGAAGTTGCTGGCTCCAAACGTCCCCACTCGAGAGGAACAGCGAGGGACCCACCGTGACTCAAGAGGAGCCCTGTTTTCCCTTGCTGAGCTCCAGATGAAGGGCCCTTACCCTGCTCCGTTGGGTAAGGTGTCACGGTATTCCCCTCGCATCCCAAGAGGAGGTGCCTCGAGATCAAGCCACTGCTCCCCGTATCTGCTCAACAGGGACCCGGACACTTTTGCTACAGTTGGGGAGGAAAGCGACTGTGCACGACTCCAGGCGAGACGAGTCCTGACTCCCATATGGGGGCTCCAGGGAACCCCAAGGCCGATATCAGCATGGGCAAGGCAAGCACAGGCTCTGGCCTAATAAACAGACGAGGACTGAGGACCCGGCAATGTCTCCAGAGGAATACCCATAGGTTCCTCAGAGCTGCCATGGAGACTTGCCTCTCCTGAGGCCACAGGGGCGGGTCCCAGAGGTCCCTGTCATAACTCGAGAGAACACGCCACAACTCAAGAAAAACCAGAAGCTTCTCCCCTGCAGGGAGGGTGAGTCCCTTTTACGCTGCAGTATCTGGGGGAATATCACCCCTTCCCTCTTGGACCTCGAAAGGCTCCTTCATACCCTTGTTGTGACCTAGGAAGTTCCCCGCCCCAAGTGTCCCCACTCGAGAGGAACCCCGAGGGTCCTGCCATGACTCAAGAGGAGCCCCACTTTCCCTTGCTGAGCTCCAGATAAGGGGCCCTTTCCCTGCTCCATTGGGAAAGGTTTTCCGGCGCTCCCCTCTTATCCCACGAGGTGGCCTCGAATCAGGAGGGTCGGGAGGAGCCTCAGGTGTCTGACCACCACTCCCCAAGTTCCCGAAAAGCCTCGTCCACTCCAGATGAACATGACTGCCCTGCACTGTCTCAGCTGTCACCCCGAGGCTCGACTCCCAAAACACTGACTCCTGAAACAGCCCTGGAGTACCTCGATAGCAAGCCACAGATCACTGTGACCCTTTACGGTGAGATGGACACTGCCGCTGCAGTTGAGGAAGAAAGAGGCCGTGCAAGTCTCCAGGCGAGAAGAGGCCTGACTCCCCTGTGGGGGCTACAGAGTAACCTCAAGACCTATGAAAGCATGAGCAAGGAAATCTCAGGATCCGACCTCATCACCAGACGAGGACTGAGGACAGGTGATGACTGGGGAGGAATCCCCAGAGTCGCCTCGCAACTCGCACTGAGAATGGCCTCTCCTCAGGATACAGGGGTGGGTCCCTGGGGTCCTCATCATAACTCGAGAGGGCCCCACCGCAACTCGAGAAAAACCAGAAGCTTCTCCCCTGCAGGCCAGGTGTGGTCCTTGTCCACAACGGCATCTCAGGGGAATTCACCCCGTCCCTCATGGACATTGAAAGGCTCCTTCACACCCTTTCTGTGACCCAAGAACTTCCCCACCCTACCTGTCCCCACGCGAGAGGAACCCAGAGGGTCCCACTGAGACTCAAGAGGAGCCCAGTTTCCCCCTGCTGATCTCCAGATGACGGGCCATTTCCCTGCTCCAATGGGAAAGGTTTCGCAGTGTTCTCCCCGCATCCCAAGAAGAGGTGCTCAAACCTTGAGATTCGGGAGGAGTGTCACAGATTGGGTTACCATTTCACAAGACCCCCAAATGCCTCGTCCACTCCAAATGAACCTGCCTGCCCTGCACTGCCTCGAGTGTCACCCAGAGGCTCGACTCCGGCACACTTGCACATGTGACAGCCCTGGGGTACCTCGAGGGCAAGCCACAGATCCCTTATCCACTCGACAGGGACCCGGATACTGTTGCTGCAGTTGAGGAGGAAAGCGGCCGTGCACATCTCCAGGCTAGACGAGGCCTGACTCCCGTGGGGGGGCTCCAGCAGAAACCCAAGACCTATGTCAACATGGACGAGTCAAGCTCAGGCTCCAGCTTCAGCATCAGACCAGGACTGAGGACCGGGCAACGACTGGGGATGAATCCCCAGAGGCGCCTCCCAAATTGCTCGGAGACTCTCCTCTCCTGTGGCCACAAGGGCGGATTTCTGGGGTCCCATTGTAACTCGAGAGGACCCCAACGGCACTCGAGAAAAAACAGAACCTTCTCCCCTTCAGGTGGAGTGAGCCCCTTGTCCACAGGGCAATCTCAGGGGAAATCACCCCTTCCCTCCTAGACCTCACAAGGCTCCTTCACACCCTTGTTGTGACCAAAGAAGTACCCCGCCCCACCCGTCCCCACTCGAGAGGAACCCCAAGGGCCCCGGCAAGACTCAAGAGGAGCCCCATTTTCACCTGCTGAGCTCCAGATGTCGGGCCCTTTCCCTGCTCTGTTGGGAAAGTGTTCACAGCACTTCGCTGACATCCCAAGAAGAGACCCTCAAACAACAAGAGATAGGACGAGCATCAGGGGTAGGTTCATCATTCCCAAAACCCCTAAATGCCTCACCCATTCCTGAAGAACCTCACTGCCCTGCACTGCCTCGACTGTCACCTTGAGACTCGACTTCCGACACACTGGCACATGTGACAGCCCTGGGGTACCTCGAGTGCAATCCACAGATTGCTGTGTCCACTCGAAGGGGTGCTGGATACTTCTACTGCAGATGGGGAGGAAAGCGGCCACGCACAGCTCCAGACGACACGAGGCCTGACTCCCCTGTGGAAGTTCCAGTGAAACCCAAAGACCGAGGTCAGCATGGGCGAGGCAAGCTCAGGCCACGGCCTCAGCACCTGACGAGGCCTGGGTACCCGGCGACGACTCGGGAGGAATACGCAGTGGCAATTCTCATGGAGACTGGCCTCTCCTGAGGCCACAGTGGAGGGTTCCTGGGGTCCCGGTCGTAACTTGAGGACTCTGCCGCAACTCGAGAAACCAGAAGCTTCTCACGTGCAGGCGGATTGAGGCCCTTGTCCATTGCGGTGTTACGGGAGAAATCACCCGTTCACTGTTGGACCTCGAAATGCTCCTTCACACCATTGCTGTGACCCAAGAAGTTTCCCACCCCACCCCTCCCCACTTGAGAGGAACCCCGAGGGTCCCGCCGCGACACAAGAGGAGCTCATTTTCCCATTCTCTGCTCCAGATGAGGGGCCCTTTCCCTGTTCCATTGCGAAAGATTTCCCGGCTCTCCCCTCGCATCCCAAGAGGAGGCCCTCACACCAGGTGAATCCAGAGGAGCCTCAGGCGTCTAGTCACCTTTCCCCAAGAACCACAAATGCCTCATACACACCAGATGAACCTAACTGCCCTGCACTGCCTCCACTGCCTTCCTGAGGCTCGACTCCCGACACACTGGTACATGTGATAGCCCTGGGGTACCTCGCGGGCAAGCCACAGATCGCTTTGTCCATTCGACGGAGAGCTGGACACGGCTGCAGCATCCTGGAGTAAAACGGCCCTGCACATCTATGAGCGAGACGAGGCCTGACTCCCCTGAGGGGGCTCCAGGGGAATCCCAAGACCTACGTCGGCACAGGTGAGGAAAGCTCAGGCTCTGGCCTCAGCACCAGAATGGGACTGAGGACTTGGTGCCACAGGGGAAGAATCCCCATATGTGCTTGCCCATTGCATGAACACTGGCCTCTCCTGGGGCCAGAGGGGTGGGTCACTGGGGCCCCGTTGAAACTTGTGAGGACCCGTCCTCAACTCGAAAATAAAAACCAGACAAATCCTTGCAGGCGGGGAGAAGCTCGTGTCTGATGCGGCATCTCGGGGAAATTCACCCCTTCCGTCCTGGACCTCGAAAGGCTCCTTCACATCCTTGCTGTGACCCAAGAAGTTCCCCGCCCCACCCGTCCCCACTCGCGAGGAACCCCGAGGGTCCCGCCAAGACTCAAGAGGAGCCCAGTTTTCCCCGGGTGAGCTCCAGATGAGNGCTCTGTTGGGAAAGTGTTCACAGCACTTCGCTGACATCCCAAGAAGAGACCCTCAAACAACAAGAGATAGGACGAGCATCAGGGGTAGGTTCATCATTCCCAAAACCCCTAAATGCCTCACCCATTCCTGAAGAACCTCACTGCCCTGCACTGCCTCGACTGTCACCTTGAGACTCGACTTCCGACACACTGGCACATGTGACAGCCCTGGGGTACCTCGAGTGCAATCCACAGATTGCTGTGTCCACTCGAAGGGGTGCTGGATACTTCTACTGCAGATGGGGAGGAAAGCGGCCACGCACAGCTCCAGACGACACGAGGCCTGACTCCCCTGTGGAAGTTCCAGTGAAACCCAAAGACCGAGGTCAGCATGGGCGAGGCAAGCTCAGGCCACGGCCTCAGCACCTGACGAGGCCTGGGTACCCGGCGACGACTCGGGAGGAATACGCAGTGGCAATTCTCATGGAGACTGGCCTCTCCTGAGGCCACAGTGGAGGGTTCCTGGGGTCCCGGTCGTAACTTGAGGACTCTGCCGCAACTCGAGAAACCAGAAGCTTCTCACGTGCAGGCGGATTGAGGCCCTTGTCCATTGCGGTGTTACGGGAGAAATCACCCGTTCACTGTTGGACCTCGAAATGCTCCTTCACACCATTGCTGTGACCCAAGAAGTTTCCCACCCCACCCCTCCCCACTTGAGAGGAACCCCGAGGGTCCCGCCGCGACACAAGAGGAGCTCATTTTCCCATTCTCTGCTCCAGATGAGGGGCCCTTTCCCTGTTCCATTGCGAAAGATTTCCCGGCTCTCCCCTCGCATCCCAAGAGGAGGCCCTCACACCAGGTGAATCCAGAGGAGCCTCAGGCGTCTAGTCACCTTTCCCCAAGAACCACAAATGCCTCATACACACCAGATGAACCTAACTGCCCTGCACTGCCTCCACTGCCTTCCTGAGGCTCGACTCCCGACACACTGGTACATGTGATAGCCCTGGGGTACCTCGCGGGCAAGCCACAGATCGCTTTGTCCATTCGACGGAGAGCTGGACACGGCTGCAGCATCCTGGAGTAAAACGGCCCTGCACATCTATGAGCGAGACGAGGCCTGACTCCCCTGAGGGGGCTCCAGGGGAATCCCAAGACCTACGTCGGCACAGGTGAGGAAAGCTCAGGCTCTGGCCTCAGCACCAGAATGGGACTGAGGACTTGGTGCCACAGGGGAAGAATCCCCATATGTGCTTGCCCATTGCATGAACACTGGCCTCTCCTGGGGCCAGAGGGGTGGGTCACTGGGGCCCCGTTGAAACTTGTGAGGACCCGTCCTCAACTCGAAAATAAAAACCAGACAAATCCTTGCAGGCGGGGAGAAGCTCGTGTCTGATGCGGCATCTCGGGGAAATTCACCCCTTCCGTCCTGGACCTCGAAAGGCTCCTTCACATCCTTGCTGTGACCCAAGAAGTTCCCCGCCCCACCCGTCCCCACTCGCGAGGAACCCCGAGGGTCCCGCCAAGACTCAAGAGGAGCCCAGTTTTCCCCGGGTGAGCTCCAGATGAGGGACCCTTTCCCTGCTCCATCGGGAAAGGTTTCCCGGTATTCCCCTCGCATGTCAAGAGGAGGTGCTTGCACCTGGAGAGTCAGGAGGAGTCTCACAGCTTAGGCCACCATTCCCCAGGACCCCAAATGCCTCGTCCACTCCAGATGAACCTGACTGCCCTGCATTGCCTCGACTGTCACCCCGAGGGTTGAATTCCGACACACTAGCATGTGTGATAGCCCTGGGTTACCTCGAGGGCAAGCCACTGATCCCTGTATCCGCTCGATAGAGACCTGAAACTGTTGCTGCAGTTGGGGAGGAAAGCGGCTGTGCACGTCTCAAGGCGATACGAGGCCTCCACTTTTGGGGCTCCAGTGGAACCCCAAGACCTATGTCAGCATGGGCGAGACATGCACAGGCTCAGGCCTCAGCACAGACGAGGACTGAGGACCCGGTGTCATCTGGGAAAATCGAATTGAGAGTGGCTTCTCCTGAGGCCACAACGGTGGGTCCCTGGGGTCACCGTCGTAACTCTAGAGGACCCCGCCACAACTAGGGAAGAACCAGAAGCTTCTCCCCTGCAGAGATGGTGAGTCCCTTGTCCGCTGCAGCAACTCGAGGGAAATCACCCCTTCTCACTTGGACCTCGAAAGGCTCCTTCATACCCTTGTTGTGACCTAGGAAGTTCCCCGCCCCAACCGTACCCACTCGAGAGGAACCCCGAGTGTCTCGCCGTGACTCAAGTGGAGCCGGGTTTTCCCCTGCTGAGCTACAGATGAGGAGTCGTTTCCCTGCTCCATTGGAAAAGGTTTCGCGGTGTTCCCCTCATATCCCAAGAGGTGGCCTCGCATCAGTAGAGTAGGGAGGAGCCTCAGGTGTCCGACCACCACTCTCCAAGATCCCTAAATGCCTCGTCCACTCCAGATGAACCTGGCTGCCTTGCACTGTCTCGACTGTCACCCCGAGGCTCGACTCTCGACACACTGGCATGTGAAACAGGCCTGGGGTACCTCAATGGCAAGACACCGATCCCTGTGTCCGCTTGAGGAGGAGCCGGTCACTGCCACACAGTTGGGGAAGAAAGAGGCCGTGCACGACTCCCAGCGAGACGAGGCCTGACTCCCCTGTGGGGGCTCCAGAACAACCTCAAGACCTATGAAAACATGAGCGAGGAAATCTCAGGCTCCGACCTCAGCACCACACGAGGAGTGAGGACACAGCGACGACTGGGGAGGAATTCCCAGAGACGCCTCACAACTCGCACTGAGACTGGCCTATCCTGAGGATACAGGGTCGGGTCCCTAGGGTGCGCGTCATAACTCGAGAGGACCCCACCACAACTCGAGAAAAACCAGAAGCTTCACCCCTTCAGGCGTGGTGGGGCTCTGGTCCGCAGTGGCATCTCAGGGGAATTCACCCCATCCCTCTTGGACCTCGAAAGGCTCCTTCACACACTTACTTTGACCCAAGAAGTTTCCGCCATGCTTGTCCCCACTCGAGATGAACCCCGAGGGTCCCGCCAAGCCTCAAGTGGAGCCCCGTTTTCCCCTGATGAGCTCCAGATGAGGGGCCCCTTCCCTGCTCCATCGGGAAAGGTTTCACGGTGTTCCCCTCGCATCCCAAGAGGAGGTGCTCACACCTGGATAGTCGGGAGGAGTTTCAGAGATTGGGTCACCATTCCCCAAGACCCCCAAATGCCTTGTCCACTCCAGACGAAACTGACTGCCCTGCACTGCCTCGACTGTCACCCCGAGGCTCGAGTCTGGGACACTGGCACTTGTGACAGCCCTGGGGTACCTCGAGGGCAAGCCACAGATCCCTGTATCCGCTCGAAGGGGAGCTGGACACTTCTGCTGCAGATGGGGATGAAAGCGGCCATGCACATCTCCAGGCGAGACGAGGCCTGACTCCCCTGTAGGAGCTCCAGGGGAACCCCAAGACCTAGGTCTGCATGGGCGAAGAAAGCTCAGGCTGTGGACCTCAGCAGCAGACCAGACCTGGGGACCCGGCGACGACTGGGGGGGAATACCCAGTGGCAACTTGCACGGAGACTGTCCTCTCCTGAGGTGATAGGGGCCAGTCCCTGGGGTCCCTGTTGTAACTTGGTAATTTATGTGGACCCCGCCGCAACTCTAGAAAAACCAGAAGCTTCTCCCTTGCAGGCAGAGTGAGGCCCTTGTCCACTGTGAAGAAGGAAGGTAAATGTTCCCAGAGGAGTTAAATGCTAGGTTAGTTTACGGGAATATAGAAACAGCTTACTGGACTGGAAGAGCGTTCCCAAGGAGATGAATATTAGGTATGAATACTAAGTCAACATTCCCAAGAAGATGAATACTAGGTACTAGGTCAGCTTTACTGGGATGGAAAGCCCCACAATTTTAAAGAAAGGGAACAATAAAATACCACCAGGTGTCTCACTGCAATGTTTGATCAGCAACCTAAGAAACAGGATCTAGCTCTGGGAAACAGGACCTTGATGCTAACAACAAAATATCACCAATAGTTACATAAACTTGCTTGCCTGCCAACCAATCATGCTTTGCTGAGTAGTCTAGCCCCCTCCTCCCCTGAACTATAGGATAAAAGACTTCCAAAGCGGGTGTTCGGGGCTCCCCACCTTCGATTGGCCTGGTGGGGGCCCGGATCTGAAATTGTCAATAAACTGCTCCCCACCTTTGATTGGCCTGGTGGGGGTCCGGATCCGAAATTGTCAATAAACTGCTCCCCACCTTCGATTGGCCTGGTGGAGGGCCTGGATCCGAAATTATCAATAAATCTTTTTCTTTCTGAACTCTGTCTGGTGGTCTCTATCGGCAGCTAAGTCCCTTACATTTAGGGGCTCGTCCGGGATCTCTGCCTTGAGACCCCCGGCGGATTATTTGGCCTCCAGAGATTGTGGGTTAGAGTCCCACCAGGGGGCCACTCCCCTAGAGATTGTGGGTTCGAGTCCTACCAGGGGGAGATTGTGGGTTAGAGTCCCACCTGGCAGATTATTTGGTTGCTAGAGATTGTGGGTTAGAGTCCCACCAGGGGGCCATTCCTCCAGAGATGGTGGGTTTGAGTCCCACCCGGGGACCCTAGAGATTGTGGGTTCGAGTCCCACCAGGGGATCACTTCATCTGGAATCCTGCATGGCGCCGGTAAGTCAGGGCTGTTTTCTGGTCTGGTATTAGTCTGCAGACTGTTCTGAGTTGCGTGTGGACGGTGGGACGCCGCTGGGTGGTCCCACGCAACTGCCTAATGGAGTGACGACTCCGGGGGGCCTGGATCTGGTTTTAAGACAGCCAGTTCGGCTGTCTGGCATTTGTTTTCCTGTCTGTTCCTTTTGTCTGATTGTCAATTGTCAAAATCTGCCTCTCCCTCCCGGCCAGGATGGGACAAGGCAGTTCGAGTAGCCCATTGAGCCCACTCGAGTGCTTGATTGAAAAATTTCACTGATTTTAAGACTGACATCCTGATCACTCGGGGTACTCAGGGGCCAGCTTGTCTACCAATGGACCAGACCCGGCGGCCGCAACCGGGACCCTTTGTCCCAGTCTCCTCCTGATGCAGGCAGCTGGCCAGAGTGCCCCGACCGGCAAGGAGTAAGAGATCCCTCTCCCCTTCCCTACCTAGGTTTAAAAAGTTACTAAGTATTTGAAGTCTATTAAATAGCTGAAGTCATTTCAAAATAAAAGTCAGCTTTTGGTTACTTAAGAAAAAAAAATGTGTTTTCAGTAAAAAAGGTATAAAAGATAAAGTTTCATTTGTAAAAAAATAAAATAAAATAAAGTGAGCCCGCCTTACAGGCGGCGTTTTAAGATTAAAAAATGCAGTAATGGGTACAAAAAGTGGGATAAGGTTTGTAAAAATAAACCATAAAAAGAGTTTTATAAAATCTGTCTTTTGCCAGCAACTCCTCTGTACCCTATTTACCACTGAGGAGAGGAAGAAAATAAATAAATAAAAACTGAAAGTAAAAAACAGGTCTGGGGTAACCAAGGAAACCTGACAACAGACTCCAACCTTATTGAGGAAGGTTTCCCCTCCACTCGCCCCACTTGAGACAGGGGAGTTGGGGGCCCTTAACCGGTACCACCAGACTCTATTGGCCGGCTTACGAGCTGCGGCCCGAAAGTCTACTAATTTGGCCAAGATTACTTACTAGGCAGGGACCGGAGGAGAGTCCTACCGCCTTTCTGAAAAGGCTCAACCAAGCCTATAGGACCTGGAGCCCTATTAACCCAGAGGCTCCAGAAAACCGGGTGGCTGTGGTGCTCTCCTTCATAGCTCAGGCGGCCCCAGACATTAGGAAGAAGTTGCAGAAACTAAAAGAATTCGAAGGGAAGTCTCTGTCTGAACTCCTGGCAGTGGCCTAAAAAGTGTTCGAAAATCGCAAGGACCCCACCTGAGCTACTCAGGAGCTCACTAAGAAAAGGGCCAAGGTCCTCCTAGCCCACGAGGGGCCCTCAGGCTCCCCCCCCAAAAAAAAGGCACCCAGAGGAGGGGCCAGCGAGGCGCTTTGGGGAAAAACCAGTGTGCAATTTGCAAAGAGGAAGGACATTGGCTCCTTATCGCTGCCTCAGATTATGTGAGTTGTGAAGAGGCCACCAAAGACCTACTCCGGACTTTGGCCCAGCTTGGGTACCGAGTGTAATCTAGAAAGGCCCAACTCTGCAAGCAGCAGGTAACTTACCTTGGATACCAGATCAGCCAGAGACGCAGAGCCCTGTCTTCCAGCCGCATCCAGGCCATCCTTCAAATTCCCTGACCGGGGACTAAAAGGCAAGTACGGAAATTTCTGGGAGCTGTGCGGTATTGCCGACTTTGGATCCCGAACTTTGCAGAGACAGCCAAGCCTCTACACAGCTACCAGCGGCAAGGACCCTGCCCTCATGTGGAGCGTGGACAGAAGCTGCTGAAAAGGCTTTCGAGGACCTGAAGACCGCCGTGGTGAGTGCCCCCACTCTCAGTCTGCTGAATCTTAAAAAAACCCTTCTGACTGTTCGTGGCCAAGCTTAATGGGGTGGCGAAGGAAATATTGACCCAAGACTTGGGTCCCTGAAAGAGACCTGTGGCCTATCTGTCCAAACGGCTGGACCCTGTGGTGGCGGGGTGGCCAGGGTATCTGAAAACAATCATGGCTACAGCCCTGCTAGTCCGAGCGCCGCCTGAAAAATGCCCTAAACCCTGCTACTCTGCTGCCGAGGGCAATAAAACCGCCCGGAAAGCCGCCTTAAGACTAGTAGGGGGAAAAAAGCCCCTACTCTAGTTCTTCCAGATGACCGGGTGCTAGTTCCACAGGCTATTGGTAGAGCCCTCCTTTCTGAGACAATCAAACAACCCATCTGAGTGGAAACCAACTGGTGAAATTGCTGAGGAAAAGGACATACGTCACAGAGAAACTGAGCCAGGAGAGGCCTGGCAAGTGGATTTCACCAAAATGCCTCCTGCACCAGGAGGCTACCGCTACCTCCTCGTCTTTGTTGATACCTTCTCCGGCTGGGCAGAAGCCTTCCCTACCAAGAAAGAGACTTCCCTGATAGTAATAAAACAATTGACCTCTAAAATTGTCCCCAGGTTTAGATTACCTAGTAGTCTGAGGTCCCACAATGGCCCGGCGTTTACCGCCCAGATATCTCGTCAATTGGCTGAGGCTTTAGAAATCAAATGAAAACTGCATTGTGCTTACAGGCCACAGAGCTTAGGGCAAATAAAAAAGATAAATAAGAGCTTAAAAAATATTGACAAAATACAAAATAGAGACTGGCGGAGACTGGGTTACTCTCCTACCCTTTGCGCTTCTCAGATCTAGGTGTATTCTCTCTGTGACCGGATTCACACCCTTTGAGATTGTTTATGGGCGGCCTCCTCCACTCATCCCCAAGCTAGGGGAGGAGACCCTTGCGGAAATAACTAACAACAATCTCCTTAGATCTTTACAGGGCCTGCAGTTAGTCTGGACCCAAGCCCTAGCAGCCGTCCGAGAGAGCAGACCCAGAATTTTCAGCACTCCAGCCCGGCCGCCTGTCTGTGATCCTGGTGCTCGGGTCAAAATGAAAAGTAAAACACTCCGGCAACCCGCTCCGACTTGGCCTGGAGGCGTCTCCTTAGTTGTGCTGGTTTTTGGCTTGGTCTGTGCCTCGTTCAGCCCGATTTTTCCACAAGCTCAGGCTAATGTTTTTATCTCTTGGGCTCAATCTTATGCTGAATATTATACTTCTGCTTGTTGGGTGTGTACAGCCATGCCTTTATTGGTACAGAACGGATTGCCCTGGTGGGTGATGCCAATTGATCATAATGTTACAAATTCTCTTTGTGATTTTTTAAAACAACAAAAGCAGTTTTATCTAAACAGCACTTGTAATTACTCAAGCCTTTCTTGGTGTAAAAATGCAAATGTTTCTTTATGTTCTGTTAACTTTAATATCACTGTTAGTTATGAAGTTGTAGTTTCCACGTTTGCTGGATATGTCAACAACACCAGGGAAAAACACCGACATCAAAAGTCATCCCGCCTCCTTGGAGACTATTATCAAATTTGGGACAAATATTTCTGGATGACACCAGAGAAAAGACAGCTTGTGAAACCTGCAGAATTATGCTGGGAGCAAAAGGAACATCAGCCCAAATTTAGACAGAAACTTTTGGGGACTCATCTTTTGAAACATATGGAAATACTGTCCCAAATTTTATGTAAAACTGTCTTTGATGTAACCTTTACTGCTGATAAGACAACTGTATGGCCAGGATGTATAACTGACTAGATGTATAACCCAGGTATTCGATGGGTGGCACCAAATGGTACTAAATGGGTATGTGAAACTAATGTTTGGCCTTGGCTTCCTGTAGGGTGGGTTGGTAGATGTACATTGGGATTTGTTTTTGCTCCTGGCCGCATTCATGCAGGCCACATGTCTAAACCAGCAAATCTGCCTTTCATCAAGACCCGATGGACCCATGCACTCTTTTCTTGGTATGAATATTTGGCAGCTGTGTTTGTGCCATCCATCGGAAATGTTGATGTTATGGCCCGTGTTGATTCTCTTACCAACTTTACAAAACAGTCTTTATTAGAAACCACTAAGGCCCTTGAGGCCTTGAATGAAGAACAAAAACAAATGTGAAAAGCTGTGCTACAAAATAGAATGGCTTTAGATATAATCACTGCTGCCCAAGGCGAAACTTGTGCTGTTATAAAAACAGAATGCTGTGTGTATATTCCCGATCTATCTGGTAATGTCACTGAGGCCATTGAGGAAATACAAGATGAGGTCTCTCACTTTGGAGATACCTCTCCCTCCTTTTTGGAAGAGGTTGCCTCTTGGTTTAAAGTTAGATGGTGGAAGCCTATTCTTATGGTTGTCCTTGCAATCTTGCTCTTTCTCTGTTTTGGCCCATGTCTCTTGAGTTGTCTGTCAAATTTTATTATAAAAAAAACCCCCAAACCACCAAATCCTCCTCCTACGACCAAGGGAGGAGGAGTCGAGGGATGAATCAAAGATTTGATTCCCCGTTAAGACTAGTAGGGAATGAAGAAGGAAGCTAAATGTTCCCAGAAGAGTTAAATGCTAGGTTAGTTTACGGGAATATAGAAACAGCTTACTGGACTGGAAGAGNCGAGCGCCGCCTGAAAAATGCCCTAAACCCTGCTACTCTGCTGCCGAGGGCAATAAAACCGCCCGGAAAGCCGCCTTAAGACTAGTAGGGGGAAAAAAGCCCCTACTCTAGTTCTTCCAGATGACCGGGTGCTAGTTCCACAGGCTATTGGTAGAGCCCTCCTTTCTGAGACAATCAAACAACCCATCTGAGTGGAAACCAACTGGTGAAATTGCTGAGGAAAAGGACATACGTCACAGAGAAACTGAGCCAGGAGAGGCCTGGCAAGTGGATTTCACCAAAATGCCTCCTGCACCAGGAGGCTACCGCTACCTCCTCGTCTTTGTTGATACCTTCTCCGGCTGGGCAGAAGCCTTCCCTACCAAGAAAGAGACTTCCCTGATAGTAATAAAACAATTGACCTCTAAAATTGTCCCCAGGTTTAGATTACCTAGTAGTCTGAGGTCCCACAATGGCCCGGCGTTTACCGCCCAGATATCTCGTCAATTGGCTGAGGCTTTAGAAATCAAATGAAAACTGCATTGTGCTTACAGGCCACAGAGCTTAGGGCAAATAAAAAAGATAAATAAGAGCTTAAAAAATATTGACAAAATACAAAATAGAGACTGGCGGAGACTGGGTTACTCTCCTACCCTTTGCGCTTCTCAGATCTAGGTGTATTCTCTCTGTGACCGGATTCACACCCTTTGAGATTGTTTATGGGCGGCCTCCTCCACTCATCCCCAAGCTAGGGGAGGAGACCCTTGCGGAAATAACTAACAACAATCTCCTTAGATCTTTACAGGGCCTGCAGTTAGTCTGGACCCAAGCCCTAGCAGCCGTCCGAGAGAGCAGACCCAGAATTTTCAGCACTCCAGCCCGGCCGCCTGTCTGTGATCCTGGTGCTCGGGTCAAAATGAAAAGTAAAACACTCCGGCAACCCGCTCCGACTTGGCCTGGAGGCGTCTCCTTAGTTGTGCTGGTTTTTGGCTTGGTCTGTGCCTCGTTCAGCCCGATTTTTCCACAAGCTCAGGCTAATGTTTTTATCTCTTGGGCTCAATCTTATGCTGAATATTATACTTCTGCTTGTTGGGTGTGTACAGCCATGCCTTTATTGGTACAGAACGGATTGCCCTGGTGGGTGATGCCAATTGATCATAATGTTACAAATTCTCTTTGTGATTTTTTAAAACAACAAAAGCAGTTTTATCTAAACAGCACTTGTAATTACTCAAGCCTTTCTTGGTGTAAAAATGCAAATGTTTCTTTATGTTCTGTTAACTTTAATATCACTGTTAGTTATGAAGTTGTAGTTTCCACGTTTGCTGGATATGTCAACAACACCAGGGAAAAACACCGACATCAAAAGTCATCCCGCCTCCTTGGAGACTATTATCAAATTTGGGACAAATATTTCTGGATGACACCAGAGAAAAGACAGCTTGTGAAACCTGCAGAATTATGCTGGGAGCAAAAGGAACATCAGCCCAAATTTAGACAGAAACTTTTGGGGACTCATCTTTTGAAACATATGGAAATACTGTCCCAAATTTTATGTAAAACTGTCTTTGATGTAACCTTTACTGCTGATAAGACAACTGTATGGCCAGGATGTATAACTGACTAGATGTATAACCCAGGTATTCGATGGGTGGCACCAAATGGTACTAAATGGGTATGTGAAACTAATGTTTGGCCTTGGCTTCCTGTAGGGTGGGTTGGTAGATGTACATTGGGATTTGTTTTTGCTCCTGGCCGCATTCATGCAGGCCACATGTCTAAACCAGCAAATCTGCCTTTCATCAAGACCCGATGGACCCATGCACTCTTTTCTTGGTATGAATATTTGGCAGCTGTGTTTGTGCCATCCATCGGAAATGTTGATGTTATGGCCCGTGTTGATTCTCTTACCAACTTTACAAAACAGTCTTTATTAGAAACCACTAAGGCCCTTGAGGCCTTGAATGAAGAACAAAAACAAATGTGAAAAGCTGTGCTACAAAATAGAATGGCTTTAGATATAATCACTGCTGCCCAAGGCGAAACTTGTGCTGTTATAAAAACAGAATGCTGTGTGTATATTCCCGATCTATCTGGTAATGTCACTGAGGCCATTGAGGAAATACAAGATGAGGTCTCTCACTTTGGAGATACCTCTCCCTCCTTTTTGGAAGAGGTTGCCTCTTGGTTTAAAGTTAGATGGTGGAAGCCTATTCTTATGGTTGTCCTTGCAATCTTGCTCTTTCTCTGTTTTGGCCCATGTCTCTTGAGTTGTCTGTCAAATTTTATTATAAAAAAAACCCCCAAACCACCAAATCCTCCTCCTACGACCAAGGGAGGAGGAGTCGAGGGATGAATCAAAGATTTGATTCCCCGTTAAGACTAGTAGGGAATGAAGAAGGAAGCTAAATGTTCCCAGAAGAGTTAAATGCTAGGTTAGTTTACGGGAATATAGAAACAGCTTACTGGACTGGAAGAG
>SJYW01033529.1:96504-109929 GCA_006410735.1 Raphicerus campestris
TGAAGAAGGAAGCTAAATGTTCCCAGAAGAGTTAAATGCTAGGTTAGTTTACGGGAATATAGAAACAGCTTACTGGACTGGAAGAGTGTTCCCAAGGAGATGAATATTAGGTATGAATACTAAGTCAACATTCCCAAGAAGATGAATACTAGGTACTAGGTCAGCTTTACTGGGATGGAAAGCCCCACAATTTTAAAGAAAGGGAACAATAAAATACCACCAGGTGTCTCACTGCAATGTTTGATCAGCAACCTAAGAAACAGGATCTAGCTCTGGGAAACAGGACCTTGATGCTAACAACAAAATATCACCAATAGTTACATAAACTTGCTTGCCTGCCAACCAATCATGCTTTGCTGAGTAGTCTAGCCCCCTCCTCCATAGGATAAAAGACTTCCAAAGCGGGTGTTCGGGGCTCCCCACCTTCGATTGGCCTGGTGGGGGCCCGGATCCGAAATTGTCAATAAACTGCTCCCCACCTTTGATTGGCGTGATGGAGGGCCCGGATCCGAAATTATCAATAAACCTTTTTCTTTCTGAACTCCGTCTGGTGGTCTCTATCGACAGCTAAGTCCCTTACACACTTCAGTGTCCCCGCGGAAATCAACTGTTCCCTCTTCGACCTCGAAATGCTCCTTCACACCATTGCTGTGACCCAAGAAGTTCCCCGCCCCACTCGTCACCACTCGAGAAGAACCCCAAGGGTTCCACTGCAACTCAAGAGGAGCTCCATTTTCCCATGCTCAGCTCCAGATGAGGGGCCCTTTCCCTGCTCAATCGGGAAAGGGTTCCCGGCTCTCTCCTCGCATCACAAGGGGAGGCCCTCACATCAGGTGAGTCCAAGGGAGCCTCAGGCCTCTGGTCACTTTTACCCAAGAACCCCAAATGCCTCGTCCACTCCAGATGGACTTGACTACACTGCACTGCCTCGACTTCCTCCCTGAGGCTCCAATCCAGCACACTGGTATGTGTGACAGCCCTGGGGTACCTCGAGGGAAAGTCACAGATCCCTGTATCCACTAGACAGGGACAGGGACATGGACACTGTTGCTACGGTTGGGGAGGAAAGCGGCCGTGCACGTCTCCAGGCGATACAAGGCCTGACTCCCGTGTGGGGGCTCCAGCAGAAACCCAAGACCTATGTCAGCATGGGCGAGGCAAGCTCAGGCTCCAGCTTCAGCACCAGACCAGGACTGAGGTCCCGGCGACGATTGGGGATGAATCCCCAGAGGCGCCTAGCAAATCACTCGGAGACTGTCCTCTCCTGTGGCCACAACGGCGGGTTACTAGGCTACTGTCGTAACTCGAGAGGATACCACCGGACTCGAGAAAAACCAAAAACTTCTCCCCTGCAAGCAGTGTTAGGCTCTTGTCCCCGGCGGCGTCTCGAGGGAATTTATCCCATCCCTCTTGTACCTCGAAAGGCTCCTTCACACCCTTGCTGTAACCCAAGAAGTTCCCAGGCACAAACGTCCCCACTCGAGAGGAACCCGAGGGTCCTGCCAAGAATCAAGAGGAGCCCCGTTTTCCCCTGCTGAGCTCCAGATGAGGGGCCCTTTCCCTGCTCCGTTGGGAAAGGTTTTGTGGTGTTCCCCTCGCATCCCAAGAGGAGGTGCTCGTACCTGGAGAGTCGGGAGGAGTCTCACAGGTTGGGTCAACATTCCCCAAGTCCTGCAATGGGTCGTCCACTCCAGATGAACCTGACTGCCCTGCACTGCCTCCACTGCCTCCCCGAAACTTGACGGCCGACACACTGGCACATGTGAGAACCCTGGGTTACCTCGAGGGCAAGCCACAGATCCCTTTGTACGTTCGACGGAGAGCTGGACAAGGCTGCTGCACCCTGGAGTAAAGCGGCCCTGCACCTCTATGGGTGAGACGAGGCCTGACTCCCCTGAGGGGGCTCCAGGGGAAACACAAGACCTACGTCGGCACGGGTGAGGAAAGCTCAGGCTCCGGCCTCAGCACCAGAATGGGACTGAGGACTTGGAGCCACTGGGGAAGACTCCCGAGATGTGCCTCGCCCCTCGCACAGAGACTGGAATCACCTGGGGCCACAGGAATGGGTCCCTAGGGCTCCGTCATGTCATGAGAGGATCCCTCTGAAACTCGAAAAAAAACAGACACTTCCCTGCAGGCGGGGAGAGGCCCTTGTCTGATGCGGCATCTCTGGGGAATACACCACTTCCATCTTTGACCTAGAAAGGCCCCTTCACACCCTTGCTGTGACCCAAGAAGTTCCCCTTCCCACCCGTCCCCATTCAAGAGGAAGCCCGAGGGACCCACTAAGACACAAGAGGAGCCCAGTTTTTCTCTGCTGAGCTGCAGATGAAGGGCCCTTACCCTGCTCCGTTGGAAAAGGTTTTGGGGTGTTCCCCTGGCATGTCAAGAGGAGCTGCTTGCACCTGGAGAGTCGGGAGGAGTCTCACAGATTGGAATACCATTCCCCAAGACCCCCAAATGCCTCGTCCACTCCAGAAGAATCTGACTGCCATGCACAGCCTCGACTGTCACCCCGAGGCTTGACTCTGGCAAACTGGCACGAGTCAATGCCCTGAGGCACCTCGAGGGTAAGCCACGGATTGCTGTATCTGCTCGACAGGGACCCGGACACTATTGCTGCAGTTGAGGAGGAAAGCGGCTGTGCATATCTCCAGGTGACATGAGGCCTGACTTCCCTGTGGGGGCTCCAGGGGAACCCCAAGACCTATGTAAGCATGGGCAAGGAAAGCACAGGCACTGGCCTCAGCACCAGACGAGGACTGAGGACCAGGCGATGTCTTGGAAGGAATCCGCTGAGGTCCCTTGCACCACCCATGGAGACTGGCCTCTCCTGAGGCCACAGCAGCAGGTCTCTGGGATCCCCATCGTAACTCGAGAGGACCCTGCCGCAACTCAAGATAAACCAGAAGCTTCTCCCCTGCAGGGAATGTGAGCCCCTTGTCCACTGCAGCATCTCGGGGGAAATCACCCCTTCACTCTTGGACCTCGAAAGACTCCTTCATACCCTTGTTATGACTTTGGAAGTTCACCGCCCAAAACGTCCGCAGTGGAGAGGAAACCCGAGGGTCCCATCGCGACTCAAGAGGAGCCCAGTTTTCCCATGCTGAGCTCCAGATGAAGGGCCATTTTCCTGCTCCGTCAGGAAAGGTTCACAGTGTTCCCCTGGCATCCCAAGAGGTTGCCTCCCATCAGGAGAATCAGGAAGACCCTCAGGTGTCCGACCACCACTCCGCAATATACCCACATGCCTCATCCACTCCAGATAAATCTGACTGCCCTGCACTGACTCGACTGTCACCCCGATGCTTGACTCCCAACACTCTGGCACGTGCGACAGCCCTGGGGTACCTCGAGGGCAAGCCACAGATCCCTGTGTCTGCTTGACAGGGAGCCAGACACTGCCGCTGCATTTGGGGAAGTAAGAGGTCGTGCAAGACTCCAGGCTAGAAGAGGCCTGACTCCCCTGTGGGGGCTACAGAGTAACCTCACGACATATGAAAGCATGAGCGAGGAAATCTCAGGCTCCGACCNATGCACAGCCTCGACTGTCACCCCGAGGCTTGACTCTGGCAAACTGGCACGAGTCAATGCCCTGAGGCACCTCGAGGGTAAGCCACGGATTGCTGTATCTGCTCGACAGGGACCCGGACACTATTGCTGCAGTTGAGGAGGAAAGCGGCTGTGCATATCTCCAGGTGACATGAGGCCTGACTTCCCTGTGGGGGCTCCAGGGGAACCCCAAGACCTATGTAAGCATGGGCAAGGAAAGCACAGGCACTGGCCTCAGCACCAGACGAGGACTGAGGACCAGGCGATGTCTTGGAAGGAATCCGCTGAGGTCCCTTGCACCACCCATGGAGACTGGCCTCTCCTGAGGCCACAGCAGCAGGTCTCTGGGATCCCCATCGTAACTCGAGAGGACCCTGCCGCAACTCAAGATAAACCAGAAGCTTCTCCCCTGCAGGGAATGTGAGCCCCTTGTCCACTGCAGCATCTCGGGGGAAATCACCCCTTCACTCTTGGACCTCGAAAGACTCCTTCATACCCTTGTTATGACTTTGGAAGTTCACCGCCCAAAACGTCCGCAGTGGAGAGGAAACCCGAGGGTCCCATCGCGACTCAAGAGGAGCCCAGTTTTCCCATGCTGAGCTCCAGATGAAGGGCCATTTTCCTGCTCCGTCAGGAAAGGTTCACAGTGTTCCCCTGGCATCCCAAGAGGTTGCCTCCCATCAGGAGAATCAGGAAGACCCTCAGGTGTCCGACCACCACTCCGCAATATACCCACATGCCTCATCCACTCCAGATAAATCTGACTGCCCTGCACTGACTCGACTGTCACCCCGATGCTTGACTCCCAACACTCTGGCACGTGCGACAGCCCTGGGGTACCTCGAGGGCAAGCCACAGATCCCTGTGTCTGCTTGACAGGGAGCCAGACACTGCCGCTGCATTTGGGGAAGTAAGAGGTCGTGCAAGACTCCAGGCTAGAAGAGGCCTGACTCCCCTGTGGGGGCTACAGAGTAACCTCACGACATATGAAAGCATGAGCGAGGAAATCTCAGGCTCCGACCTCAGCACCAGACGAGGACTGAGGACGTGGCGACAACTGGGGAGGAATCCCCAGAGATGCCTTGCAACTTGCACTGAGACTGGCCTCTCCTGAGGATACAATGGTGGGTCCCTGGGGTCCCTGTTGTAACTCGAGAGGACACCACCACAACTCGATAAAAACTGGAAGCTTCTCACCTGCAGGCGTGGTGTGGCCCTTGCCCATGGCGGCATCTCAGGGGAATTCACCCTGTACCTCGTGGACCTCGAAAGGCTCCTTCACACCCTTGCTCTGACCCAAGAAGTTCCCGCCCCACCCGTCCCGACTGGAGATGAACCCTGAGGGTCCCGTCAAGACTCAAGAGGAGCCGCTTTTTCCCCTGCTGAGCTCCAGATGAGGGGCCCTTTCCGGGCTCTGTCAGAAAGGTTTCCCGGTGTTCCCCACACATCCCAAGAGGAGGTGCTTGCACCTGGAAAGTCGGGAGGAGTCTCACAGGTTAGGCCACCATTCCCCAAGACCCCCAAAAGCCTCGTCCACTCCAGGTGAACCTGACAGCCCTGCACTGCCTCGACTGTCACCCCAAGGCTCAATTCCGGAACACTGAAACGTGTGATAGCCCTGGCGTACCTCAAGGGCAAGCCTATGATCCCTGCATCTGCTCGACAGGGACTCGCACACTGTTGCTGCAGTTGGGGAGGAAAGCGGCCCTGCACGTCGCCAGGCGAGACGAGGCCTGACTTCCCTGTGGGGGCTCCAGCGGAAACCCAAAACCTACGTCAGCACAGCTAGGAAACCTCAGGATCAGGCCGCAGCACTAGACAAGGACTGAGGACCTGGCGACGACTGTGGAGGACTCCCCAGAGGAGCCTCGCAACATGCACAGAGACTGGCCTCTCCTCAGGCACAGAGGCGAGTCCCTGGGGATGCAGTTTTAACTCAAGATGACTCCCGGGCAACTCAAGAAAAAGCAGAAGCCGCTTCCCTGCAGGCGGTGTGAGGCCCTTTTCCACGGAAGTGTCTCTGGGGTATTCAGCCCGTCCCTCTTGGACCTCGAAAGGCTCCTTCACACCCTTGCTGTGACCCAAGAAGTTTCCAGGCACAAACGTCCACTCTCGAGAGGAACCTTGAGGGTCCCGCCAAGACTCAAGAGGAGCCCCTTTTTCCCCTGCTAAGATCCAGATGAGTGGCTGTTTCCCTGCTCCGAATGGAAAGGTTTCCTGTTGTTCGCCTCGCATCCCATGAAGAGGTGCTCACACCTGGAGAGTCGGGATGAGAATCACAGATAGGGCCAACATTCCCCAACACCCCCAAATGCCTCGTCCACTCCAGATGAACCTGACTGTGCTGCACTGCCTCGACAGCAACCCCGAGGCTGGACTCCGACACACTGGCACGTGTGACAGCCCTAGGGTACCTTGAGCCCAAGCCATAGATCCCTGTATCCACTCGACAGGGACTTGGACACTGTTACTGCAGTTGGAAGGAAAGCGGCCGTGCACGTCTGCAGTCTATACGAGGCCTGACTCCCCTCTGTGGGCTCGAGGGGAAGCCCAATACAAATGTCAGCACAGGTGAGGCAATCTCAGGCTGCAGCCTCAGCACCAGAAGGGGACTGTGTTCTGGGCTCCACTGGGGAAGAAACCCCATGTGTGCCTCACCCCTCGCACGGAGACTGGCCTATCCTGGAGCCAAAGGGGGGGGATCCCTGTGGTCCACGTCGTAACTCGAGGGGATCCCACTGCAACTCGAGAATAACCAGATGCTTCACCCTTGCAGGCGGAGTGAGGCCTTTGTCAGCTCGGTGTCCCAGGGAAAATAACCCATTCCCTCGTGGATCTCGAAGTGCTCTTTCATACCCTTGCTGTGACCATAGAAGTTCCCCGCCCCACATGTCCCCACTCGAGAGGACTGCTGAGGGACACGCCGCGACTCAACAGGAGCTCCATTTTCTCATGATCAGCTCCAGATGAGGTGCCCTTTCCCTGCTCCTTCAGGAAAGGGTTCCCGGCTCCCCCTCTCATCCCAATAGGAAGCACTCACTCCAGGCGAGATCAGAGAAGCCTCAGGAGTAGGGTCACATTTCCACAAGACATCAAAATGCCTAGTTCACTTCAGATGAATCTCACTGTCCTGCACTGCCTCGACTGTCACCCTGAGGTTCACCTCCGGCACACTGGCACGTGTGATAGCCATGGGGTACCTCGAGTTCAAGCCACTGAACCCTGTATCAGCTCGACAGGGACCCGGACACTGTTGCTGCAGTTGGGGAGGGAAGCGGCTGTGCACGTCCCCAGGTGAGACGAGGCCTGACTCCCCTATGGGGGCTCCAGGGGAACACCAAGACCTATGTCAGCATGGGCGAGGCAAGCACAGGCTCCGGCCTCACCAGCAGACGAGGAATGAGGACCCGGAGACGTCTCGGGAGGAATCCCCACAGGTGCCTGGCAACTTGTATGGAGACTGGCCTCTCCTGAGGCCACAAGGGCGAGTCCCTGGGGACCCGTCGTTACTCGAGAGGACCCGACCACAACTCGAGAAAAACCAGAAGCTTCTCCCCTGCAGGGAGGGTGAGTCCCTTGTCCACTGCAGCATCTCGGGGGAAATCACTCATTCCCTCTTGGACCTCAAAAGGCGCCTTCATTGCCTTTTTCTGACCTAGGAAAATCTCCACCCCAATCGTCCTCATTCGAGAGGAACCCCGAGTGCCCACTGTGACTAAAGAGAAGCCCCGTTTTCCCCTGCTGAGCTCCAGATGAGGGGCCCATTCCCTGCTCCATCGAGAAAGGTTTTCATGCACTCCCCTCATATTCTAAGAGGTGGCCTCCCATCAGGAGAGTCTGGAGGAGCCTCAGGCGTCTGACCACCACTACCCAAGATCCCCAAATGCCTCATCCACTCCAGATGAACATGACTGCCCTGCACTTTCTTGACTGTCACCCCGAGGCTCGACTCCCAACAAACTGGCACGTGAGCCAGCCTTGGAGTACCACGATGGCAAGCCACGGATCCCTGTGTCTGCTTTACTGGGAGCGGGACACTGCTGCTGCAGTTGGGGAAGAAAGAGGCCATGCACGTCTCCAGGCGAGATGAGGCCTGACTCCCCTGTGGGGGCTCCAGACTAACCTGAAGTCCTCTGAAAGCATGATCGACAAATCTCAGGCTCCGACCTCAGCACCAGAAGAGGACTGAGGACCCGGCGATGACTGGGGAGGTATCCCTAGAGGCACCTTGCAACTCGCACTGTGAATGGCCTCTGCTGAGGATACAGGGGTGGTCCCTGGGGTCCTCATCGTAACTCCAGAGTTCCCCACCACAACTTGAGAAAAACCAGAAGCTTCTCCCCTGCAGGCATGGTGTGGCCCTTGTCCGTGGCAGCATCTCAGGGTAATTCATCCCGTCCCTCTCAGACCTCGAAAGGCTCCTTCACACCCTTACTGTGACCCAAGAAGTTCCCCGCCCGACATGTTCCCACTCAAGAGAACTGCCGAGGGTCCCACCGTGAATCAAGAGGAGCTCCATTTTCCCATGCTCAGCTCCAGATGAGGGGCCTTTAACCTGCACCAACGTGAAAGGGTTCCCGGCTCTCCCCTCGCATCACAAGAGGAGGCACTCACACCAAACAAGTCCAGAGAAGCCTCAGGCGTCGGGTCACATTTCTGCAACACCCCAAAATGCCTAGTCCACTCCAGATGAATCTAACTGTCCTGCACTGCCTCTACTGTCACCCCGATGCTCGACTCCGGCACACTGGCAGGTGTGACAGACCTAGGGTACCTCGAGCGCAAGCCTTAGATCCCTGTATCCTCTCGACAGGGACTCGGACACTCTTTCTGCATTTGGGAAGGAAAGCGGCCGTGCACGTCTCCAGTCGAGACGTGGCCTAACTCCCTTCTACGGGCTCCAGGGGAAGCCCAATACAAATGTCAGCACGGGCGAGGTAATCTCAGGCTCCAGCCTCACAAGGAGAAGGGGACTGAGCACTTGGCACCACTGGGGAGGAATCCCCAGATGTGCCTCGCCCCTGGCAAAGAGACTGGCCTATCCTGGGGCCATAGGGGAGTGTTCCTGGGGTCCCTGTTGTAACTCGAAGGGACCCTTCCACAACTCGAGAAAAATCAGAAGATTCTCCCTTGCAGGTGGAGTGAGGCCCTTGTCCACTGCGGCGTCCTGGGGTAAATCACACCTACCCTCTGGACCTCGAAATGCTCTTTCACACCCTTGCTGTGACCCAAGAAGTTCCGTGCCCCACAGGTCCCCAATCGACAGGATGCCAAGAGTCCCACTGCAACTGAAGAGGAACTCCATTTTCCCATGCTGAGCTCCAGATGACGGGCCCTTTCCCTGCTCCATCGGGAAAGGGTTCCAGGCTCTCCTCTCGCATCCCAAAAGAAGGCACTCACACCAGGTGAGTCCAGAAAAGTCTCAGGCGTCATGTCACATTTCCGCAAGACTCCCCAAAGCCTAGTCCAATCCAGATGAATCTGACTGTCCTGCACTGCCTTGACTGTCGCCCCAAGTCTTGACTCCGGCACACTGTCACCTGTGTCAGCCCTGGGGTACCTCGAGTTCAAGCCACTAATTCCTGTATCCACTCAAAAGGGACCCAACACTGTTGCTGCAGGTGGGGAGGAAAGCGGCTGTGCTCGTTCCTAGGCGAGATGAGGCTTGAATCCCCTATTGGGACTCCAGAAGAAGCCCAAGACCTATGCTGACATAGGTCAGCATGGGAGAGGTAAGCACAGGCTCCGGGCTCAGCTCCAGATGAGGACTGAGTATCTGGCGACCTCTCGGGAGAAATCCCCACAGTGCCTCGCAACTGGCATGGTGACTGGCCTCTCCTGAGGCCACAGGGGCGGGTCCCTGATGTCCCTGTCTTAACTCAAGAGGACCCCGCTGCAACTAGACAAAAACCAGAAGCTTCCCCCTGCAGGGAGGGTGAGTCCCTTGTCCGCTGAAGCATCTCGGGGGAAATCACTCATTCCCTCTTGGACTCAAAAGGCGCCTTCATTCCCTTGTTGTGACCTAGGAAAATCCCCGCCCCAACCGTCCCCACTCGAGGGTCCCACTGCATCAAGAGGAGCTCCATTTTCCCATGCTCAGCTCCAGATGAGGGGCCCTATCCCTGCTCCATCAGTAAAGGGTTCCCGGCTCCCCGCTCGAATCCCAAGAGGAAGCACTCACACCAGGCGAGTCCAGAGAAGCCTCAGGCGTCAGGTCACATTTCCGCAAGACTCTCAAATGCCTAGTCCATTCCAGATGAATCTGACTGTCGCGCACTGCCTCAATTGTCACCCCGAGGCTCGAATCCAGCACACTGGCACGTGTGATAGCCCTGCGTTTCCTCGATGTCAAGCCACTGATCCCTGTATCCGCTTGACAGGGACCCGGCCACTGTTGAAGAAGTTGGGGAGGAAAGCGGCTGTGAACGTCCCCCGGCGAGATGAGGACTGACTCCCATAAGGGGGCTCCAGGGGAACCCCAAGACATATGTAAGCATGGGCGAGGCAAGCACAGGCTCCAGCCTCAGTACCAAAAGATGACTGAGTACCGGGTGATGACTGGGGAGGAATCCCCAGAGGCGCCTCGCAACTCGCACTGAGAATGGCCTCTCCTGAGGATACAGGTACGGGTCCCTGGAGTTCCCGTGGTAACTTGAGAGGACGCCGCTGCAACTGGAGAAAAACCAGAAGCTTCTCCCCTGCAGGCATGGTGTGGCCCTTGTCCGCAACAACATCTCAGGGGAAAGCACCCCATCCCTCGTGGACCAAGAATGGCTCCTGCACACCCTTGCAGTGACTCAAGATGTTCCCCGCCCCACCTGTCCCCACTCGAGAAGATACCCAAGGGTCCCACCAAGAATCAAGAGGAGCCCCGTTTTCCGCTGCTGAGCTCCAGATGACAGGCCCTTTCTCTGCTCCGTTGGGAAAGGTTTCGCGGTGTTCCGCTTGCATCCCAAGAGGAGCTGCTTGCACCTGGAAAGTCGGGAGGAGTCTAACAGCTTGGGCCACCATTCCCCAAGACCCCAAAATGCCTCGTCCACTTCAGATGAACCTGAGTGCCCTGCACTGCCTCGACTGTAACCCCGATGCTCGACTCTGGCACACTGGCACGTGTGACAGTCCTGAGGTACTTGGAGCCCAAGCCATAGATCTTTGTATACGCTCGACAGGGTCCCGGACACTGTTGCTGCAGTTGGAAAAGAAAGGGGCGGTGCACGTCTCCAGTCGAGAGAAGGCCTGACTCCCCTCTGTGGGCTCCAGGGGAAGCCCAACACAAATGTCAGCACAGGCGATGCAGTCTCAGGCTGCAGCCTCAGCACCAGAAGTGGAATGAGGACTTGGCGCCACTGGGGAAGAATCCCAAGATGAGCCTCGCCCCTTGCACAGAGACTGGCCTATCCTGGGGCCACAGGGGCGGATCCCTGTCGTCCCCATCATAACTCGAGAGGACCCCGCTGCAACTCGAGAAAAACCAGAAACTTCACCCTTGCAGGCAGAGTGAGGCCCTTGTTAGCTGCGGAGTTCCGGGGGAAATCACCTGTTCCCTTTTGGACCTCGAAATGCTCTTTCACACCCTTGCTGTGACCCAAGAAGTTCCCCGCCACACACGTCCCCACTGGAGAGGACACTGAGGGTCCCGCCACGACTCAGGAGGAGTTTCATTTTGCCATGCTCAACTCCAGATGAGGGTCCCTTGACCTGCTCCGTCGGGAAAGGGTTCCCGGCTCCCCACTCGAATCCCAAGAGGACGCACTCACACCAGGTGAGTCCAGAGAACCCTAGGCGTCCGGTCACATTTCTGCAAGACCCCCAAGTGCCTAGTCAATTCCAGATGAACCTGACTGTCCTGCACTGCCTTGACTGTCACCCCGAGGCTCGACTCTGGCACACTGGCACGTGTGATAGTCCTGGGTTTCCTCGATGTCAAGCCACTGATTCTTGTATCTGCTCGACAGAGACCCGGACACTGTTGCTCCAGGTGTGGAGGAAATCGGCTGTGCACGCCCCCAGGCAAGATGAGGCCTCACTTCCCTATGGGGGCTCCAGGGGAACCACAAGGAATATGTCAGCATGGGCGAGACAAGCCCAGGTTCTGACCTCAGCACCAGATGAGGACTGAGGCCCTGGTGATGACTGGGGAGGAATCCCCAGAGGCGCCTCGCAATTTGCACTGTGCATGGCCTCTTCTGAGTATACAGGGGCGGGTCTCTGGGATCTCCGTCATAACTCGAAGGAATCTCCATCATAACTCGAGAGGACCCTGCCGCAAGAGGAGAAAAACCAGAAGCTTCTCCCCTGCAGGCTGGTGTGGCCCTTGTCCACAACGGCATCTCAGGGGAATTCATCCCGTCCCTCGTGGACCTCAAAAGGCTCTTCACACCCTTGCTGTGACCCAAGAAGTTCCCCACCCCACATGTCCCCACTCGAGAGGAACCCCAAGGGTCCCGCCAAGACTCAAGAGGAACCCCGTTTTCCCCTGCTGAGCTCCAGATGAGGGGCCCTTTCCCTGCTCCATCGGGAAAGGTTTCGCGGTGTTCCCCTCGCAACACAAGAGGAGGTGCTCGCACCTAGAAAGTCGAGAGGTGGGGGGAGCTGCCTCAAAGAGAGTCTGGAAAAACAGACATAGCCCTGGGAAAGGTTAAAGAACTGCATTCCCTGTCCGCCACCCCTGGTTGATAAGTAACCTGTGGCATTTCAAGCCTGAGCTTCTCGAGGGAAAACAGATTGTTCTTAGAATTAATCATATATTCCTGAAAGGAAAACATATATTCTTAGAAAAGCTGAATCAGGATCCCACTATGAGGCAAGACTGATGTTTGTCTCGGGGTCTGGTGGTCTGTAACAATATCTGTAATCTTTATAGTCCTGTTTGATGTTTAACCTATAGCTCCTTGTGATTATGAATTTTTTCTTCAAAGATTTCCTTGAAAGCTAGTATATATACTAGCCTGAATTTCCAATAAAGCGCTGACATCCTTTGAGGTGTTCAGTCCTCTCAACCCCATGCTCTCTGTCTGTCTTTATTTCTAAGCCCGTTGCGCTGTTGCTTCCAGGACCTGTTTAACTTTGCCGGCACGCTCCGGCAGGTGGCGCCCGAGCAGGAACCCAGAGGGACGAGCGAAAGAGGATACCGCTTGGAGTGAGGGGATCCCGGACAAATAAGTCAAAAAGCGCCCAGAGGAAGAGTGTACGTAGTGCAAGCGGTGAGGTTATTGTTGACAGTATAAACTATGGGACATACTAGTAGTAGACAATTGTTTGTGCACATGTTGAAAACTATGATGAAAAACAGAGGAGTTACTGTAGCTAAGGCCAAGCTTGAGAAAATTTTGCTTTTTGTAGAACAATTATGTCCCTGGTTTCCGGAGGATGGGACAGTTAATTTAGAAACATGGGAAAAGGTAGGAGAAAAATTGCAGGATTTTTATTCAGTACAAGGACCTTCAAAAATGCCTGTGGATGCTCTATCTCTCTGGACCATCATTAAAAATTGTCTTGATCCACAACATGAGAGCTGTAAGTTGGAAATAGCATTACAGGCTATAGTGAGTCAGAGGAAGAAGGAGCAGNTACAAGGACCTTCAAAAATGCCTGTGGATGCTCTATCTCTCTGGACCATCATTAAAAATTGTCTTGATCCACAACATGAGAGCTGTAAGTTGGAAATAGCATTACAGGCTATAGTGAGTCAGAGGAAGAAGGAGCAGGAGGATAATTTATTAGAAGATAAGGTATGTGAAATTAAAGAAATAGACAGTGATGGGAACTGGATAAAGCAGAGGAGGCGGACTTGAAAGAAGCAGCCGCCCGCTATCATAATGAGGAAGAGCCGTGGAATGTGTTGGTAAATCTAGAGAATGAACCACCTACCAC
>SJYW01033530.1:0-26642 GCA_006410735.1 Raphicerus campestris
CTCCTTTCCTCCACCTTAAAGATCCTGGTAACAACCATTCTACTCTGTAAGGTTTTATGTTTTTTGTTTTTTTAAGATTCATCACATAAGATCCCACAGTATTTATCTTTCTCTGTCTGACTTATTTTCACCTAGCATAATGTCCTGAAGTTTCACCCAAGTTCTTCCAAATACCAAGATTTTCTCCTTTTATATGGGTGAATGATATTACTCTGTATGTGTGTGATGTTTTCATTATCCATTCATCTACCAGTGGACCTTTAGGTTGTTTACATGTCTTGAGGAGTATGAATAATGTTGAAATAAACATGGGGGTGCAGATGTACCTTTGCAATAATGAATTTATTTTCTTTGGATCTATAGCCAGAAGTGGGATTGCTGGATCATATGGTAGTTTTATGCTTAGGCTTTTGAAGAGTTACCATATTGTTTTCCATAGGGGCTGTACCAATTTACACTCCCATTAACAGTGTACAAAGGGTTTCCTTTTCTTCACACCCTTGCCAACACTTGTTATTTCTTTTCTATTTGATAATGCCCATTCTAACATGTGTGAAGTGATATCTCACTGAGGTTTCAAATTGTGTTGAGTTGATAATCAGTGATGTTGACAATCTTTACATGTACCTATTGGCCATTTGCATGTCTTCTTTAGAAAAATGATTGACAGGTCTTCTGCCTAATTTTTAGTTAGGTTCTTTGTTTTCCTGAAATTGACTTGGTCTGAGTTCCTCAAATATTTTAGATATTAACCTCTTACCTGATAATGGTTTGTAAATAGTTCTCCCTTTCTGGACACTACCTTCTCATTTTGTTGATTTGCTGTGCAAAAGCTTTCTAGTTTGATGTAGTTCTACTTGTTTATTTTTGCTTTTGTTGCTTGTGCTTTTCATGTAATATCAAAAACTTGTTGCCAAGACAAATGCCAAAGAGTATTTTCCCTATGTTTTTCTTCTAAGTCTTAAATTTTAGTCTTTAATCCATTTCAATTTAAATTTTGTGAATAGTATAAGATAGAGGCCCAAATTTATTCTTTATATTTGAATATCTAGTTTATCCAAACCATTTATTTAACAGACTACCTTTTCCCCATTGAGTATTCTTGAAAAACTGAAGAAGTAGTGGTCTCAATTCACTCTTCCTTTCCATGCAAGTGGAACTCTTTCTAGCTGGGGAGTTCCTTCATGGTGCTGAGCAATGTCAGGTTGGGAATCAGAAGATATACACAAAATTAAGTTATTATCTTTCCCTTTTCATGTGATTGTTCTAAAAATTTTTGTTATACTGTACTGCTGCCAAAGTTTCATAATTGGACTCCAGAGTTCTCCCAGACATGTTTTTCTTAGTGGGTGGGTCTAACTGTAAGTCTTTGTGGAGGGATGGATGCTGGCATCTCCTATTCAACCAACTTAGTGGCATCACTCTCTTAGGATCATTGAAAACCACAGTAACGGTGTACATAAAGACTAAATGAGAAGTGGCTAAGTCCTTCTGAACAACACTAACTTTATAAATAATGAAATGATATTTGACACAGATCAGCCTTTCAGGCCAAAGACTGATTTTGTTATTGCATTTACCTATTTAGTCCCCCTAAATTCTAGAGTTGTGATGTGTATATTAATCACTCATTTGTGTCTGACTCTGTGAACCCATTGACTATAGCCGCCCAGGCTCCTCTGTCCATGGGATTCTGCAGGCAAGAACACTAAAGTGGGTTGTCACTTTGTTCTCCAGGGGATTTTCCTGACCCAGGGATTGAACCAGGTCTCTGGAATTGGAGACAGATCTGTACCATCAGAGCCACCAGGGAAGCTCCACAGTTGTGATTAGGGATGTTATTTCCACAAATATAATACAGACAGAAATGCATGCATGAATAGTCAATTGGAATTAAAATAAAATACTTAAAATTAATTAACAGGACTTCAGAATGAAACACTCCACTGTATTAAGCATATTTTCAATAATTTATCATCCATGTTATAAATTTACATGTGTCATAGTAAGATTCCATGTTGTTCAGAAAATGATAAAACTAATTATAAACTGTGTGTGATAACTATATCTCCAAAGATGTATCATGAACTAAAGAAAAACAGAAGATAGAAGACATTCAAACTACCATGCCATAAGACTGAACTGCCAGGTACTAGCTGATTTTAGGTACAATGACACATTTCAATATAGTGAAAATGAGTATACTACCCAAAGCAATCTACAGATTCAATGCAATCCCTATCAAGCTACCAGCGGTATTTTTCACAGAGCTAGAACAAATAATTTCACAATTTGTATGGAAATACAAAAAACCTCGAATAGCCAAAGCAATCTTGAGAAAGAAGAATGGAACTGGAGGAATCAACTTGCCTGACTTCAGGCTCTACTACAAAGCTACAGTCATCAAGACAGTATGGTACTGGCACAAAGACAGAAATATAGATCAGTGGAACAAAATAGAAAGCCCAAATATAAATCTACACACCTATGGACACCTTATCTTCAACAAAGGAGGCAAGAATATACAATGGAGTAAAGACAATTTCTTTAACAAGTGGTGCTGGGAAAACTGGTCAACCACTTGTAAAAGAATGAAACTAGAACATTTTCTAACACCATACACAAAAATAAACTCAAAATGGATTAAACATCTAATCGTAAGACCAGAAAATATAAAAATCCTAGAGGAGAACCTAGGCAAACCACTCTCCGACATAAATTACAGCAGGATCCTCTATGATCCACCTCCCAGAATATTGGAAATAAAAGCAAAAATAAACAAATGGGACCTAATTAAAATTAAAAGCTTCTTCACAACAAAGGAAACTGTAAGCAAGGTGAAAATTCAGCCTTCAGAATGGGAGAAAATAATAGCAAATGAAGCAACTGACAAACAATTAATCTCAAAAATATACAAGCAACTTATACAGATCAATTCCAGAAAAATAAATGACCCAATCAAAAAATGGGCCAAAGAACTAAGGAGACATTTTTCCAAAGAAGACATACAGATGGTTAACAAACAACTGAAAAGATGCTGAACATCACTCATTATCTGAGAAATGCAAATCAAGACCACAATGAGGTACCATTTTACATCAGTCAGAATGGCTGCAATCCAAAAGTCTACAATCAATAAATGCTGGAGAGGGTGTGGAGAAAAGGGAACCCTCTTACACTGTTGGTAGGAATGCAAACTAGTACAGCCACTAGGGAGAATAGTGTGGAGATTCCTTAAAAAAAACAACTGGAAATAGAACCACCTTATGACCCAGCAATGCCCCTGCTGGGCATACACACTGAGGAAACCAGAACTGAAAGAGACACATGTACCCCAATGTTCATCGCAGCACTGTTTCTAATAGCCAGGACATGCAAGCAACCTAGATGTCCATCAGCAGACAAATGGATAAGAAAGCTGTGGTACACATACATAATAGATTATTATTCAGCCATTAAAAAGGATACATTTAAATCAGTTCTAATCAGGTGGATGAAACTGGAGCCAATTATACAGAGTGAAGTAAGCCAGAAAGAAAAACACCAATACAGTATACTAACACATATATATGGAATTTAGAATGATGGTAATGATAGCCTTGTATGTAAGACAGCAAAAAAGACACAGATGTATAGCACAGACTTTGGACTCTGTGGGAGAGGGGGAGGGTGGGATGATTTAAGCGAATGGCGAATGGCATTGAAACATGTATACTACCATGTAAAAAATGAATCGACAGTTTAGGTCATCAAACCTAGGATACAGGATACAGGATGCTTGGGGCTGGTGCACTGGGATGACCTAGAGAGATGATACGGGGAGGGGGGTTCAGTATTGGGAACTCATGTACACACGTGGTAGATTCATGTCAATGTATAGCAAAACCAATACAGTATTGTAAATTACAATTAAAAAAATAAAAAATAAAAAATCAACTATTTATTTAATAATAAGAGTATGTGGTTGAAAAGGCATGCTGACAAAGCCACTTCTTTATGGAAATGGGAAAAATAAAATAGTATTTTTTTAATCCACATAAGAAATAAACTACATCAAGCAATGATCTCTGCTAATAAGACCTCACAGATTTCAATAATCTCTTTCATAACGTGCATTTAAAGAACAGAAGGTAAAGGAATAACAGTGCTGATGAAGTTGAGCCACAACCAACTGAATTAAGGTAAAGAAAACAAACTTCATATATTAAAAGTAAAAGTTGAGCCTTACTATTTTTCAAGTCAACTCATGATGGAGTGATTTGGAAGTTATTTGAGGATGGACATTTTCATATAAACACAGATGGCTTTCAGTAATGTCTTAGGGACACACATATTATAGTGTGGATCTTATAATTTCAGATAATTTATAATTACTTATAACTTAGTGATAAGTATTCAAATTGTCGGTTTGTAGCATGTGTTAAGGGGACATGAACTGCATGCTGTCTATTGATGCCCTCTTGAGGTATAATCTATGGATAACTGAATTTAGAAGCTGTGTGAATCCATATATCTATTCCAATGTATACTTTCTTGACAGGAAAGTCATGGAAAGGCTACATTCCTTTTAATAGCTTCCACCTTCTTCTTTCTAACCTAGAAGTATTGGGATGGTGGGATGTGCAGTATAGATGAATGGGGATAGACACAGGAAATGATCATTAATCACTTTAGACTTAATGAGGAAAAGTTCAATAATATTGAACAAAAGGATACCCTAAAGAGTTTTTGATGAAAAACTGGTAAAGTTTTCTTTGAGTGGTAAAAATAGAACTACTATTATATTAAAATGCAGTTTTAAAATTTTTAATGAGACATTTAAAAATTCTAAGATATAGTAAAAACATAGCAAAGAAAGATCTCTACTGGCTATAATTTATATAATGTCAGTTGTCATTGTACAATAGGTGAAATCTTACAGTTTTTAATTAGAAAATGAAGGTAATCAAATACTTCATAGATTCATAAACACAGAAGCTGAAAAAAATTCTAATGTAAATGTAATGTGATCTAATTTTTTAAACAAAGCATTTTTAATAAAACAAATTTTTTCATTTTACCTTATCTGGAAACAAATTTAGAGCCATTGGAGTACCTATTAGGCTTTTAGAATAATCTGAAAGTCGAGTAATAAATTCCTACTTACTCAGGTCACTAAGTAAGAGGGAAGTTGTGACCTTATATATATAGAAAGTTGGATACTTTATTCTGTTCATCAGGATCACTTAACAACATGTCGTCAGCACCTACTGAATATTGTGGGGATGAGAACATTCAAAAAGGGCTTTTAGGCTTCTAACAAATTTGTAAAAAAGAAAGAAGATTGTAATGGATTAATAATTATTATCATGATAAAAAAAGCTAATGTTGTGCTAGTTTTGAGTCAGGAACTCTACATTACATTAATACATTCAATCCTGATTACAATTTGATGATACACAAATTATTATTAACTACACTTTACAAAACAGGAAACTAAGGCCAAAAAAAGCAACAGAAATTAAATAATTCAGGTAAGGTATTTATCTTAGGGCCTGACACAAAAAATAGTCAATAAATATAAGACTAATATAATAATTAATGTTTACCAAGGTCACAAAAATAAGCTATTAGAAATACTCAACTCTAGATTGATTCTGGATGCTGTACATTTAATTCAGGTCTATGGAGATGAGCTGCCTAGTAATAGCTAAATATTTTACATAAAAACGTTACTATCCAATACAGTACTGTAAAGTAAAATTAAGTAAAAATAAAATTAAAAGCAAATAAAATAAAATAAATAAAGTTAAAAATACAAAAAAATGTTACTATCCATCATATACTTTCAAATGTCAGTATGATTAAAGGGAAAAGTGACATTTATTTTAATAAAGCCAAGGAAAATTTTATGAGATAAGCATAGTTATAGAGGAATTCAGCCTCACATCCTGTATATGTGCTTTCATTATTGATATACTATTATGGACTGGTTCCAAGTTGGGAAAGGAATATGTCAAGGCTGTATATTGTCAACCTGCTTACTTAATTTATATACAGGATACATCGTGTAAAATGCTGAACTGGATGAAACACAAGCTGGAATCAAGATTGCAGGAAGAAATATCAATAACATTAGATACGCAGATGACACCACTCTATGACATAAAGCAAAGAAGAACTAAAGAGCCTCTTGGTGAAAGTGAAAAGAGGAGAGTGAAAAAGCTGGTTTAAAACTCAACAGTCATAAAACCAAGATCATGGCATCTAGTCTCATCACTTCATGGCAAATAGATGGGGAAACAACGGAAACAGTGAGAGACTTAATTATTTGGTGCTACAAAATCACTGCAGATGGTGACTGCAGTTATGAAGTAAAAAATTGATGCTCCTTGGAAGAAAAGTATGACCAACCTAGACGGTATATTAGAAAGCAGACATTACTTTGCTGACAAAAGTCCGTCTAGTTAAAGCTATGTTTTTTCAAGTAATCATATATAGGTATATATAGATATGAGACTTGACCAGTCCAGGTTTGATACATGATACAGGATGCTCAGGGCTGGTGCACTGGGATGACCCAGAGGGATGGTACAGGGAGGGAGATGGGAGGGTGGTTCAGGATGGGGCACACATGTACACCCATGGTAGATTCATGTTGATGTATGGCAAAACCAATGCAATATTGTAAAGTAATCAGCCTCCAATTAAAATAAATAAATTTATATTTTTTAAAAAAGCTGAGTGCCTAAGAATTTATGCTTTTGAACTGTGGTGCTTGAGAAGACACTTGAGAGTCCCCTGGACTGCAAGAAAAGCAAAGCAGTAAATCCTAAAGGAAATCAGTCCTGAATATTCATTGGAAGAACTGAGGCTGAAGCTGAAACTCCAACAGTTTGGCCACCTGATGTGAAGAACTGACTCACTGGAAAAGATCCTTATGTTGGGAAAGACTGAAGGCAGGAAGAAAAGAGGTTGACAGAGGATGAGATGTTTCGATGGCATCACTGACTCGATGGACATGATTTTGAGCAAGCTCTGGGAGTAGATGATGGACAGGGAAGCCTGGCACGCTGCAGTCCATGCGGTCACAAAGAATCAGACATGACTGAGTGACTGAACTGAACTGGTATTGTTTCCCAAAGCTCTGAGGTTTTGGGATACTCTGAGGTTCTGGATACTTTAGGTCATTCTGCCTCTCATATGCTATCTTTTGGCAACAGTTTAATGGTACAACTACACTTTTACAGCATAATTGATGCTTTAGAGGTAAAATATTTTCTGAAGAACAGTGTAATGATTACACGTACATGATGTGTCAGTTATCACAGATACATTTTGTATCTCGTCAGTAAGAATGAAAAAGAAGAGACAGATTTGAAGACAGCAATAAAGGAAATAAGCAAAGCTTTCTAATTGTACATGGAGTATTAAAGTAGTAAAATTTGTTTAAAGATGACTTCCACAAACCCACAGCAAACATCATTCTAAGTGGTGAGAAACTGAAAGCATTCCCTCTACCATCATGAATAAGACAAGATGCCCACTCTCATCACTATTATTCAGCACAGTTTTGGAAGCCCAAGTCATGGCAATCAGAGAAGAAAAAAATAAAAGTAATTCAGGAAAATAAGGAAAACTGTCACTGTTTGCAGATGACATGACACTATACAAAGAAAATCCAAACATGCCACCAGAAAACTACCAGAGTTCATCAGTGAATTTGGTAAAGTTGTAGGATACACAATTAAGAAATAGAAATATCTTGCATTCTTATATACTAACAATGAAAAATCAGTGACATAAATGGAACAATTCCACCACATAAAACTGAATAAAAATATCTTGAAATAAATCTACCTAATGAGTCAAAAGATCTGCACTCAGAAAACTATATTGATGAAAGAAGTCAAAATGATACAACAGATCTGTAGAGATATACCATGTTCTTAGATTATAAGAATCAATATTGTTAAAATGACTATACTACCCAAAGCAATCTACAGATTCAATCCAACCCTATCAAATTAGTAACGCTATTTTTTGCAGATTTAGAAAAAAATTTAATTTGCATGTAAACAAAAAGATCATGAATAGCCAAAGAAATCTTGAGAAAGAAAAATGGAACTGGAGGAATCAGGATCCCTGACTTCACACTAACAACAAAGCTACAGTATTCAAAAATGTATGGCATTGGTACAAAAACAGAATACGGCTCAATGAAACAGGATAGAAAGCCCAGAGATAAATCCACACACCTACAGTTAACGAGTCTATGACAGAGGAGGAAAGAATATAAAATGGAGAAAAGACAGGCTATTTAATAAGTGGTGCTTGGACAACCTGATAACTACATGTAAAAGAAAGAAATTAGAATACGACCTAACACAATACACAAATGGATTAAAGACACAAATATAAGACCAGATACTACAAAACTCTTAAAGGAAAACATACACAGAATACTTTTTGACATAAGTTGCAGGAAGATCTTTTCTGATCCACCACTGGAGTAATGAAAATGAAAACAAAAATAAACAAATGGGCCATGAACAAAAAAGCTTTTGCACAGGATTGGTTGCCTTAAAGATATTCGGAGGGGGCTAGTAGGACACAGGTGAGGGAGTCCAAGGGAATGCCTGGGCAGGCTAGAGAGGCTAGGGATCATTGCAGTGGGAATGCTCTAACTCCACACACTCGGCAAATGCAGGACCCCACCTTCTCAAATACAGTAAGTAGGGCAAGCCAGATGCACTCTGCAGCTCCAGAAGTAGAAAGTCCTGCAAGAATGCTAAAGGTGTAACTAGATGCAACTTCAGTTTGCAATACTAGAGAGGGGAACGTGAGAGCTAGATTTCTGCCAAGGCCTGCATGGGTGCCAGAGGTGGAGAACAGGAGGCCACCATGCTCTCGTTCCTAGGGATTATAGGTGCCACCAAGCTACAGGTGGCCACAGGTCACTGGCCACACCTTCCTGGGAGCCTGAGCAGCTTGGCTCTGCTGAAGAACCCAAAATCCAAGGCCACCTGTCCTGAGAAAGCCCACTGTCTGCCTCAGATGGGCAACCTCCCACAGTCTTGACCACAGCAGGCACTTCTCCCAACCCCAACTGTGTCTGCCATACCTCTTTTCCCAGCCCAACTGAACAACTGAGCCCTAATAAGCTGCTACTTTCGCCCCCTTGTGTCTAGGAAGTGAACAGACACCTGAGGGTGGCCTACAAACAGGCATGGTGAAGCCCAAAGCAGAGAACCAGGAGCTGTGTGAGTAAAAAAGAGAAGGGGAAGTCACTCCTGCAGCCACAGGTGTAGTGAATTAAATCCCCACAATCAGCCTGAGACTATGAACTTTAGGGGCAATTGTGGACATTGGATGGGAGAAGGCAATGGCACCCCACTCCAGTACTCTTGCCTGGAAAATCCCATGGATGGAGGAGCCTGGTAGGCTGCACTCCATGGGGTTGCTGAGTCAGACATGACTGAGTGACTTTACTTTCACTTTTCACTTTCATGCACTGGAGAAGGAAATGGCAACCCACTCCAGTGTTCTTGCCTGGAGAATCCCAGGGACAGGAGAACCTGGTGGGCTGCCGTCTGTGGGGTCACACAGAGTCGGACACAAATGAAGTGACTTAGCAGCAGCAGCAGCAGCAGTGGACATTGGAAGCAAGTTCAAGCAGGAATAAGGCAAGATCTGAGTCTAAGCTGACCCTATACTATCCACAACAGATCCAGAGACTTTATTAGAAATAATGGAGGGCTTTCTGTGTAGGCATATTGACTGGAACACACTGTGTTGAAAGGTCAATAGAAAAATCACAAGGACATTCTTCTTATTAAAACTTTCCATATATATATATTTTTTCTTTTTCATATTGTTCTAATGTTGTTTATTCTTTATTACTCCTTTATTTTCTATTTTTTATAACCTGTTTCCTTTTTTAAAAAAATGTTATTTTTAAGTAAATTCATTTTATTTTCCTTTTTTATATTTTAGTTTTATTGCATTTTTCACATGTTCTTGATTTTATATTTTTGCTAGTCTAGTTTTGATATGCATTTTTACTTATGAGTGTCTTTTTTGGATTGATTTCCATCTTCTTTTTTGACTCCTGTTTTTATATATTTTTATCTTCTCTTTCATCTCTCTTGTTTCTCTTTGTAAGTATGTGAATTTCTTGGCTGCTGAGTGTTATTTTCACCATTAGTCTTGGGGTTTTGTCTTCTGTGCTGAGGGTCCTGTGAAGTCTTGGTATTACAGTAAGGGGACATGCCCAAACCCTGAGGTGGGAGATCCAAGTCCAGGACTTTGAACCAGTAGAGAACTCCTGACCTCATGAAACATTAATTGATGAGTGATCTCCCAAATGCCTCCATCTTAACACTAAGACATATCCCCCTCCAAAGGCCAACAAGCTCCAGTGCTGAACGCCTCACACCAATCTTTCAGCAAAACAGGAACAAATGTGAACATCAATAGACAGGCTGCCTAAAGCCATATCAAGCCCATAGACACCCCAAACCACAGTACTGGACACAGCACTGCCCTTCAGAGAGACAAGACCCAGCTTTATCCACCAGAACACAGGCACAAACCTTCACCAATCAGAAAACTTTCACAAAGCACTGGTCCAACTCCACCCATGGAGAGTAGACTTCACAATTAACAGGAACAATGACCTACCAGCCTGCATAAAGGAGACCTCAAACACAGTTAAGTAAACAAACTGAAAAGACAAATATGCAGCAGATGGAGGAAATGGTAAACAACCACAAGACAAAAACATAAAGAGGAAACAGGCAATCTGCTTGAAAAAGAATTCAGAGCAATGATAGTAAAGATGATCCATAATCTTGGAAATAAAATGGAGGCACACAAAAATAGATTGGAGGCATGGGTGAAGACGATACAAGAAATGTTTTAACAGATTCTAGAAAAAATAAAGAGACAATCAGCAATGAACAACACAATAACTGAAATTACAAATACCCTAGAGGGAACCAGTGGCAGATAACTGAGGCAGAGGAACAGGTAAGTGAGCTGGAAGATGGAATGGTGGAAATAACTGAAGCAGAGTAGAATAATGAAAAAAGAATAAAAAGAAATGAGGACAGTCTCAGAGGCCTCTGGGACAACACTAAGCACACCAACATTCAAATTATATTGCTCCCAGAAGAAAGATAGAAAAAGAAAGGGTGTGAGAAGATATTCCGAGAGATTACAGTTGAAAATTTTCCCTAACATGGGAAAGGAAATAGGCACCCAAGTCCAGAAAGCCTACAGAGGCCCATACAGGATAAACATGTTAAACACATATTAATCAAACTGATGAAAATCATACACAAAGAATGAATATTAAAAGCAGCAAGGGAAAAGCAACAAATAACAAACAAGGAGATCCCCATCAGGCTAAGAGCTTATTTTCCAACAGAAACTCTGAAGGCCAGAAGAGAGTAGCAGGATATGCTTAAACTGACGAAAGGGAAATACCTACAATCGAGATTACTCTATTCAGAAAGGATCTCATTCAGATTCAAAGGAGAAATCAAAAGCTTTACAGACAAGCAAAAGGTAAGAGAATTTAGCACCACTAAACCAGCTTTACAGCAAATGCTAAAGGAACTTTTCTATACGGGAAACACAAGAGTAAGTAAAGGCCTACAAAAACGAACCTCAAACAATAAAGTAGATGGTAATAGGATTGTACATATCAGTAACTATTTTAAATGCAAATGGATTAAATGCTCTAACCAAAAGACCCAGACTAGCTGAATGGATAAAAAAATCAATACCCATATATACGCTGTCTACAAGAGACCCACCTGAGACTTAGGGACACATACAGATTGAAAGTGATGGGCTGAAAAAGATGTTCCAGGCAAATGGAAATCAAAAGAAAGTGGGAGCAGGAATACTCATATCAGATAAAACAGTCTTTAAAATAAAGACCATTACAGGAGAGAAGGAAGGACACTATATAATGGTCAAGAAATCAATCTAAGAAGCTGCAAGAATTATAAATATATATGCACTCAACATAGGAGCACCACAATACATGAGGCAAATGCTAATAACTAATAAATGGGAAATAAACATTAACACATTAATAGTCAAGGACTCTAACACTCTACTCACACAAATGAACAGATCATATAGACAGAATGTTAATAAGGAAACACAAACTTTAAACAATATATTGGGCTGCTTGAAATTAATTGATGTCTACAGGGCATTCCATCAAAAAAAAAAAAAAAGTAGATTTCACTGTTTTCTCAAGTGTACGTGAAACACTCTCCAGGATGGATAACACCTTGGATCACAAATCAAACCCTGATAAATTAAAAAAAAATAAAATATTTCAAACATCTTTTCTGACCACAAAGCTATAAGATTAGATAACTACATGGGGAAAAAAAGAACTATTGAAAAGTCAAACACATGGAAAGTAAACAATATGCTTCTGAATAACCAAAATTCACTGAGGAAATAAAAAAAAAATACCTAGAATCAAATGACAATGAGAACTCAAAATCTATGGAATGTATTAAAAGTAGTCCTAAGGGGGGAGGTAATAGCAATACAAGCAACAAGAAAAAAATCAAATAAATATCCTAACCTTACACCTAAAGCAACTAGAAAATAAAAACAAAATATCCCAAAGTCAATAAAAGGAAAGAAATCATAAAGATCAGCACAGAAGTAAATGAAAAAGATATGAAGGAGACAATAGCAAAGATCAATAAAACTAAAACCTGGTTCTTGAAAGGATACATAAAATTGGCAAGCCATTAGCCAGACTCATCAAGATAAAAAGGGAGGAGACTCAAATCAATAAAATAAATGAAAAAGGAGACGTTACATTAGACAAAGCAGAAATGCAAAGGCTAGTAAGGGAATACTATGAGCAGCTTTATGCCAATAAAACAGACAAACAGGAATAGACAAATTCTTAGAAAAGTATAAACTTCCAAAACTGAAACAGAAAAACACAGAAAACATGAATAAACCAATCACAAGCACAGAAGACAAACAAAACCCTAAGACAAGATATCTTCCTGAATGAATTCTACCAAAAGCTTAGAGATCTATCAACTAGCATACTCAGACTCTTCCAGAATATTGCAGAGGAAGGAAAATTCCCAAACTAATTCTACAAGGCCACTATCGCACTGATACCAAAACTACAAAAAGATATAACAAAAAATAAAATTAGAGGTTAACATCACTGATGAACATAGACTCAAAAATCCTAAACAAAATTCTAGCAAAGAGAATCCAACAACACATGAAAAAGGATCATACATCATGATAAAGTGGGCTTTATCCCAGCGATGCAAGAGTTCTTCAATATATGCATATCAATCTATGCAATACACCATATTAACAAACTGAAAGACAAAAATCATCTGATCTACCAATAATGCAGAGAAAGATTTTGACAAAATTCAATATACATTTATGATAAAGCTATCCATAAAGTAGGCATAGAAGGAACAAACTTTGACATACTAAAGGCCATGTATACAAGCCTATAGCAAACATTATTCTCAATGGTTAAAAAAAAAAAGNGCCTCACATCCTGTATATGTGCTTTCATTATTGATATACTATTATGGACTGGTTCCAAGTTGGGAAAGGAATATGTCAAGGCTGTATATTGTCAACCTGCTTACTTAATTTATATACAGGATACATCGTGTAAAATGCTGAACTGGATGAAACACAAGCTGGAATCAAGATTGCAGGAAGAAATATCAATAACATTAGATACGCAGATGACACCACTCTATGACATAAAGCAAAGAAGAACTAAAGAGCCTCTTGGTGAAAGTGAAAAGAGGAGAGTGAAAAAGCTGGTTTAAAACTCAACAGTCATAAAACCAAGATCATGGCATCTAGTCTCATCACTTCATGGCAAATAGATGGGGAAACAACGGAAACAGTGAGAGACTTAATTATTTGGTGCTACAAAATCACTGCAGATGGTGACTGCAGTTATGAAGTAAAAAATTGATGCTCCTTGGAAGAAAAGTATGACCAACCTAGACGGTATATTAGAAAGCAGACATTACTTTGCTGACAAAAGTCCGTCTAGTTAAAGCTATGTTTTTTCAAGTAATCATATATAGGTATATATAGATATGAGACTTGACCAGTCCAGGTTTGATACATGATACAGGATGCTCAGGGCTGGTGCACTGGGATGACCCAGAGGGATGGTACAGGGAGGGAGATGGGAGGGTGGTTCAGGATGGGGCACACATGTACACCCATGGTAGATTCATGTTGATGTATGGCAAAACCAATGCAATATTGTAAAGTAATCAGCCTCCAATTAAAATAAATAAATTTATATTTTTTAAAAAAGCTGAGTGCCTAAGAATTTATGCTTTTGAACTGTGGTGCTTGAGAAGACACTTGAGAGTCCCCTGGACTGCAAGAAAAGCAAAGCAGTAAATCCTAAAGGAAATCAGTCCTGAATATTCATTGGAAGAACTGAGGCTGAAGCTGAAACTCCAACAGTTTGGCCACCTGATGTGAAGAACTGACTCACTGGAAAAGATCCTTATGTTGGGAAAGACTGAAGGCAGGAAGAAAAGAGGTTGACAGAGGATGAGATGTTTCGATGGCATCACTGACTCGATGGACATGATTTTGAGCAAGCTCTGGGAGTAGATGATGGACAGGGAAGCCTGGCACGCTGCAGTCCATGCGGTCACAAAGAATCAGACATGACTGAGTGACTGAACTGAACTGGTATTGTTTCCCAAAGCTCTGAGGTTTTGGGATACTCTGAGGTTCTGGATACTTTAGGTCATTCTGCCTCTCATATGCTATCTTTTGGCAACAGTTTAATGGTACAACTACACTTTTACAGCATAATTGATGCTTTAGAGGTAAAATATTTTCTGAAGAACAGTGTAATGATTACACGTACATGATGTGTCAGTTATCACAGATACATTTTGTATCTCGTCAGTAAGAATGAAAAAGAAGAGACAGATTTGAAGACAGCAATAAAGGAAATAAGCAAAGCTTTCTAATTGTACATGGAGTATTAAAGTAGTAAAATTTGTTTAAAGATGACTTCCACAAACCCACAGCAAACATCATTCTAAGTGGTGAGAAACTGAAAGCATTCCCTCTACCATCATGAATAAGACAAGATGCCCACTCTCATCACTATTATTCAGCACAGTTTTGGAAGCCCAAGTCATGGCAATCAGAGAAGAAAAAAATAAAAGTAATTCAGGAAAATAAGGAAAACTGTCACTGTTTGCAGATGACATGACACTATACAAAGAAAATCCAAACATGCCACCAGAAAACTACCAGAGTTCATCAGTGAATTTGGTAAAGTTGTAGGATACACAATTAAGAAATAGAAATATCTTGCATTCTTATATACTAACAATGAAAAATCAGTGACATAAATGGAACAATTCCACCACATAAAACTGAATAAAAATATCTTGAAATAAATCTACCTAATGAGTCAAAAGATCTGCACTCAGAAAACTATATTGATGAAAGAAGTCAAAATGATACAACAGATCTGTAGAGATATACCATGTTCTTAGATTATAAGAATCAATATTGTTAAAATGACTATACTACCCAAAGCAATCTACAGATTCAATCCAACCCTATCAAATTAGTAACGCTATTTTTTGCAGATTTAGAAAAAAATTTAATTTGCATGTAAACAAAAAGATCATGAATAGCCAAAGAAATCTTGAGAAAGAAAAATGGAACTGGAGGAATCAGGATCCCTGACTTCACACTAACAACAAAGCTACAGTATTCAAAAATGTATGGCATTGGTACAAAAACAGAATACGGCTCAATGAAACAGGATAGAAAGCCCAGAGATAAATCCACACACCTACAGTTAACGAGTCTATGACAGAGGAGGAAAGAATATAAAATGGAGAAAAGACAGGCTATTTAATAAGTGGTGCTTGGACAACCTGATAACTACATGTAAAAGAAAGAAATTAGAATACGACCTAACACAATACACAAATGGATTAAAGACACAAATATAAGACCAGATACTACAAAACTCTTAAAGGAAAACATACACAGAATACTTTTTGACATAAGTTGCAGGAAGATCTTTTCTGATCCACCACTGGAGTAATGAAAATGAAAACAAAAATAAACAAATGGGCCATGAACAAAAAAGCTTTTGCACAGGATTGGTTGCCTTAAAGATATTCGGAGGGGGCTAGTAGGACACAGGTGAGGGAGTCCAAGGGAATGCCTGGGCAGGCTAGAGAGGCTAGGGATCATTGCAGTGGGAATGCTCTAACTCCACACACTCGGCAAATGCAGGACCCCACCTTCTCAAATACAGTAAGTAGGGCAAGCCAGATGCACTCTGCAGCTCCAGAAGTAGAAAGTCCTGCAAGAATGCTAAAGGTGTAACTAGATGCAACTTCAGTTTGCAATACTAGAGAGGGGAACGTGAGAGCTAGATTTCTGCCAAGGCCTGCATGGGTGCCAGAGGTGGAGAACAGGAGGCCACCATGCTCTCGTTCCTAGGGATTATAGGTGCCACCAAGCTACAGGTGGCCACAGGTCACTGGCCACACCTTCCTGGGAGCCTGAGCAGCTTGGCTCTGCTGAAGAACCCAAAATCCAAGGCCACCTGTCCTGAGAAAGCCCACTGTCTGCCTCAGATGGGCAACCTCCCACAGTCTTGACCACAGCAGGCACTTCTCCCAACCCCAACTGTGTCTGCCATACCTCTTTTCCCAGCCCAACTGAACAACTGAGCCCTAATAAGCTGCTACTTTCGCCCCCTTGTGTCTAGGAAGTGAACAGACACCTGAGGGTGGCCTACAAACAGGCATGGTGAAGCCCAAAGCAGAGAACCAGGAGCTGTGTGAGTAAAAAAGAGAAGGGGAAGTCACTCCTGCAGCCACAGGTGTAGTGAATTAAATCCCCACAATCAGCCTGAGACTATGAACTTTAGGGGCAATTGTGGACATTGGATGGGAGAAGGCAATGGCACCCCACTCCAGTACTCTTGCCTGGAAAATCCCATGGATGGAGGAGCCTGGTAGGCTGCACTCCATGGGGTTGCTGAGTCAGACATGACTGAGTGACTTTACTTTCACTTTTCACTTTCATGCACTGGAGAAGGAAATGGCAACCCACTCCAGTGTTCTTGCCTGGAGAATCCCAGGGACAGGAGAACCTGGTGGGCTGCCGTCTGTGGGGTCACACAGAGTCGGACACAAATGAAGTGACTTAGCAGCAGCAGCAGCAGCAGTGGACATTGGAAGCAAGTTCAAGCAGGAATAAGGCAAGATCTGAGTCTAAGCTGACCCTATACTATCCACAACAGATCCAGAGACTTTATTAGAAATAATGGAGGGCTTTCTGTGTAGGCATATTGACTGGAACACACTGTGTTGAAAGGTCAATAGAAAAATCACAAGGACATTCTTCTTATTAAAACTTTCCATATATATATATTTTTTCTTTTTCATATTGTTCTAATGTTGTTTATTCTTTATTACTCCTTTATTTTCTATTTTTTATAACCTGTTTCCTTTTTTAAAAAAATGTTATTTTTAAGTAAATTCATTTTATTTTCCTTTTTTATATTTTAGTTTTATTGCATTTTTCACATGTTCTTGATTTTATATTTTTGCTAGTCTAGTTTTGATATGCATTTTTACTTATGAGTGTCTTTTTTGGATTGATTTCCATCTTCTTTTTTGACTCCTGTTTTTATATATTTTTATCTTCTCTTTCATCTCTCTTGTTTCTCTTTGTAAGTATGTGAATTTCTTGGCTGCTGAGTGTTATTTTCACCATTAGTCTTGGGGTTTTGTCTTCTGTGCTGAGGGTCCTGTGAAGTCTTGGTATTACAGTAAGGGGACATGCCCAAACCCTGAGGTGGGAGATCCAAGTCCAGGACTTTGAACCAGTAGAGAACTCCTGACCTCATGAAACATTAATTGATGAGTGATCTCCCAAATGCCTCCATCTTAACACTAAGACATATCCCCCTCCAAAGGCCAACAAGCTCCAGTGCTGAACGCCTCACACCAATCTTTCAGCAAAACAGGAACAAATGTGAACATCAATAGACAGGCTGCCTAAAGCCATATCAAGCCCATAGACACCCCAAACCACAGTACTGGACACAGCACTGCCCTTCAGAGAGACAAGACCCAGCTTTATCCACCAGAACACAGGCACAAACCTTCACCAATCAGAAAACTTTCACAAAGCACTGGTCCAACTCCACCCATGGAGAGTAGACTTCACAATTAACAGGAACAATGACCTACCAGCCTGCATAAAGGAGACCTCAAACACAGTTAAGTAAACAAACTGAAAAGACAAATATGCAGCAGATGGAGGAAATGGTAAACAACCACAAGACAAAAACATAAAGAGGAAACAGGCAATCTGCTTGAAAAAGAATTCAGAGCAATGATAGTAAAGATGATCCATAATCTTGGAAATAAAATGGAGGCACACAAAAATAGATTGGAGGCATGGGTGAAGACGATACAAGAAATGTTTTAACAGATTCTAGAAAAAATAAAGAGACAATCAGCAATGAACAACACAATAACTGAAATTACAAATACCCTAGAGGGAACCAGTGGCAGATAACTGAGGCAGAGGAACAGGTAAGTGAGCTGGAAGATGGAATGGTGGAAATAACTGAAGCAGAGTAGAATAATGAAAAAAGAATAAAAAGAAATGAGGACAGTCTCAGAGGCCTCTGGGACAACACTAAGCACACCAACATTCAAATTATATTGCTCCCAGAAGAAAGATAGAAAAAGAAAGGGTGTGAGAAGATATTCCGAGAGATTACAGTTGAAAATTTTCCCTAACATGGGAAAGGAAATAGGCACCCAAGTCCAGAAAGCCTACAGAGGCCCATACAGGATAAACATGTTAAACACATATTAATCAAACTGATGAAAATCATACACAAAGAATGAATATTAAAAGCAGCAAGGGAAAAGCAACAAATAACAAACAAGGAGATCCCCATCAGGCTAAGAGCTTATTTTCCAACAGAAACTCTGAAGGCCAGAAGAGAGTAGCAGGATATGCTTAAACTGACGAAAGGGAAATACCTACAATCGAGATTACTCTATTCAGAAAGGATCTCATTCAGATTCAAAGGAGAAATCAAAAGCTTTACAGACAAGCAAAAGGTAAGAGAATTTAGCACCACTAAACCAGCTTTACAGCAAATGCTAAAGGAACTTTTCTATACGGGAAACACAAGAGTAAGTAAAGGCCTACAAAAACGAACCTCAAACAATAAAGTAGATGGTAATAGGATTGTACATATCAGTAACTATTTTAAATGCAAATGGATTAAATGCTCTAACCAAAAGACCCAGACTAGCTGAATGGATAAAAAAATCAATACCCATATATACGCTGTCTACAAGAGACCCACCTGAGACTTAGGGACACATACAGATTGAAAGTGATGGGCTGAAAAAGATGTTCCAGGCAAATGGAAATCAAAAGAAAGTGGGAGCAGGAATACTCATATCAGATAAAACAGTCTTTAAAATAAAGACCATTACAGGAGAGAAGGAAGGACACTATATAATGGTCAAGAAATCAATCTAAGAAGCTGCAAGAATTATAAATATATATGCACTCAACATAGGAGCACCACAATACATGAGGCAAATGCTAATAACTAATAAATGGGAAATAAACATTAACACATTAATAGTCAAGGACTCTAACACTCTACTCACACAAATGAACAGATCATATAGACAGAATGTTAATAAGGAAACACAAACTTTAAACAATATATTGGGCTGCTTGAAATTAATTGATGTCTACAGGGCATTCCATCAAAAAAAAAAAAAAAGTAGATTTCACTGTTTTCTCAAGTGTACGTGAAACACTCTCCAGGATGGATAACACCTTGGATCACAAATCAAACCCTGATAAATTAAAAAAAAATAAAATATTTCAAACATCTTTTCTGACCACAAAGCTATAAGATTAGATAACTACATGGGGAAAAAAAGAACTATTGAAAAGTCAAACACATGGAAAGTAAACAATATGCTTCTGAATAACCAAAATTCACTGAGGAAATAAAAAAAAAATACCTAGAATCAAATGACAATGAGAACTCAAAATCTATGGAATGTATTAAAAGTAGTCCTAAGGGGGGAGGTAATAGCAATACAAGCAACAAGAAAAAAATCAAATAAATATCCTAACCTTACACCTAAAGCAACTAGAAAATAAAAACAAAATATCCCAAAGTCAATAAAAGGAAAGAAATCATAAAGATCAGCACAGAAGTAAATGAAAAAGATATGAAGGAGACAATAGCAAAGATCAATAAAACTAAAACCTGGTTCTTGAAAGGATACATAAAATTGGCAAGCCATTAGCCAGACTCATCAAGATAAAAAGGGAGGAGACTCAAATCAATAAAATAAATGAAAAAGGAGACGTTACATTAGACAAAGCAGAAATGCAAAGGCTAGTAAGGGAATACTATGAGCAGCTTTATGCCAATAAAACAGACAAACAGGAATAGACAAATTCTTAGAAAAGTATAAACTTCCAAAACTGAAACAGAAAAACACAGAAAACATGAATAAACCAATCACAAGCACAGAAGACAAACAAAACCCTAAGACAAGATATCTTCCTGAATGAATTCTACCAAAAGCTTAGAGATCTATCAACTAGCATACTCAGACTCTTCCAGAATATTGCAGAGGAAGGAAAATTCCCAAACTAATTCTACAAGGCCACTATCGCACTGATACCAAAACTACAAAAAGATATAACAAAAAATAAAATTAGAGGTTAACATCACTGATGAACATAGACTCAAAAATCCTAAACAAAATTCTAGCAAAGAGAATCCAACAACACATGAAAAAGGATCATACATCATGATAAAGTGGGCTTTATCCCAGCGATGCAAGAGTTCTTCAATATATGCATATCAATCTATGCAATACACCATATTAACAAACTGAAAGACAAAAATCATCTGATCTACCAATAATGCAGAGAAAGATTTTGACAAAATTCAATATACATTTATGATAAAGCTATCCATAAAGTAGGCATAGAAGGAACAAACTTTGACATACTAAAGGCCATGTATACAAGCCTATAGCAAACATTATTCTCAATGGTTAAAAAAAAAAAAGACTGAAAAAATTTTCTCTAAGATTAGAAAAAAGTCACTCTTTCCACTATTATTAAATGTAGTTTTGGAAGTCCTAACCACAACAATCAGAGAGAGAAAAAAAAAAAAAGAAATAAAAAGAATGCAATTGGAAAACAAGAGGTAAAACTCTTACTGTTTGCAGATGACATGATTCTATACATAGAAAACCTTAAAACTGCCACCAGAAAACTACTAGAGTTAATCAATGAATTTAGTAAAGCTGAAGGATATAAAATTAATACACAGAAATCCCATTCTTTCCCACACACTAACATTGAAACCTCATAAAGAAAAATTAAGAAAACATTCCATTCACCATTACAACAAAAAAAGAATAAGATACCTAGGAATAGATCTACCAGAAGAAACACAAATCTATATGCAGAAAATTATGAGACACTGATGAAATTAATCAAAGTTAACACAAACAGATGGAGAGATATACGATGTTCTTGGACTGGAAGAATCAATATTGTCAAATTACTGTATTACCCAAAGCAATCTACAGATGCAATGCAATCCCTATCAAACTACCAATGGTATTTTTAACAGAACCAGAACAAACCATTTTAACAAATTTTTGGAAACACAAAAGGATCTGCAGAGCAAAAGCAATCTTGAGAAAGAAAAAGAGCTGGAGGAATAAACCTTCCTCAATTCAGACTATATTACAAAGTTACAGACAACTAGACAGCATGGTACTGGCAATAAACCTGAAATAGAGACTGATGGAACAAGGTAGAAAGTCCAGTGATAAACCCACACACCTATAGACACCTTGTGTTTTACAAAGGAGGGAAAAATATACAATGGAGAAAAGACAGCCTCTTCATGAACTGGTTCTGGGGAAACTGGACAGCTACATGTAAAAGGATGAAACTAGTACCCCTCCTAATACCATACTCAAAAATAAACTCAAAATGGATGAAAGACTTAAGTGTAAGGCCAGAAACCATAAAGCTCTTAGAATAAAACACAGGCAATACACTCCTTGACATAAATAAACAGCAACATCCTCTATGACCCATCTCCTAGAGTAATGGAAATAAAAACAAAAATAAACAAATGGGAACAAAATAAATTTAAAAGCTTTTGAACAGCAAAAGAATAAATACGGTGAACAGACAACTCTCTGAATGGGAGAAAATAACAGCAAATGAAACAACTGGCATAGGACTAATCTCCAAAATACACAAGCAGATGATACAACTCAATAACAGAAAAACAAACAACCCAATCAAAAAGTGGGCAGAAGACCTAAACAGACATTTCTCCAAAGAAGACATACAGATGGCTAATGGCTGCAAGAGCCAGCTGGTGCACTAAGCATGGCCGAGAGGAGCTACCCCACGTCCAAGGTCAGGGGCAGTGGCCTAGAGTGCCAGGATGCAAAGGCGCAGCAACAGCCGAGAGGAGCTACCCTGTGTCTGAGGTCAAGGGTGGCGGCTGAGAGAGCTACCCTGCTTCTGAGGTCAGTGGCAGCCAGGAGGAGCCACCCTGCGTCGAAGGTCAGGGGCGGTCAGGAGGAGCTACCCTGCATCCGAGGTCAGGGGTGGCGGCTGGGAGGAGACACCCTGCTACCGAGTCAGGGGCCATGACTGGGAGTAGCTATCCCACATCCGAGGTCAGGAGAGACCAGGAAGAGACACCCCACGTCTGAGGCCAGGGGCAGCAACTGGGAGGAACCACCTCATGCCCGAGGCCAGGGGCAGTGGGGTGGCAGCAGGGAGGAGCAACTCATGCCCAAGGCAAGGGCCAGTGGCCAGGAGGAGCAACCTGAGGAGCAGTGACTGCACAGGCCCAGGAGGGCCTAGAGGAGCTATCCCACGTTGAAGGTCAGGAATGGTGGTGGTAAGGAGATACCCCTAGTCTAAGGTAAAGAGCAGAGGCTGTGCTTTGCGGGAGCAGCCATCAAGAGATACCCCATGCCAAAGGTAAGAGAAACCCAAGTAACATGGTAGGTGTTGCAAGAGGGCCTCAGAGGGCAGATACACTGAAACCATACTCACAGAAAACTAGTCAATCTAATCACATTAGGACCACAGCCTTGTCTAACTCAATGAAACCAAGCCATGCCTATGGGGCAACACAAGAGGGGTGGGTCATGGTGGAGAGGGCTGACAGAACGTGGTCCACTAGAGAAGGGAATGGCAAGCCATTTCAGTATTCTTGCCTTGAGAACCCCATGAACAGTATGAAAAGGCAAAATGATAGGATACCAAAAGAAGAACTCCCCAGGTCATTAGTTGCCCAATATGCTACTGGAGATCAGTGGAGAAATAACTCCAGAAAGAATGAAGGAATGGAGCCAAAGCAAAAACAATACCGAGTTGTGCATGTGACTGGTGATAGAAGCAATATCTGATGCTGTAAAGAGCAATACTGCATAGGAACCTGGAATGTCAGGTCCATGAATCAAGGCAAATTGGAAGTGGTCAAACAAGAGATGGCAAGGCTGAACATCGACATTCTAGGAATCAGCAAACTAAACTGGACTGGAATGGGTGAATTTAACTCAGATGACCATTGTATCTCCTACTGTGTGCAGGAATCCCCCAGAAGAAATGGAGTAGCCATCATGGTCAACATAGAGTCCGAAATGCAGTACTTGGATGCAATGTCAAAAACGACAGGATGATCTCTGTTCGTCTCCAAGGGAAACCATTCAATATCACAGTTATCCAAGTCTACGCTCCAATCAGTAATGCTGAAGAAGCTGAAGTTGAACAGTTTTATGAAGACCTACAAGACCTTTTAGAACTAACACCCAAAAAAGATGTCCTTTTCATTATAGGGGACTGGAATGCTAAAGTAGGAAGTCAAGAATCACCTGGGGTAACAGGCAAATTTGGCCTTGGAATGCGGAATGAAGCAGGGCAAAGACTAATAGACTTTTGCCAAGAAAATATACTGGCCATAACAAACACCCTCTTCCAACAACACAAGAGAAGACTGTACACATGGACATCACCAGATGGTCAACAAGGAAATCAGATTGATTATATTCTATGCAGACAAGGATGGAGAAACTCTATACGGTCAACAAAAACAAGACCAGGAGCTAACTGTGGCTCAGATCATGAACTCCTTATTACCAAAATCAGACTCAAATTGAAGAAAGTAGGGAAAACCGCTAGGCCATTCAGGTATGACCTAAATCAAATCCCTTATGACTATATAGTGGAATTGAGAAATAGATTTAAGGGACTACATCTGATAGAGTGCCTGATGAACTATGGAATGAGGTTCAGGACATTGTACAGGAGACAGGGATCAAGATCATCCCCATGGAAAGGAAATGCAAAAAAGCAAAATGGCTGTTTGAGGAGGCCTTACAAATAGCTATGAAAAGAAGAGAGGTGAAAAACAAAGGAGAAAGGAAAGACATAAGCATCTGAATGCAGAGTTCCAAAGAATAGGAAGAAGACATAAGGAAATCTTCTTTAGCTATCAATGCAAAGAAATAGAGGAAAAGAACAGAATGGGAAAGACTAGTGATCTCTTAAAGAAAATTAGAGATACCAAGGGAACATTTCAAGCAAAGATGGGCTCGATAAAGGACAGAAATGGTCTGGACCTAACAGAAGCAGAAAATATTAAGAAGAGGTAGCAAGAATGCATGGAAGAATCGTACAAAAAAGATCTTCACGACCCAGATAATCATGATGATGTAATCACTAATCCAGAGCCAGATTTGGAATGTGAAGTCAAGTGGGCCTTAGAAAGCATCACTAGGAACAAAGCTAATGGAGGCGATGGAATTCCAGTTGAGCTGTTTCAAATCCTGAAAGATGATGCTGTCAAAGTGCTGCACTCAATATGCCAGCAAATTTGGAAAACTCAGCAGTGGCCACAGGACTGGAAAAGGTCAGTTTTCATTCCAATCCCAAAAAAAGGCAATGCCAAACAATGTTCAAACTACCACACAATTGCACTCATCTCACAGGCTAGGAAAGTAATGCTCTAAATTCTCCAAGCTAGGCTTCAGCAATACAGGAACCATGAACTCCCTGATGTTCAAGCTGGTTTTAGAAAAAGCAGAGGAACCAGAGATCAAACTGCGAACATCTGATGGATCATGGAAAAAGCAAGAGAGTCCCAGAAAAACATCTATTTCTGCTTTATTGACTATGTCAAAGCCTTTGACTGGGTGGATCACAATAAACTGTGGAAAATTCTGAAAGAGAATCAAATACCAGACCACCTAACCTGCCTCTTGAGAAATCTATATGCAGGTCAGGAAGCAATAGTCAGAACTGGATATGGAACAACAGACTGGTTCCAAATAGGAAAAGGAGTATGTCAAGGCTGTATATTGTCACCCTGCTTATTTAACTTCTATGCAGAGTACATCATGAGAAACTCTGTGCAGGAAGAAACACAAGCTGGNGAACCGGACATGGAACAACAGACTGGTTCCAAATCAGGAAAGGAGTACATCAAGGCTGTATATTGTCACCTTTTTAATTTAACTTAATTAATTGCAGAGTATATCATGCGAAATGCCGGGCTGGATGAAGCACAAGCAGGAATTAAGATTGTCAGGAGAAATAACTTCAGATATGCAGATGACACCACCCTTATGGCAGAAAGTGAAGAGGCACTAAAGAGCCTCTTGATGAAAGTTAAAGATGAGAGTGAAAAATTTGGCTAAAACTCAACATTCAGAAAAGTAAGATCATGGCATCTGTTCCTATCACTTCATGTCATATAGATGAGGAAACAATGACAGACTTTATTTTGGGGGCTCCAAAATCACTGCTAAGAGTCGGACACAACTGAGCAACTTCACTTGCACTTTTCACTTTCATGCATTGGAGAAGGAAATGGCAACCCACTCCATTGTTCTTGCCTGGAGAATCCCAGGGACGGGGGAGCCTGGTGGGCTGCTGTCTGTGGGGTCGCATAGAGTTGGACACGACTGAAGCAACTTAGCAGCAGCAAAATCACTGCAGATGGTGACTGCAGCCATGAAATTTTCATTCGCTCCGTGGAAGAAACGCTATGGCAAACCTAGACAGCATATTAAAAAGCAGAGACATGACTGCCAACAAAGCCCAAGTCCAAGCTATGGTTTTTCTAGTAGTCATGTATAGATGTGAGAATTAGACTATAAAGAAAGCTGAGTGCTGAACTGATGCTTTTGAACGGTGGTGCTGGAGAAGACTTGAGAGTCTCTTGAACAGCAAGGAGATCCANGAGTGCTGAACTGATGCTTTTGAACGGTGGTGCTGGAGAAGACTTGAGAGTCTCTTGAACAGCAAGGAGATCCAACCAGTCCATCGTAAAGGAAATCAGTCCTGAATATTCATTGAAAGGACTGATGCTGAAGCTGAAACTCCAATGTGTTGGCCACCTGATTAGAAGAACTGACTGATTTGAAAAGACCCTGGGGCTGGGAAAGATTGAAGGCAGGAGGAGATGGGCATGACAGAGGATGAGATGG
>SJYW01033536.1:2628-14056 GCA_006410735.1 Raphicerus campestris
GCTTGTGAGGAGCGGGGGCTCCTAATAACAGCAGCAGGTCCTCCGTTCACACTTTGTACGCGTTTCACAAGATTATGTTTCTAACTGCCCAAGAATTTGATTGACAAGCTCTCCTTGTCAAGAATGAAAGCAAAACACTGATATTTGATAAATCTGATGCAGCTCCGTATGCCAGAGAGCTAGAGAGGGGGACTAGATCCTGCCTGCTTGAAGCTTTCCTCCAAGGGGGCAGTCGGGAGACAGACAAGCAAGGGAACAAGCACGTGACAGGCAGGATCTTGGCGCAGGCGCTGGGGAGCAGGTGGGTGGGGTGGGCACGGCCTTGGGATAGGTGGCCTGAGAAGACCCAGGTGAGGGGGTGACACTGAGCTGAGGTGTAATTGGCCCCTGGAGAAAAGCAAGGAAGAGCATCGCAACTGTGGGAACAGCCTTGCAGACGCGCCAGGTTGGGCATCAGTGAAAGGCTCAGGGGGCCGGAATAGGGTGATCTCTGTGACCTCGGAGAGCCCCTGGTGCTCTCTGAGCTGTGGGATTGGAGGGTGAGCAGTGTGCTCTTGGGACCTTGTGCTCCTGGTTCACTTGGCACTGGGCTGCGGGAGGTGACCTGTGAGCTTATCAAAGCGCTGTGGGGAGCCTGCCAGGGGACTGAGGGTCTCCAGGTGAGCACCTGCAGCACCCCCACCTTCAGGCAGGCTTCCCCAGCACTGGGTCCTTTATCGAGCATGTGGAATTCTGCAGACAGTACTGCATCTCATTTATTTATTCTAAACCATCCTTTCCTCCCAAAGTGTGAGATGTTATTTACTTCAGTGTATCAAATCCCTGATTTCACAGGCATCCTTGGCCAGGATGAGATGAAGTAAAAATAAAGATGATTTAAAGGGAAAAAACAAAGCAGACATTAGTTTGGCCAGAGTGGGGATTGGGCAGCACCAGGAAGGTGGCTCTCAAAGCCTGAAGTCTGGGAGCGGCCCTGCAGCCTGCACCTGCTGGGGCTGAGTGTACCCGAGATACGGACACTGCCCCCGGCTCTGCCTCTTACATCGGGAGGACTCACAAGCCAGTGCACGCGATGTCCTGCACCCAGGCCGGCCTCCCGTGAGCACCTCCCAGTGCTGGTTGGACGACAGGGCCCTTCAGCTCAGAGACCCGACTCTGGTTCTGCATGCCCCTGTTTTGGAGCTGGACAGCAGCCTCTTTGCTTGTTCCTCCCAAAGCCAGAGTTCCATGGGGCTTACCTGATGGCTCAGACCATAAAGAATCTGCCTGCAATGCAGGAGACCTGGGTTCCATCCCTGGGTCATGAAGATCCCCTGGAGAAGGAAATGGCAACCCAATTACTCCATTTTATCCACACTTCTGGCACCTGGAAATTGGCTTGGAAATTAAGTTCCCTTTGCCCCAGATGTCTCTTCACTGATACTTTTGGGGTTTTCTTAGTCATCCCTGAGTCAGTGCCCTCAGGGAGACCCTCAGGGAGAACCTCAGGGTTCCCTGGATGCCCTGTCCTGGGCTGTCTGGTTCTGGTTGATGCCGCTGGCCTGCTTGTAGTAGATGTGAGTCCTCTGTGCCAAAGTGCTGGCATACAGGCAGAGCTCATGCCTCTCTTGCTCCCCCATGCCTACACAGAGTAGGTGCTCAGTAAATATTTTTGAATAAATTCAGTGACTCCTTTGTCATCATCTGTTTGTCATCGACCACTAGACTTTAAGCTTCACTGGTTGGATGGCAGTTCCATTCCACATTGTAACCTCCATCGGGCAGAGCACTCACATGTGTGGGGGACTCAGGGCCCTTTGTGACCCAGGCTCATAGCTGGCACTTTGCATCTTTTAAAGAGAGAGTCTGAGGAATGATGTCAATTTCTACTTGGGAATTGCATTCTACTGTAGGCAAATTGGTTTCTGGACAGCTGGGGGAAAAGGAGCTCATCAAGCAAGTGAGCTTGGCCCCTGGGAGGGGAGAGACAGGGGCAGGGGCAAGTTGGAGTGCTTTGCTCTGGGAGCAGGGCCAAAGGGCTATTCTGAAGAAGAAATTGACAAGGGTCCTTCCGAACATTAGAATCAGTGGAGGGGACTAGGGGCCAGCCTGCCTCCCTCCTACTTGACTGGCACAGTCTTTGAAAAGGTGAACACAGGATTCATCGGAGGAGCCTCCAGTGGGGCAGTTGTGCAGAAGGCTGATCTGTGAACAGACANTTCCTCCCAAAGCCAGAGTTCCATGGGGCTTACCTGATGGCTCAGACCATAAAGAATCTGCCTGCAATGCAGGAGACCTGGGTTCCATCCCTGGGTCATGAAGATCCCCTGGAGAAGGAAATGGCAACCCAATTACTCCATTTTATCCACACTTCTGGCACCTGGAAATTGGCTTGGAAATTAAGTTCCCTTTGCCCCAGATGTCTCTTCACTGATACTTTTGGGGTTTTCTTAGTCATCCCTGAGTCAGTGCCCTCAGGGAGACCCTCAGGGAGAACCTCAGGGTTCCCTGGATGCCCTGTCCTGGGCTGTCTGGTTCTGGTTGATGCCGCTGGCCTGCTTGTAGTAGATGTGAGTCCTCTGTGCCAAAGTGCTGGCATACAGGCAGAGCTCATGCCTCTCTTGCTCCCCCATGCCTACACAGAGTAGGTGCTCAGTAAATATTTTTGAATAAATTCAGTGACTCCTTTGTCATCATCTGTTTGTCATCGACCACTAGACTTTAAGCTTCACTGGTTGGATGGCAGTTCCATTCCACATTGTAACCTCCATCGGGCAGAGCACTCACATGTGTGGGGGACTCAGGGCCCTTTGTGACCCAGGCTCATAGCTGGCACTTTGCATCTTTTAAAGAGAGAGTCTGAGGAATGATGTCAATTTCTACTTGGGAATTGCATTCTACTGTAGGCAAATTGGTTTCTGGACAGCTGGGGGAAAAGGAGCTCATCAAGCAAGTGAGCTTGGCCCCTGGGAGGGGAGAGACAGGGGCAGGGGCAAGTTGGAGTGCTTTGCTCTGGGAGCAGGGCCAAAGGGCTATTCTGAAGAAGAAATTGACAAGGGTCCTTCCGAACATTAGAATCAGTGGAGGGGACTAGGGGCCAGCCTGCCTCCCTCCTACTTGACTGGCACAGTCTTTGAAAAGGTGAACACAGGATTCATCGGAGGAGCCTCCAGTGGGGCAGTTGTGCAGAAGGCTGATCTGTGAACAGACAAAAGGGCAGCCAGGATGTATAGAACCACAGACATGCACCCCAGAGCATCGAGGGCAGAGAGGGAACAGGGCCCTGGGTTGGTAAGTGAAGGCAAATACGGCCGAGGAATGGCCAGTGAAAACTTAGAGGAGGGCGGTGTTTGGGCCATCACTTCTCAGATGAGCCAGGAAACCACTGCCTTAAACAGAACTCATTCGCCTCCCCAAGGCCCGGCTTTCCCATACATGATCAGCACACTGCTTGGCAAGGGAGCTTGGGTTCCTGACCACACCCCTGCCTGGTAGCCCCCTGACCCACGATCACTTGCTGCTTTGCCGCTCTCTTCCTGAACTGGAGGTGGCCTTGGCCGGGGCTCGGGGTGGAGCCTGAGATGCTCAGCCTGGGACTCAGCTGATGTTTATGTTGCGTGCAGCCTTGGAGAAGAAGATGGCCGGCCGGCAGGGCCGGGAGGACCTCATCAAGAAGGGGCTGCTGGAGATGATGGAGCAAGGTAAGTGGGGCTGGGCAGGGCTGGGCCTGGGAACACACAGCTGGGGGTCTCATGGGGCCCAGCAAATCCCTCAGGGTGGAGTGTCCCAGGAGTCCATTGTCTGGATGTGGCGGGTGCACTGGGTTGAGACCTCCATGGCTAGAGAGGTTTTCCAAGTCAGGACCCATGGCTCAGCCCCTGCCTTGAAGGACCCCTCTGTGAGTGTAAGAGTCAGCCGCTTCTGGGGCTCAAGCTGAGCGCACCCACGTGCCCTGGGGAACGAGGGATTGCTTCCCACCCCAGCCAGGTGTGGATGGAGTTAGTGGTTTCTCCCGATTCCTCTGGAGTTGTAGCGGTGACTCTTGTTTCTTCATATTCGAAGTTTAATCCTTGGTTTGTTGAGTCTTTGTTCCCCATGACCACCTAGGACTGCAGCTGCCATTTCTTAAGTGTTGACTGTACGCCCACCGCCTACATCCTTTGGTCCTCGCAGCATCCTCGAGACTGAGGGTGGTGGTACCCCTGTTTCCAGATGAGGAATGGGAGTGCCTGGGAGGTGGCTGCCCTGGGTCACGCAGCTACAGTAAGGGCCCCGATGCCTCTTTGAGAAGAACCTGGTTTTCTCACCATCACAACTAATTTACAGAATGCTTGAGTTTCCCCTTCTTCCTCCCTTGTTGATAGTGTCAGGCATAGGACTTGGATTCTGACCTTAAGCTTCTTGATTTCTAGTTCCCTGAAGCTTGGCAAGAGTAGGAAAAGGGGGAGTCTCAGAAAATCTCACTGCCACTTACCAGTGTCTCTGGAGGTGAACCAAATTCTTGCCCCCTTGATTCAAAGAATTCAGCCTCACGGAGCTAGTTCCCCAAGGACACGTGACTAAATGGAATTCCTATCTCCGTAAGATATTAAGATGTATACTAAGACAAGACACTAAGATCTTCCTACTGTCTTGGTAATTTGGCCCAGGCATCAGGAAATAGGAAAGGAGCCCATGGAGTCAGTGAATCCAGATTTATAAGACGGTCTGCTTCAGGCAGGACCCCCATATCCTCTCTCTTTTTTGGATTTAAGAAGAAAAGTAGTTTGGTGATACTGTTTTCAGGGAAAACTACATGGGAAATTAGTGCTAAAAATCCAACTTTGCCAGGTACAAGTTAAAAGGGAGGGGGTGTTGATATCAAGTCCTGGGACTTTCAGATGCTAAATGGTCTAGTCTGTGTCTCAGATTTAGGAGAATGTCATCGCTGAGATGGGAATCTGGACTGTTTTAATTTTACTGTTGTTGTTGAGTTGCACAGTCGTGTCCGACTCTTTGTGACCCCATGGACTGTAGCCCACCAGTCTCCTCTGTCCATGGGAGTCTCCAAACAAGAATACTGGAGTGGGTTTCCGTGCTCTCCTCCTGGGGATCTTCCCAACCCAGGGATCGGACCCGGGTCTACCTGCATTAGCAGGCGGATGCTACCAGAGGGCCCGAAAGTCTGGTGGGGAACAAAGATTGGGTAATCCCACAAGTCAGCATACAGTCACAGCTGAGCTGAATATGGTGAAGGAGAGGCACGGAGCTCATGGAGGATGTGAGCAGGGCTGACGCTGGAAGGGCCAAAGGTGGCAGGAGTCAACAGGCTGCTTCTCACTTGCTACAATTAGGGTCACCTGGGAGCCCTGCTGTCCAAGGTGCTGGGGGAGGGGCTTAGGCATCCTGCTTTATAAACCTCCCCAGCTGGATCTAATGTTGGTGCCGCCAAGGGCAAGACACGGAGAGCGATGGGGAATCGGGTAGCGTCTTCCAGCCCCATGGAGCAGCCCATGGCGGACCCCACGGGGGAAGGGAGCAGGCACCTCAAGAAGGAGCTGCTGAGAGAAGGTGGGTGGGGAAGCAGGGAGGTCAGGAATGGGGAAAAGGAGAGAGTCTGGCATCGCGCAGGGCCTAGTGCCCTCCTGCCTCTTCTCCTACGTGGACAGAGCCAAGAGAACAAGACTCCCCAGGAAGCGGCTGGGTGACAGGCTCCTCTGGGGCCACGGGGGCCCCAGGAAGCCACAGGGTGAATGGGCAGAGTCTGGGGTGAGGCTGCTGGGGTGTTTCTGGGGGCCATTGCTGGTTGGGTCATGTCACTGGTTGGGGGGCATGTGTGAGAAGTCGAGCAGCGAGGGTTGCCCCAGGAAGGGACCTGGGTCAGGGAGAGGGGGCGGGGATGTGGGCTCAGTGCCCACTTGTACCCCTTAAAGTCTGCGCCGACTGTGCACTGAACACACGGTGATGAGAGGAGGCCTGAGAATGTTTGGCTGCAGCCTCCTGGGGTATACGCCTGTTGGGCCGATTGCTTCAGTCCTGCGCTTGTTCAGAAAATGCCTGTGCCCACTGCAGGTGAGGTCCAGCTCTTGGTCAGGCCCGGTCCGTCCCTAATTTGTTTTGCAGTTGGGACAGCGTGGTTCCTGCTGGACTGATAAGAATCTGTGGCCTTGCGAGTTGAACCATCCACCTCCCTCACAATTCAGAGATGGCCTTCCCCACCCCACCCTCCCCACCCACCCCACTGGGCTGGTGGCAGCGAGGAGCATTGTAGCCAGAAGTGCCCCTCTGTGGCCAGCCACCCCCACCCCAGCCTGGACTTCACACTGGGCAGCACCTGGGAGGCCAAGTGAGCCTGTGATAGTCACCCAGGGGCCCAGAGTGGCCTGGAGTCCTTCACAGCCCCAGGAACTCCCACTGGGACCCCCTTGCCCAGGCAAACCCAGGAAGATCTCTGCCCTGCACAGGTGTGCACTCCCGTGTACATGGCCATGCCCCCGGCTCCAGAGTTTGCCCACAAGGCAGTCAGGATCACGGCAGCCTGAGCTGGCCATGGATGGGCCTGCAGGGGTGCCCGTGTATCCCCGAGACCAGCCTATGTCCAGCGAGTGGGTTTAACCTCCCTGCTCCTGCTGAGGGAGGTGGTGTGTTATTTTGTGATACTGTGAACATGTGCTTTGTATGAACCCCTCTGAGCTCGCCTCGGTTTCTGAAGCTCTAAGAATCTGCCGGATCCAGGAGGGACCCTATTGGCATTGCTAGGAGACTCGTGAGATGGGACCGGGTCCACCTGGGGTGAGGAGCTGACCTTTCCCTCACTCTGTCTTCACTGCTTTGGCTGGTGATGTGTCTGTGTCAGGCAAGGGCTGGCCGGCATCCCAACCCCACATGGGGTTCCCCGGTCCAAGCACTGGACAGGAGTACCCCCGCTTCTCTGTCCAGTTGCTCTGTGTGCTCCTGAGTAACATTCCCCGATCCTCCTGTGTGTCCTCTTGGCTTTGTCTTAAATAATTTAAGGAGTTTCATTCTGCATCAGTGGTCTGAGAAGGAGGTGATGGTTATCCCTGTGCTGTGTTCAGGTGACCCGAGAGACCGCGAGGTCCTTCTCCTTGGGGCAGTTGCCAGTGTCAAGTCAAGTCTGGCAGGAACGCCGGGGGCAGTGTCTCTGTGTGTGTGTGTGCATGCATGCGTGTGCTTTCACGGTGTGTGTTGCATGTTTGTGGCGTGTTGCCTCTCTCTGTGGTTGCTCTGTGAATGACCCCAGCTCGTGCTCCCCTCTGCCGCCCTTGGAAGGGCCTGGCGGGGACAGAGCACCGACGTACAGTGAGGGGAGCAGGGGACCAGCTGCCCACAGCTTCCCCACCCCCCAGCGTTGCTTAGCAACGACCCTGCCACCCGGGCTATTTTGAGAACTGTAACTTTTCATTGAACATGATTATGAGCCGGAGCTCTGAGCACAGCCCAAAAGAGTCGTGCAAGCCTGCTAAGCCATAGAAGCAGGTGGAGGAACCCCAGAACCATGTGTTGGGGTGGAGCATTTCTTGAGAACTGTGGAGGATGGGGACCTTTGGGTCTCTTTCAGGTTCAGCGTTCTGACCATTTTGTTGATGAGGAGGATGGAGATGCCTTTATTATTAGCAGGGATCATCGCCAGCAGCAAATGAGCCACCGCTTCTAAAATTTGGGGTCCCCATCTATAAAGGACCTAAAGGGGTGAGATGATGCCAGCAGAGTGCCTACAGCCCTGCAAAGCCTCAGTCAGTGCTGGTGGTCACCTGTAACCAATGGACAAGTGTAGCAGGGACTGTCACAGCTGTGGGTCAGGTGTGTGTACACTAGTCAGGAGAGAGGGTCCAAGACGCTATTGTTCTGTGCTTGATGACCTCTAATTGTGTCCACTGGGCAGGTTCTCTTGGCTTGTGTCTTGGTCTTTTCCTGGGGTGGGGTTGGTTGACTGTTGGTCAGATCTGGCTGAGGATCTGTTTTTGTAAAGCCCCTTGAGCTTGGAATGATTTTAAACTTACAGGATTTTCGTAAAAATAAAAAAGGAGTATGGAGCATGGATCTTGCGGCCTGTGGCCCAGAAAGTCTAAAATACAAGTACTGGCCACTTCTCTTTTTCTGGGGAAGGGTCGCCAGTACCTGGTCTAGACCCTGCCCCCGACTGGGTGACATGGCTGCACAGATGGCATCTTATGGGCCCCATATCTTCAGACTTGTCTTTTCTGCCCTCTCCACCCACCTCACCTGAGGGGACTTGCAGCAGAGGGAAGATGAACAACAGTGATGACAAGCATATGTCCCTCCAGGGTCTTGTCATGGACCGGTCCTGGGTTGAGAAGGGCTCTGTTCAGGGAGCCTGTTGATACCCCATGGGCAGAGGGGCCCATGCCAAGTGGCCAGACCATCGCCCTCGTTACCCTCTCCCTCGTCCCCTTTAACAGCAGCAGTGAGGGTAACGTAAGCACGTGCATGGTGTCTGCTTTATGTCAGACGTTTTATAGACAGTACTTCACTGAATCCTTCACTGACTTCTCTGAAGCAGGGAGTTGTTAGCCCCATTCTATAGAAGTGGAAGCTGGGGGCTGGAGCCATTTGCTGCCCGGGCACAGGAACTGGGGGCAGGGANCTCCTCTGGGGCCACGGGGGCCCCAGGAAGCCACAGGGTGAATGGGCAGAGTCTGGGGTGAGGCTGCTGGGGTGTTTCTGGGGGCCATTGCTGGTTGGGTCATGTCACTGGTTGGGGGGCATGTGTGAGAAGTCGAGCAGCGAGGGTTGCCCCAGGAAGGGACCTGGGTCAGGGAGAGGGGGCGGGGATGTGGGCTCAGTGCCCACTTGTACCCCTTAAAGTCTGTGCCGACTGTGCACTGAACACACGGTGATGAGAGGAGGCCTGAGAATGTTTGGCTGCAGCCTCCTGGGGTATACACCTGTTGGGCCGATTGCTTCAGTCCTGCACTCGTTCAGAAAATGCCTGTGCCCACTGCAGGTGAGGTCCAGCTCTTGGTCAGGCCCGGTCCGTCCCTAATTTGTTTTGCAGTTGGGACAGCGTGGTTCCTGCTGGACTGATAAGAATCTGTGGCCTTGCGAGTTGAACCATCCACCTCCCTCACAATTCAGAGATGGCCTTCCCCACCCCACCCTCCCCACCCACCCAACTGGGCTGGTGGCAGCGAGGAGCATTGTAGCCAGAAGTGCCCCTCTGTGGCCAGCCACCCCCACCCCAGCCTGGACTTCACACTGGGCAGCACCTGGGAGGCCAAGTGAGCCTGTGATAGTCACCCAGGGGCCCAGAGTGGCCTGGAGTCCTTCACAGCCCCAGGAACTCGCACTGGGACCCCCTTGCCCAGGCAAACCCAGGAAGGTCTCTGCCCTGCACAGGTGTGCACTCCTGTGTACATGGCCATGCCCCCGGCTCCAGAGTTTGCCCACAAGGCAGTCAGGATCACGGCAGCCTGAGCTGGCCATGGATGGGCCTGCAGGGGTGCCCGTGTATCCCCGAGACCAGCCTATGTCCAGCGAGTGGGTTTAACCTCCCTGCTCCTGCTGAGGGAGGTGGTGTGTTATTTTGTGATACTGTGAACATGTGCTTTGTATGAACCCCTCTGAGCTCGCCTCGGTTTCTGAAGCTCTAAGAATCTGCCGGATCCAGGAGGGACCCTATTGGCATTGCTAGGAGACTCGTGAGATGGGACCGGGTCCACCTGGGGTGAGGAGCTGACCTTTCCCTCACTCTGTCTTCACTGCTTTGGCTGGTGATGTGTCTGTGTCAGGCAAGGGCTGGCCGGCATCCCAACCCCACATGGGGTTCCCCGGTCCAAGCACTGGACAGGAGTACCCCCGCTTCTCTGTCCAGTTGCTCTGTGTGCTCCTGAGTAACATTCCCCGATCCTCCTGTGTGTCCTCTTGGCTTTGTCTTAAATAATTTAAGGAGTTTCATTCTGCATCAGTGGTCTGAGAAGGAGGTGATGGTTATCCCTGTGCTGTGTTCAGGTGACCCGAGAGACCGCGAGGTCCTTCTCCTTGGGGCAGTTGCCAGTGTCAAGTCAAGTCTGGCAGGAACGCCGGGGGCAGTGTCTCTGTGTGTGTGTGTGCATGCATGCGTGTGCTTTCACGGTGTGTGTTGCATGTTTGTGGCGTGTCGCCTCTCTCTGTGGTTGCTCTGTGAATGACCCCAGCTCGTGCTCCCCTCTGCCGCCCTTGGAAGGGCCTGGCGGGGACAGAGCACCGACGTACAGTGAGGGGAGCAGGGGACCAGCTGCCCACAGCTTCCCCACCCCCCAGCGTTGCTTAGCAACGACCCTGCCACCCGGGCTATTTTGAGAACTGTAACTTTTCATTGAACATGATTATGAGCCGGAGCTCTGAGCACAGCCCAAAAGAGTCGTGCAAGCCTGCTAAGCCATAGAAGCAGGTGGAGGAACCCCAGAACCATGTGTTGGGGTGGAGCATTTCTTGAGAACTGTGGAGGATGGGGACCTTTGGGTCTCTTTCAGGTTCAGCGTTCTGACCATTTTGTTGATGAGGAGGATGGAGATGCCTTTATTATTAGCAGGGATCATCGCCAGCAGCAAATGAGCCACCGCTTCTAAAATTTGGGGTCCCCATCTATAAAGGACCTAAAGGGGTGAGATGATGCCAGCAGAGTGCCTACAGCCCTGCAAAGCCTCAGTCAGTGCTGGTGGTCACCTGTAACCAATGGACAAGTGTAGCAGGGACTGTCACAGCTGTGGGTCAGGTGTGTGTACACTAGTCAGGAGAGAGGGTCCCAGACGCTATTGTTCTGTGCTTGATGACCTCTAATTGTGTCCACTGGGCAGGTTCTCTTGGCTTGTGTCTTGGTCTTTTCCTGGGGTGGGGTTGGTTGACTGTTGGTCAGATCTGGCTGAGGATCTGTTTTTGTAAAGCCCCTTGAGCTTAGAATGATTTTAAACTTACAGGATTTTCGTAAAAATAAAAAAGGAGTATGGAGCATGGATCTTGCGGCCTGTGGCCCAGAAAGTCTAAAATACAAGTACTGGCCACTTCTCTTTTTCTGGGGAAGGGTCGCCAGTACCTGGTCTAGACCCTGCCCCCGACTGGGTGACATGGCTGCACAGATGGCATCTTATGGGCCCCAGATCTTCAGACTTGTCTTTTCTGCCCTCTCCACCCACCTCCCCTGAGGGGACTTGCAGCAGAGGGAAGATGAACAACAGTGATGATAAGCATATGTCCCTCCAGGGTCTTGTCATGGACCGGTCCTGGGTTGAGAAGGGCTCTGTTCAGGGAGCCTGTTGATACCCCATGGGCAGAGGGGCCCATGCCAAGTGGCCAGACCATCGCCCTCGTTACCCTCTCCCTCGTCCCCTTTAACAGCAGCAGTGAGGGTAACGTAAGCACGTGCATGGTGTCTGCTTTATGTCAGACGTTTTATAGACAGTACTTCACTGAATCCTTCACTGACTTCTCTGAAGCAGGGAGTTGTTAGCCC
>SJYW01033536.1:14236-70143 GCA_006410735.1 Raphicerus campestris
CACTGGGACCCCCTTGCCCAGGCAAACCCAGGAAGGTCTCTGCCCTGCACAGGTGTGCACTCCTGTGTACATGGCCATGCCCCCGGCTCCAGAGTTTGCCCACAAGGCAGTCAGGATCACGGCAGCCTGAGCTGGCCATGGATGGGCCTGCAGGGGTGCCCGTGTATCCCCGAGACCAGCCTATGTCCAGCGAGTGGGTTTAACCTCCCTGCTCCTGCTGAGGGAGGTGGTGTGTTATTTTGTGATACTGTGAACATGTGCTTTGTATGAACCCCTCTGAGCTCGCCTCGGTTTCTGAAGCTCTAAGAATCTGCCGGATCCAGGAGGGACCCTATTGGCATTGCTAGGAGACTCGTGAGATGGGACCGGGTCCACCTGGGGTGAGGAGCTGACCTTTCCCTCACTCTGTCTTCACTGCTTTGGCTGGTGATGTGTCTGTGTCAGGCAAGGGCTGGCCGGCATCCCAACCCCACATGGGGTTCCCCGGTCCAAGCACTGGACAGGAGTACCCCCGCTTCTCTGTCCAGTTGCTCTGTGTGCTCCTGAGTAACATTCCCTGATCCTCCTGTGTGTCCTCTTGGCTTTGTCTTAAATAATTTAAGGAGTTTCATTCTGCATCAGTGGTCTGAGAAGGAGGTGATGGTTATCCCTGTGCTGTGTTCAGGTGACCCGAGAGACCGCGAGGTCCTTCTCCTTGGGGCAGTTGCCAGTGTCAAGTCAAGTCTGGCAGGAACGCCGGGGGCAGTGTCTCTGTGTGTGTGTGTGCATGCATGCGTGTGCTTTCACGGTGCGTGTTGCATGTTTGTGGCGTGTTGCCTCTCTCTGTGGTTGCTCTGTGAATGACCCCAGCTCGTGCTCCCCTCTGCCGCCCTTGGAAGGGCCTGGCGGGGACAGAGCACCGACGTACAGTGAGGGGAGCAGGGGACCAGCTGCCCACAGCTTCCCCACCCCCCAGCGTTGCTTAGCAACGACCCTGCCACCCGGGCTATTTTGAGAACTGTAACTTTTCATTGAACATGATTATGAGCCGGAGCTCTGAGCACAGCCCAAAAGAGTCGTGCAAGCCTGCTAAGCCATAGAAGCAGGTGGAGGAACCCCAGAACCATGTGTTGGGGTGGAGCATTTCTTGAGAACTGTGGAGGATGGGGACCTTTGGGTCTCTTTCAGGTTCAGCGTTCTGACCATTTTGTTGATGAGGAGGATGGAGATGCCTTTATTATTAGCAGGGATCATCACCAGCAGCAAATGAGCCACCGCTTCTAAAATTTGGGGTCCCCATCTATAAAGGACCTAAAGGGGTGAGATGATGCCAGCAGAGTGCCTACAGCCCTGCAAAGCCTCAGTCAGTGCTGGTGGTCACCTGTAACCAATGGACAAGTGTAGCAGGGACTGTCACAGCTGTGGGTCAGGTGTGTGTACACTAGTCAGGAGAGAGGGTCCAAGACGCTATTGTTCTGTGCTTGATGACCTCTAATTGTGTCCACTGGGCAGGTTCTCTTGGCTTGTGTCTTGGTCTTTTCCTGGGGTGGGGTTGGTTGACTGTTGGTCAGATCTGGCTGAGGATCTGTTTTTGTAAAGCCCCTTGAGCTTAGAATGATTTTAAACTTACAGGATTTTCGTAAAAATAAAAAAGGAGTATGGAGCATGGATCTTGCGGCCTGTGGCCTAGAAAGTCTAAAATACAAGTACTGGCCACTTCTCTTTTTCTGGGGAAGGGTCGCCAGTACCTGGTCTAGACCCTGCCCCCGACTGGATGACATGGCTGCACAGATGGCATCTTATGGGCCCCAGATCTTCAGACTTGTCTTTTCTGCCCTCTCCACCCACCTCCCCTGAGGGGACTTGCAGCAGAGGGAAGATGAACAACAGTGATGATAAGCATATGTCCCTCCAGGGTCTTGTCATGGACCGGTCCTGGGTTGAGAAGGGCTCTGTTCAGGGAGCCTGTTGATACCCCATGGGCAGAGGGGCCCATGCCAAGTGGCCAGACCATCGCCCTCGTTACCCTCTCCCTCGTCCCCTTTAACAGCAGCAGTGAGGGTAACGTAAGCACGTGCATGGTGTCTGCTTTATGTCAGACGTTTTATAGACAGTACTTCACTGAATCCTTCACTGACTTCTCTGAAGCAGGGAGTTGTTAGCCCTATTCTACAGAAGTGGAAGCTGGGGGCTGGAGCCATTTGCTGCCCGGGCACAGGAACTGGGGGCAGGGATGGATGGGTGGAGAGGGACACCTTGGGGAATGGAAGGGGCAGTGCCACCTGACAGCAGGTAAGAATCAGGACTGACGTGGGCAGCGGTCCCCCGGCTCTGAACTCAGCCTCTCCTCCTCCTCCACCCGCCTCGTGCTGTCCAAGCCAGGCTGCACCCCCGCCCCTACGCTGTGCTGAGCAGCCCAGCCCTGTGGATGTGCACAGGTTACACTGACACCCTGCCCCATGGTGGCCTGGATGAACCGGCTGTGGGGAATAGGTTGTGCAGGGGGCTGTGTGGGTGCCGCGAGCCCAGAGCTAGGACCTGCATCTCAGAGCTGACCATGATTGACTGGCTGAGCCTCCAGCCTGGACCTGCGCTGTGTGGTTCTTATACCTGGACCAGTCAGTCATTATGCTCCAGAGCATCAAGCCCCTCAATGCTGATATGACCCCATGGGGACAATCAACCAGGCAAGGGCCAGACCCTCAAAGGTTCCAGCCACTGAGCCCCAAGCAAGGGGCGGTGCCAATTCTTCTTGAGGTGTCCTGCTGGGAGTCTGGTATCCTCCGTCCTAGGATGGCCACTGTCTTGACCAAGGACTCCCTGATGCCTGCTCAGCCCTGGGCTGTGCCCTGTTCCTGGGCTGGTGATGCCATGTGTGGCTGCCCAGAGTTTAAGCCTCCTGTGGGAGGTGGGTAAGGATTGTCTTGTTAACCTCCAGATTTCCGGGGTTGGCACAATGTCAGATCTGACAAATGAGAAGCATTTGTGTCTTGGGGACCAAATGGTGGGAAGGGGGTGCTGAAGTGGAAGGTTATTTATAGCTACGATGGTAACAACCTAGCACCTCGGGGATGGACAGCAATCGGTGCTTGTCATCCCCTGTCTAGGTGGCCGTGGCTGGTGGGACAGAGGCTCCACAGAGGCTCAGATGTGGGTTGGAAGTGGTGCATGGAGAGGCCAGGGCAGGTGTGCTGCCCTGGGAAGACAGTGGAGAGGGAGAAGAGTTCCCAGGGTGTGGGAGCAATGCAGGGTACCACCCCAGCCTAGGATGGTGTTCTTCCAGGAAGTCCCCTTGTGCGAATGAGAGCCGGTAGGAAGGGAGTCAGACTTGGCTGATAGCTGACATTCTTGCAGATGCTGAGAACAAAGCATGCAGTCCCGACGGAGAGCCCCGCACTGCACAGAGCGAACCCTCCACACCCCAGCAGGAGCCGCTGACTTCAGAGGAAGCCCCGCCGGGAAGCCCTTTGGCCACAGGGACAGACCAGGCCTCCCCGGATGAGCCGCTGGCCTCGGATAACCATGCAGACGATGCAGGTATTGACTAGACGCTGGGGTTGAGCTGCTCTGAGGATGACTGTTGACCTGGGTGGGACGAGGGTCCCGGCCTGTGCTGGGCAGCAGCCTTGGTGGAAGGTTGTCCTTACAGGCAGCAGGGCTGGTTCGTTCCTTTGAGGTGTGGTTAGTGTATCAGCAGCTACTGATCTTTATCGTTACGCTGGCACCAGAAGAGCTAACGCATTTGACTGCTTGTGTGCATGACACCATTCTAAGCGCCGTCATGTATATTGGCACGTGGAGCCCTGGAAGAACACCCAGATGACTGATGCTGTTGCCCCCTCCCACTTGTTGATGAGAAGGGTACACAGGTAACTCATCCAAGGGGTTTTGTTGTTATTTTAGTTGCTCCGTCGTGTCTGACTCTTTGTGACCCTGTGGGCTGTAGCGCGCCAGGCTCCTCTATCCATGGAATTCTCCAGGCAAGAATACTAGAATGGGTTGCCATTTCCTACTCCAGGGTATCTTTCCTACCCAGGGATCAAGCCCGTATCTCCTGCACTGCAGGCAGATTCTTTACCTTTGAGCCACCAGGGAAGCTGCAAGGGTATAGAACTAGAAACTTGAGAGCAACGTCTTTGACATCAGCCTGACCTGGGTTTGAGACGTGACTGAATTCCTCACCAAGCTGTGCGACCATGGACAAGTCACTTATGCTCTCTGAAGCTGTGTCTAGGTGGGGTCATGTGGCACACACTTCTTGGGGTTGCTAAGGGGAAACCGCTTGGCTCAGTTGTCACTCGCACTGAGTGCTCACCCAGCGTTTGCTGCCACTGGGGCTCGTCATCATTTTTGTCGTCGCCATTGCGGCGGTGCTAGTGGTAAAGAATCCGCCTCCCGATGCAGAAAACGTTAAAGGTGAGGCTTCAGCCCCTGAGTTTGTAAGATCCTCTGGAGAAAGGAATGGCAACCCACTCCACTATTCTTGCCTGGAGAACCCCATAGACAGGAGCCTGGCGGGCTACAGTCCATGGGGTCGCAGAGTCAGACTCAGCTGAGCACACACATACAGTGTGGGAAAGTAGCCCTTTGGGGGAGGGCAAGGCATTAATTCCTGGTGTTGGGTTGCTTGCCAGCACCCCCCAGAGGCCCTGACACTAACAGCACGCATCTTTGGGGGTGTGGGTACGCCTGAGTTTTGCTTTGAATGGGGACTCCCCCGGGTCTCTGGCAGCCCTGTAGGTCACAAATCTTGCACTGAGAAAACGGACCAGCACTGCAGCTCCAGTTTCTTCTGGAAGCCTGACCTTGAGCAAAGCTGCTTCAGTGAGGAGTGGATTGAAATCTAATGCAGAGACCTTAAACTCACCACTTCCAACATTGCCTGGACTTAAAACTCAGGAACATTCACAAAAATCCACGTGTGTAGCTAGCTGCTTTTCAGCCATCAAAGTCCACGCCCACTGGGCCCTCGTTCCCACACAGTCACTGTGGCTGGGAGCTGAGAAGATTGGATTCAGTGATTTGGGTTGGCTTTGGGCTTTTGTGTTTGGGGTGATTCCTGGTTTTGTGTGGATGGTGTGGCATCAGCCACAGAACATTCTCCAAAAATCCCAGGAGGACCTGTTGTTTTGATGTTAAGTGGGACAGGATTCTGTGGGACTGGGGCTGAGCGCTAGTGTTCCCGTGAGTACACAAATTTAAAGGAAAAGTGGCATTCAGTGAGCGTGTTCTCTGTGTGCTCGATTATCGTAGCCCCAGTTTTTAAAATTTTATTTTAGTTTCGGTTGCACTGAGTCTTCGTTGCTGTATTCAGGTTTTTCTCTGTCTGTGGTGAGTCGGGGCTGCTCTCCAGCTGCAGTGCTGGGGCTTCTCCTTGCAGCGGCTTCTCTTATTGCAGAGGCTCTAGAGTTCACGGGCTCAGAAGTTGTGGTGCTCAGGCTGAGTTGCCCCCTGGCATGTGAGCTCTCAGGTCCCTGACCAAGGGTTGAACCTGTGTCCTCTGCATTACAAGGAGAATCCTTTCTCATTTTACTACCAGGGAAGGCCCCCATTTTGTAAGAATTAAATTTACTTTTTTAAAATCGAAGGATAACTGCTTTACAATATTGCATTGGTTTCAGCCAAACACCAGCCTGAGTCAGCTGTAGGGAAGTCCTCCATTTTTTTATGATGGACCAGAGAGATTAAGTCACTTCCCTGATGCCACAGAGCACATCCGTGGTGAAGCTGGGATTTGATTCCCAGACATGCTCTTAACTATAACATTCAACAGCCCCAGCTATAGCCAGACTTTGCTGTGCTTCTGGCATGTTCTGGAATGTGGGTGATTCTGTCATCTAGAAGAGGGTCAGCAGATTGCTGGCTACAGGTTAGATCCAGCCTGCCTTTGTCTGTACAGTCAGCTTGTGGGCTGGCACCATGAACCTGGTGACCAGGCAGAGATAGCACCCTCCCTGTACCCAACACCAGCCTCTGAGCAGGTGTCCATAGGGCACCGATGTCCACTGCGTGGCCCGAGCTGTGGAACCTCTTTTCTGGGAGTTGGCTAGTCTCCTCGCCCATGTCCAAGCTTGCAGGCTGTCACTGGGGTTCAGTGAAACTGACCATGGCAGCTGTCCACCCAGTCCTCTCAGGCTGGTCTGTCTCAGTCTCAGGTGGGTTATAACAGGTTATAAAGCAAGCCCCCCACCCCATCCATCAGCATGTCCCAGGCAGAACTTTGGCTGGGAGCTCGGTGGGTGAGCAGCGACCTCTGCTGGTCAGGGCAGGAAGGGACACCCTGAGGGTGTCCCAAATGCAGCGAACATGCAAAGCTTGACGTCCGCTTTTACATTAAAAAAAAAAAAAAATCAACACAGCCCTTGAGATGTTAATGTTTCAGCATCACAGTATTTTGGAATACAGTGGTAGCTGCACGCTCACATGGGGTGCGAAGGAAGAGGCTGATTTAGAGAGGAGGTGCTGAGATACCAGTTCCCCAGACTAGGACCCTTCAGACTGGTTGGGGTGTGAGGACTCAATGTGCGATGAGTTTTGAGGAGAGAATCGCAGGACGTTTGGGCTGCAAGCGCCTGGTGTGTTGAATCCCAGATCCCTAAGAGCACATGGGGGACCCACATTCCACCTTGGGCCGGTGGGGTGAGCGGACCTCCACGAGTCTGCTGGAAGCTTATCCTAAGATCTCTCTGGTTGAAGGGCTGTGGCCATTGACTCCCAGAAATCCAGAGCCACCCTGTCCACTAGCTGCGTGGTGATTTATATGAATTTAAACCAAAAGCAATTTAAAAATCCAGTTCTACTGTTCCATCAGCCACTGGTCAGGTGCTCACTGGCCAGCGTGGCTGCTGTAACAGAGAAGGCGGAAGCATTTCCATCATCTGAGAAAGGTCTACTGGGCAACACTGAGGTGACAGGTGGCCCCACATCACTTAGGTGGGCGGCCAGGCGAGTTTGCTCTTTGCGTCCGCCAGCAGAATTTTCTGCACCAAGAGACCTTATAAGATATAAAGCCGAGCCCTATACAGAGAAGTTTACGGCCCCTATTTTAGACAATAGGTTTGGGCCATGATATGAAAGTGTTAGTCACTCAGTCTTGTCTGTCTCTTTGCAACCCTATGGACTGTAGCCCTGTAGCCCACCAGGTTCCTCTGTCTGTGGGATTCTCCAGGCAAGAATACTGGAATGGGTTGCCATTCCTGAGACCTTATAACCTGCAAAGCCAAAGCCTTTTATACAACAGTTTGCCACCCTCTTCTTTAGAGACTGGATTTGGGGCGTCATGGGCTGGAGGAAAGGAGCTTGAAGGCCATTGCTGAGGTCCAGGCAGAGGCTGGAGTGGCTGACACTGAGAGGACTATTTCTGAGAACTGTTTTGGAAGTAGTGTGCCCAAGATGTGTTCATGAATTGGGTGGTGAGGAGGACAGGAGAGGGACGGAGCATTGTGTCTAGTCTGGCTGGACGGCTGAGGGACCATGAACTGAGTCTGGTGAAGGTGGGGTTCTGTCTTGATCAGCATCATTGTCCACAGCTCCTGTGAGGGTGCCTCGGCAAAGACACTTGTGAGATGGATGGATGGATAAGTGAGAGAGAAGAGGGAGTAGGGGGGTGGTTTCTCCTGGGAAATCAGGAGATAGGTTTGCCTGTGTTTCATTTTGATGGTGACCTCCAGACACAGGTGTCAGAGTGGCTAATCATGGATGAGTCTGGAGCGCTGGGAAAGGGTCAAGGGTCGACAGCATGGGATGGATTCTGAAGCCAAAGGACTGGAGGAGAGAATTAGATGAGAGAGTGAGTTAAGGAGAAGAGGACCGAGGGCTTACTGCTGGGGCAGTCCGGAGGAGGCTGAGAGGGGCTGAGCAGGTGAGGCGAGTGCGACAGGAGGGCACCAGGGAACATGGTGTCCTGGAGCCACAGAGGTGGGAGGACTCTGCTGAGACAGCCAAGTGGACCTGTTCTGGCCAACAAGCCCTGACCCTGGGCTGCTCTGTCTCTTTGCTAACCCTTCTCTCGGTGACCCTCCCAAAGGAACCTGTAGAACCCAGTTCAGACATGCCCACCTTGTCCACATTTCCAGGTCCCAGTGAGGAGACCAAGGCCCAGAGGGAGAAACTAGCCTGTTGGAGTTTCCATGGTGACAGGACCCGGGGGACTTGATATCAAACAGCTGTGGGTGTCATGAGGGGCTGCCCTCTCCACAAGACCCCACAGAGCATCGCCTCAGAAGTCTGAGTAGTGTCTGCCTCAGGCAGGGACTCTCAAGCCTTGGGCGTCCCTCTGGAGGGGACACTGGGCAGCGTCTGGAGACAGTCTGGTTGTCTCACAACATCTGGTGGGTGGAGCCCATTGCTGCTGTTCCAAAATGCTTTTCTCCCTGGCAGAGTGGCTTGTAACCGTCCAAAGTTCTGAATTGCTTCTAACAACTGCTCTGTGATCTCATGGAAGTCTCCCTCCCTTCCTGGTGGTGGGCAGTAGCAGGTATTTTATACAGATGAGGAAATTGAGGTTTAGCAATTGGAGACCAAGGTCATGCTTCTTGAATAAGTCGATCACAACAGAGGAGAAGGATGGATGAGGGAGAGTGGGGGGCCTGAGGTCAGGTGAGTCATTCCTCTGTCACTTCCTCCCCCGAAACCATGACATGGGAAGCATGCTGGGTGCTCAGAGGGTAGGAACCAAGCCTGGAACTAGTCCTTCAAGCTCATGCCAGCCCATCTGCTGGTGCTTCCATCTGCAAGCATGGCCGCTGAGGGCCTGGGCGAGGAGCATGGCCTCCCAGGAACCAGGGTCCACTGCCCTGCACTGATTTACACAGACCAGGAGACCCAACTGCCCATGTGGAGAAAAGGGATGGTTCTTACTTGCCTCTGGCTCAACAGGAAACTGCACATGTGTTTTTACCCAGAAGCAGAAAATATTTTTTCATATTTTTGCGAAACTTTTTCACTAAAGCAATCAGAATTGTAGACTCCTAGAAGTAACAGGTAACAGTTCGTAGGATAAGACAATAGTCTTGAAGTCTAGGAGTCTTAAAAAAAATTCTATGAACAAATCATACTTTTGAGGACAGTTTTACTGAGTCAGTTGCAGTGTGGTGGCTGACCCCAGAGCCTATTATACAGTGTGAAGTACAGTCAGAGAAAAACAAATGTATGTATGTGTATATGTACAAATGTATATATGTATGTGTGTATATATATATATGTGTGTGTGTATATATATGTATACACACATACACACACAGAATCTAGAAAAACGGTACTGATGAGCCTATTTTCAGGGAAGGAATGGAGATGCAGAAGTAGAGAATGGAGTTGTGGACACAGCAGGGGAAGGAGCGGGTGGGGCAAGTTGAGCAAGCAGCATTGACATGTACACACTATGATGTGCAAAACAGACCAGCAGTGCTGTGTGCATGCGTNTCTAGCCTCTGAAGGCAACTTTTATTAAAAGTTGGAGAGAACCTCTGAAAATCTTTACTTATAAGCAATCTGAAACCTTTGCCTTTCCAATTGAATACTTCTGTCATATATGCACCATATGACGTATATAGTGATCAAAAACGGAAGCTTGTGAGCTTTACTCAGTAAGCATAGAAAATGCAATCCAACTTCTTCTGGCTGATGTTTTATTGATAAAAATCAGAAAGTAAACCTTCCATGAACGTGTAATTAGTTTACCATGCAAAGTGTTGACAAAAGCTTTAGTTCAACACCCTGGCTTTTCCCCATGCTTGGCTGAATGAGAACAGTTCTTAGTGGCAATCATGCTGGGTCATGAAACTAATTGTGGTTTGTGAGGGTGAAAATTCTCAATTTCCGAGCAGGGGACACTGCCACATGACGGATGAATGTTAGAAATGTGGTGTGCTGTGCTCTTTCATCTCTGTCACTGGATATTTATTCTGACTAGGCCTCTAAATTATTCATTTTCTTTAAGCAATCAATATTAATAATCTGATTTGCTCCCTGGCATTTTTTAGTCACACTTCTGTTTAACTGACTGTAAATAAAGGTCACTCAGAGGCTTCCTGCTGCTGTTCGGAAGGTCCTTGCCTAATTAATTCCCAACACTTTTTTTCCCTATGACTGTGATTAGCAGTTGCAATCAAGTTCGGCAATTAGCTGCCTCCTTGCGCTGTGACTTGCTCAGTGCAAGCCCCCAGGATGAGGCTCCTGTAGGTCATTCAGTCATCATTCTAAAAAGAGACCTGAGGAGGGAGGATTTATTTTTCAGTTCAAGGTTTGCAAATTTGCAGATAATTATAGAGGAGATTATTAAGCCCATCTGCCAGTTGCTTCAGTAATCTCCTTGTTTAGGGTCCTCAAATCCTGAGCATCTAGGGAAGAAGTATAGCTTGCTAGTACTCTGCAATCAAAAGGGTTGGGGTGGCAATCTAGGCTTTGCCATGGATAGATTCTTTGACCTATGGCCAATTATTCACTATTTCTTTTAACGAAGAGTGGCACTTTCTCAGAGTTTATAGTGAAGATTTAATGACAGTAAGTTCATAAATGGATTCTACAGACGTTTAAGAAATGGAAAAGTTCTAGGTGTAGGCTGTTTTGAGTTAAAACAGATAAGGTAGACAAAGAAGATGAATATGTAAGTAAACGCTTAAGGTGTGACTATTGCTGTGAGGAGAAAGAAGAGGGTGTTATGAGAGGGGATCGCACTTTAGATTGGGTGGCCCAGGAGAGCCTTACTGACATAGGAGAATCAGTTTTATGTGTTCCAGGAGCAGCAAAGGAGTCTGTATGTCTGCTGTATAGCTTGATAGGCAGAGGGCACAGTAAGAAATGAAGTTCAGGGGGTACTTTCTGCCACTTTACTCATTTGGGGAACAAGACATCAGAACGATAAGCGACTGGGTTCAAATACCAGTGTCACCACTTATGACATGCATGGCACTGAGCAAAACCATTTAACCTCTTTATACCTCTTTTTCTGCCTCATTGGATTGTTGAGGACATTAAATAAGATAATTATATGTAAAGCTTTCAATCAAGACTTGAAACAGTAAGCACCTGCTGATATTAAGTATTATCCCTGGATGTGGATAAAGAATGTGGATTTTATTAATTATGGTTAGAGGGGTCAGGAGCATTTTAAAACACTTTTAAAAGTCAGAGAGATTATAGTGTGAATGATAGTATTGGGAGGGAAAAAGGTAAAAACATAGATTATGCCTGAAAGGCTGTTTTAGAAATTCAAACTCTTGATCTAAGTCAACAAAAGTGGATATGAAAATCGCTATAAAGAGATAAAGCAGACAGTGTCCAATATACAGTAAAAGTTCAATAAATGTTAAGTATCATGAGTCTGATTATTTACCCATCTAATCACCTTTTGATGAACTTGTACCAGTGATGATAGATACTTGCTTAACACAGAAGTATAATTATTCACCTAAAGTATGTTTTCAGCGATCCTCATAGTGCCAAGTATAAAAGGGAAAATGGGTTACATAATCATTCACTTTCTAAAAATATGAAGATGTCAGAAGGCAGCCAAAGGGGAATATTCACGCATTACTCCAGGTTGTAGACGGCAATGAGGCGGATCCAACAGGCAGTGCTGGAAGTGTGTACAAACTAGGGAGGCGTCGGGACCTGACCTGTTAAATGTGGGATCTGAAGCAATGAAGGACAGTCATTTGGGTCAGTAGTGAGGCAAGAGTAAGTAAGGCCCAGGAATTAGGAGGACAGCAAGATGAGGAACAATGGGGTCAAAGCAGTGAAGAGGTAAGATTCACTCATTCATTCAACAATTGTTTATTGAATGCTTACTATATGTCTGTTACTCTTACAGGAGCTGGGGATTCAGACATGAGAGACAAAAATCTGTAGCATCATAGAGCTTATATTTTAGAATGGGAAAGCAGACAAATAAGTGATAAGACAGTAAACTATCATGTTAGAAAATAGTAAGGTGAATACAGAAAAATAAAGCAGGAATGGACTACTGTTTGATGACTTTTACATTGCCTGGTGAGATAGAAAGTACTAGAAGGTCCCAAACAGAGGAGTGACATGATTCATCTTTTAAAAATATTCCTTTAGTTAAGAATAGACCACATGAGGCAAAGGAGGTTGGTTAAGAGACCACTGCAAAACTTGAAATGAAATGATGGTGGCTAGAACATGAATGGTGCAGAGCAGGGGCTAAAAAGAGTCGGGAGTCTGGATGTGGCTTGCAAGTAGTGCTAGTTGAATTTACTTCTGAAGGTGGGATGTGAGGGAAAGAGACAAGAACGTAGTGGTGGAGCCCAGCTTCCACCAGCTTAGGACAGCTGATTGTGCCATGGCTTCTTACCTTGGACCGTAATAAAGTCACATCAATGGCTTCTAGTCATGCTGAGAATATTTGCACAGTGGAAATCAGCAAACTCAACAAGTAATTTTATTTTTCTTCCTGGATAGTTGACTGTGGAGCTTTTACCGGCACCTCATCAGATAATCCAAAAGTTACACTAAGACTTTTGGCCTTCAGTGGGGAGGAGGAATTGCTGCCAATCAAGATGGAAAATGCTTTGCATGTACCATATTTATGAGATGGACGCATGGGGTCAAATTTTGGATGTTTAAGGGGTGCAGGTTTGAATTTGGGGTGGCAGTAGCATATATGTGTGGGACTTAAAGTCAGGGGATTGGATGAAATTAAGAGCTGGTTTCTGGAATACTTAGACATTAAGAGACAGCAGACGAGGAGGGACCAGCAAAGGAGAATGAGGAGTATTAATATGCATCTAGGAGCGATGCATGGTTTCAAAGGTGTGCCATATCACCAAAACGAATCTGATCATTCACAAGAGAATCATAGGCTGTCATCTTCTTTCAGACCCCCCTGCTGGGCCTGAGCAGGAAAGTGTTTTGAGGGGGACTTAAGGGTGGCATTTGAAGGTCTTGGTCTGTAGAGTGCCTGGAGGGCAATCATATCCCGAAGGAGATATACACACACAGATACACAGATTGGCCCCAACAGTAACTGGAGCAGCTGTAAGGAGGGAAGAATTCCTGGAAAGAATTTATTTGTTTAGAAGGATTAGCATATTATCAGAAGCATTTTGAAGACAAAGAAAATTCCTTCTGGTGAAGTGTCCTCTCCAATGTGTTTAAATGGGAAACTATACTTTTCTAAGACAATCATAACACTGAGGACTGAAGAAGGAGACAAGTTTTACTGCTGGCATGGGAGATCCTTTTTTTCCTGACAGCTCTGAGTCAAAGCAAGGGTGCCACTGTACCAGCAGATAGGTCTCTTTTTGCCTTTCTGTCTGTTCCGCTTGTTCATTTAATCTCACAGGGGATCTGACAGCTTCCTCCAGCTCCTAAAGCAATTCTTTAGCACTCATTGAAAAGCACAGTAAGAGAGAAGAAAGATGCTAATGGCAGCTTACCTGCAGAAAGCTGCTATGAGCTACGTGGGCAACATTCACCTGTTTTCCAAGTGTCTACTGCATAGAATGCACACTAGAAGTAACAATTCCAACACTTTGTCCTTATGACAGCTCAGCTAATGAATGCAAATGTTCAGCATAACCCATTTACTGGACAGTGGATGATTCATATCATGGGAATGTGTTATAGAAAATGTCAAGTGCTTTTAACTTATGGACTGCATATACAGTTCATGTAGCTCTATTCTTTTCTTCTTGACATACAGAACAGGTGATAGGTATCTCCTCTAGTATATCCTTTGTGGATGGAAAAGACATTTTGACAATCTACACGATTCTGCCTTCAGATAAGCACATGTTTTTGTGCTCACTAGATAATCAAAAGATTCTTTTCACCCAACTGGACATTTTCTCCAGTGACAATCCAAGGCAGAAGACCTGTTAGAGAAGCTATTTCCACAGAGGATTCTGTAACTTACAGAACTTGTTACCACCTCCTCATGAGCACCACCCAAAGAACTGATCTCCAGAAACCCCCGGCCTTTTGTCCTAAAGTCTCAGGCACCGACTGCTCAAGGCTGACCATTTCTGTCTTCTCTGGAGGGCAGGTGTCTGTAAGGACTCAATCCTGCCCACTTACTCACTTGGCCTTCCTGATGAAACCCAAAGCTGACCTGATGACCACAGAAAAAGAAGAGGCTAATTTAGATTCTGGATTCTAGGTCTAATAGAAGTTCTTTTTCCAACAGAATATTTTCTGAGGAAGAAAAAGCTCTACATTTGCGCTAACTAATATGATAGCTACCAAACATAAGTGGCTATCGAGCAAGTGAAATGTGGGTAGTCTGACATCATTTGAATGTTTAACTTTATTTTATTATATTTAATTTAAATGCTTAATAACCACATTCTGAGGGGTTATCCTACTGGGCACCCAAATAGATGCAAATTCTTCTAGGCCTCTGTTCTAAGGCTTGAAAAGCTTATTTCAGTGCTTAATGGGAACTCTCAACACTGAGGTTTCCCATAAGAATACACCTAGACAGAATCTGCCTTAAAAGATAAATCTGTAGTCTTAGCAGCTAGGCTCTAAGGAATTTGTGTTCATTCCATCTCCAAGATACCAGACCATTCATGCATCTGAGCAGCTATCCTAATATTAGGTGTTTAGGACTTGAAAGTATATGACTCCAAGAATCCCTATCCTTATTTTATGTTACCTCTTGGATAAATGGGCTTCCCTGATAGCTCACCTGGTAAAGAATCAGCCTGCAATGCAGGAGACCCCAGTTCAATTTCTAGATCAGGAAAATCCCCTGGAGAAGGGATAGGCTACCTACTCCAGTATTCTTGGGCTTCCCTAGTGGCTCAGATGGTAAAGAATGAGACTACAATGTGGGAAGCCTGGGTTCAATCCCTGTTGTTGGAAAGATCCCTTGGAGGAGGGCATGGCAAGCCACTCCAGTATTCTTGCTGGAGACTCCCGATGGACAGAGAAGCCTGGCAGTCTATAGTCCACAGGGTCACAGAGTCAGACGTGACTGAGTGACTAAACACAAACACATACCTGGATAAATAATGTACTCTAGAGTTGTGCATCACTAGTGTTACACAAAATACTTGCCGAAATTTTCTGTATTGGAGAGAAGGAAGTCTCCTGCTTTCGGGGGCTTCTGTAGTCATAAGTCAGGGAGGGGAAACTGTGAAAGGGAGAGTGAAGGTGGGGGATCCTACCTGAACTGTGCCCCCAGGGCACTTTGGACACGTCACTTCCTAGTCATCTTAGTGTACGTGCGTCCTGACTGCCTCGTCCCACGTGTCTCAAGATACAAAAGAGCTAGGAGCCAGATATGACTTGCTCTGTGGCTGAATGCCAATCACTCAGATCTCTTAAGCCAGCATCTTTGCCTCAGCGAGCTAGACTTGGTTCATGGGCTCATGGAAAAGGAACATCACCTGAGTTTTAGAGTTTTAGAGTCCTGGATTTTCCATGTATGAGGTAACTCAGCGTACCTGGAGTTAAGTTGAGAGAACCAAATAAAATGATGGATGTACAGTATTATTAAGTATGTTATAAAGAGCAAAAAACCATCTTTCAGATCTATACGCTATGTGTACTCTCTTTAGGAGCTAAAGTTTGCTTTTTCAGGTCAGCAATATGAGATCTAGGACAGGATGAATAAAGTAGTGTGGAGCCAGGCTGAACTACACTACTCCTGCTCTCTGCACCCCTTTTGGCCTAGAGTCGAGTCAGTGGTGGTTTGTCATGTGGCTTTAGTGTCTGCTTTCAACAACTTTTGCGGGGAACCCTTCACCCCTTTTGAAGAAGGAAATAGCAGCCCGCTCCAGTATTCTTGCCTGGAAAATTCCATGGACAGAGGAGACTGGCAGGTTACAGGCCATGGGGTCACAAAGTGTTGGCCATAACTCAGTGACTGAGCACATCACCCCTTTGCTTCTGTCTCTCGACCTCTTCAAACTAGTCTTTACAGCTGTTCCAACTGGTGCTTCAGCTGCTTTCATCCAGATGCCATGGAATTATTCAAGATGAGGACTCATGGGTGACTTTTGCTCCTTAGGCTTCAATGGGCTTGAATCTTTGGCACAGGGTTTAGGACTTCCCTTGGGGCATAACTGTAGGTGTCCCTGGAAAGATATCCAAGGCTCTGCCAAGTCAATGAAAATGATAATGTGGTACCCTATTCTGATGGTTAAACTGTTTGCATCAAGGACAAAATCTGCACCTCACAATCAAGTAGTGCAGTGTTAGTTGCTCAGTCATGTCCGACTCTTTGTAACCCCATGCATTATAGCTAGTGAAGCTCCCCTGTCCACAGAATTCTCCAGGCAAGAAGAATACTGGGGTGGGTGGTCATTTCCTTCTCCAAGGCATCACAATCAATCTGGGTTTCAAAGAGATGGAGGAACCAGAGATCAAATTGTCAACACTTGCTGGATCATGGAAAAAGCAAGGGAGTTCCACAAAAGCATCTAATTTGCCTCACTGACTATGCTAAAGCCTATAACTATGTGGATCATAACAAACTGTGGAAAATTCTTAAGGAGATTGGAATACCAGACAACCTTTACCTATCTCCTAAAAAACTTGCGTGTGGGTCAAGAAGCAACAGTTAGAACTGAACATGGATCAACTGACTGGTTCCAAATTGGGAAAGCAGTATGACAAGGCTGTGTATTGTCATCCCGTTTATTTAATTTATATGCAGAATACATAATGAAAAACACAAAAGAGAATGACTCACAAGGTGGAATCAAGATTGCTAGGAGAAATATCCACAATCTCAGATATGCCAATGTACCATTCTAATGGCAAAAAGTGAAGAGGAACTAAAGAGCTTCTTGAAGATAAAAGAGAAGAGTGAAAAATCTGGCTTGAAATTCAACATTCAAAAAACTAAGATCATGGCATCTAGTCCCATCATTTCATGGCAAACAGAAGAGGAAAAATGGAATCAGTGACAGATTTTATTTTCATGCACTTCAAAATCACTGCCAACAGTGACTATAGCCATGAAATTAAAAGGTGCTTTCTCCTTCGGGAAAAAGCTAAAACAAATCTAGACAGTTATTAAAAAGCAGAGACACCACTTTGCTGACCAAGGTCCGTCTAGTCAAAGCTGTGGTTTTTCCAGTAGTCATGTATAAATATGAGTTAGAGTATAAAGAAGGCTGCGTGCTGAAGAACTGATGCTTTTAAACTGTGGTGTTGAAGAAGATTCTTGAGAGTTTTGGACTCTTGGACTGAAAGGAGATCAAACTAGTCAGTTTTAAAGGAAATTAACCCTGAATATTCATTGGAAGGACTGATGCTGAAGCTGAAGCTCAAATACTTTGGCCACCTGATGCTGGGAAAGATTGAAGTCAAAAGAGAAAGAAGGTGGCAGCAGAGGATGAAATGGTTAGATAGCATCACTATTATGATCACTATCAAATTAGTGGACATGAATTTGAGGAAACTCAGGGAAATAGTGGAGAACAGAAAAGCCTGGCCTGCTATGGTCCATGGGGTTGCAAAGAGTTTGATATGACTCAGTGACTGAATAATAGCAACATCAATATTCCAATCCCCAAGGTACCCACCCATTGGTGATAAGTCATCATCCCAAACCCATTCCTCCTCCAACACATATATACCCAACCAATCCCTGCTCTATTCTATATCCACAGGCCACTGACTATAATTATAAGTGCAAAAAAGAAATCACTGTTTTCAAGAGAAAGTTTCTGTCTATAATCTCCGTCAGAGCTGGGCTGTCATAGAATGAGAGATCTGGCCTCAGCCAGGAATCAATTATCATGATCCAAGGTTTGAATCCAGTTCCCATTTGGTGGCTGGAGAATGACATGCATACTACTTGAAGATATAATCCAAGCCTGTAAAGAGTATGTCCTTCTTCCCTTCTTATCTTTGCCAAAACCTTCCCTCTGTTTCTTGTTTGTTCAGGCCTAACTTCAGGAAAGAAAAGCAGAGAAGAGGAATTGCCTTACCACCACTCCCACCCTGGGTCCATAGTGTCCAGTAGATAGCCACAGTTATTATGTGTACATATTCACACTCACACAGAGCTGTATGCATCCTTTCTAGTGTTGGGTCAGAAGAGTGTTGAGATAGACTATGATTAGGGCCACTGAGCATGCGTCACTTTCATTTAGCAAGGAGACAAACAGACACACAGGAGCCTGCCTGGAAATTCTGGGCTTCTTACCGCAGTAGAGTATGTACAAGGGTGAAAGACAGGGAAGTGGTGTACAGCCATATACGTTTCATTAGGTCTAAGCTAAGAGGCGGGGAACAGAGCCCATCCCCAAGCTTCATTAGGACAGAGCAGGGCAGCTATTTCCTCCCACAAAGATGTAGGGCCATGGATTCTTCCCACCTTTCTGAAGTCATACTGAGTCACTTGCAAACTTCCAGTTTCCACTTTTATGATATGCAAAGCTACTTGGTCTCCTACCTTCCTAGAATGTAAATAGGGAATTTCTGGCCCTATTATGTCCAAGTAACTCTACCACCTTCCAAAGCTGTTCAAGGAGCAGGTCTTGAACCTGCCAGGTCTTGAGATTGCATCTTTTTTGCTTTCTCACTTGGATAAACCCCTAAAATGCTTTTTATATTAAACTTTCAATGTAAAATTTTTTGAGGGGGATAACAGAATTCTAAAAACTTAATATTTAAGATATATGATACAATCAATCAGATACAATCAATCAGGTGCAAACAGTTCTATGAAGTACATTACTATGAAGTGAAATTTACAAAATTGTAATACAGTAGGTAGATTAAACTTTCATATTAATACTGAAATAAATGAATTGTACATTGTAGATATCACTGTAACTTGTGCTGCTTGCATAAAATATTTAAATAGGGAACACATTAAAATGTTACATCTGAGCATTAAAAAGTCACTCAAATTGAACTGACCCAGTTACACTGACTAGATCTGATTAAATCTGATATGTTTAGTTATAAAGTAAGTCTGATATGGACATGAAAAAGCAACAATAATATCTCACAGAAAGAAAATGTTAAAGTGACATGTCTTAAAAATAATAAAGAAGCATTTTATGAAAAAATAGTTTATACTGCTTCAGTTTTAATTTTTAAATTAGGTGGAATTTATAATTTCTCAGTCACACTACCACATTTTAAGTGCTCAGTAGCCACATGTGAACAGCACAGGTCTAGAAGAAAGCACGAAGACTGGATTGCCTCATCTATGACTCCTCTCAGTTATGTTATGGTGGTGGTCATGGTGGGCAGATGGGAAAGGAAAGCTCCCAGAGCTGTCTCTCAAGCTTTAATTCATGATTTCTGATAAATAAGAGTCAGGAATCATAGTTTTTTATCATGAAAGGAGTGACTGAGTTAGGGTCTTGTTGACTGGATTTCTTTCTTCTAAGCATTTTCCCATGCCTAAGGCAATGGCACCCACTCCAGTACTCTTGCTGGAAAATCCCATGGATAGAGGAACCTGGTAGGCTGCAGTCCATGGGGTCGCACAGAGTCGGACACGACTGAAGCGACTTAGCAGCAGCAGCAATGTGTTTCTAGACTATTCTTAATGAGAGAAGTGCTGTTGTTATGTTATCTTCATGTAATTAGGCAACAAAAACTGGCTTATCAACAACCAATCACTGCATGGATTTAGCAGGTTACTTACCCTCTCTCAGCATCAGTTTGCTTTTGTGTACAATTATTACACACTTGTCTTACTCACTACCCAGGACTATGTATGAGGTAATAATGCTCTGTAAACATTCAAGTGCTCTAAGTATTGTGCTAATTATGGCAGTAACACTGTACCAAGATAGGTTTTACTCTCAGTTACTTTTCTAACAAGACATGAAGTCCATTTCTAACTCATCTTAAAAAAAAATCAATTAATTGCATGTTTTAACTAACTGGAAAAGTAGGGAAACATTAATACGAGAAACGAGATAAAACAAATTTTAATATCATGTCAAATTTCCTATAGGTCTCCTTTTATCTTTCTTTTTAAAGAAAATAACATGCTGGTCATAGAATAAAGGTCTTACCATGTATTCCATTCTCCTTCCTCACCCAGAGTGGTAACAATTATTATGAAGTTGGTGACTATTCTGCCAGTGAAGAGTGTCAGGCTTTCATGAGGCAACACAGCATGGCCTTGAAGAGCACAGATTCTGGAGTCAGCTCAACACACTTTTCTGTGTTACTTTGGGCAAGTTATGAAACTTCTTGGTTTCCTCATCTGAAAAAATGGGTAAGATGATAGACTCCAATGCATATGGATACTATGAGGATAAAACACATATAAGTGTTTTTAAAGGCCCATGTTACCCTTTATATAAAAACTAGCTATCGGTTAATATTACTACACATGTCTGTATATATGTTATATAAAAGGGAACAATACTTATTTCTCAGTCAACATTATGTCTCTGCCAGGCACCCATGTAGATATATTCAAAGAAAAGGATTAAAATTGCCTTAAAAAAAAAACAACCATTCCTCTGAATGTTTGTATCATAATTTTTTCGTTCTCCATTGAGAGAGATTTCTACTGTTTCTAGTTTTTTGTTATTACATCCAGATATCTTTTACACACATTTCCTGGTATAAATGTACACATTTATCCATCTTGTGAACTTCCAGATGTTCAAGCTGATTTTAGAAAGGACAGAGGAACCAGAAATCAAATTGCCGACATCCGTTGGACCATCAAAAAAGGAAGAGAGTTCCAGAAAAACATCTACTTCTGCTTTATTGACTATGCCAAAGCTTTTGACTGTGTGAATCATAATAAACTGTGGAAAATTCTGAAAGAGATGGGAATACCAGACCACCTGACCTGCCTCTTGAGAAATCTAAATGCAAGTCAGGAAGCAACAGTTAGAACTGGACCTGGAACAACAGACGGGTTCCAGATAGGAAAAGGAGTACATCAAAGCTGTATATTGTCACTTTGCTTATTTACATGCAGAGTACATCATGAGAAATGCTGGACTGGAAGAAGCACAAGCTGGAATCAAGATTGCCGGGAGAAATATCAATAACCTCAGATATGTAGATGACACCACTCTTATGGCAGAAAGTGAAGAGGAACTAAAAAGCCTTTTGATGAAAGTGAAAGAGGAGAGTGAAAAAGTTGGCTTAAAGCTCAACATTCAGAAAACTAAGATCATGGCATTTGATCCCATCACTTCGTGGGAAATAGATGGGGAAACAGTGTCAGACTTTATTTTTTGGGGTTCCAAAATCACTGCAGATGGTGAGTGCAGCCATGAAATTAAAAGATGCTTACTTCTTAGAAGGAAAGTTATTATCAACCTAGATGGCATATTCAAAAGCAGAGACATTACTTTGCCACCTGAGGTCCGTCTAGTCAAGGCTATGGTTTTTCCAGTAGTCATGTATGGTTGTGAGAGTTGGACTGTGAAGAAAGCTGAGCACTGAAGAATTGATGCTTTTGAACCGTGGTGTTGGAAAAGACTCTTGAGAGTCCCTTGGACTGCAAGGAGATCCAACCAATCCATTCTAAAGGAGATCAGCCCTGGGATTTCTTTGGAAGGAATGATGCTAAAGCTGACACTCCAGTACTTTGGCCACCTCATGCGAAGAACTGACTCACTGGAAAAGACTGATGCTGGGAGGGACTGGGGGCAGGAGGAGAAGGGGATGACAGAGGATGAGATGGCTGGATGGCGTCACTGACTTGATGGATGTAAGTTTGAGTGAACTCCAGGAGTTGGTGGTGGACAGGGAGGCCTGATGTGCTGCGATTCATGGGGTCGCAAAGAGTCAGACACGACTGAGTGACTGAACTGAACTGAACCATAGGGATTCATGCCATCCCAGACATAATGAGCAAGCCATGGTTAAAGTGAAGTGACTTTCTGTATGTTTAGATCTTCGGCCCATAACTAGATGATGAGCTCCTTGAGGCTAAAGTGATGGGTAAACAGTAGATCCTTAGTAAGCTAGCAAGACCCTGGTAGAGTGAGTTCAGGCATGTGGCTATGACAACTGTTCTAGAAGCAAACCACACAACACTGAAAGACCATTAGAGAAAGTTAGCAAGGGAGGAGTTTTAAAAATAGAATCTAGTAGTGAAACTCATACTGATATGCTATTTATCTTGGCCTTTTAAAATGTAGATTTGATTCTTCATCTCATAAAGAAAGGGATATTACTCAAGCTTTCAGGATGACTTGGAGCTGGCAAGCCTCAGCACTCTAAACAGGGGACAGGGGTGGGGGTGAGCAGGAAAGGGAAACTGTCAAGCCCCAGTGATATCCAATCATTCCACATACCCACCACTTGGACTGATTCCATCCGCCTAAAATGCTCTTTCTCCTTCCTCCCCAGAAAACCTCTAAATATTTTACCTTGTTCTCTCAAACAAGAAGCCTCGATTCACGTGTCTTCATGTCATACTGCACTTTTCATACTATTAGTTAAATGTGGAAGTAATTCCTCATCTAGAACTGATAGAAGAGCTCCTAGTAAGCCAGCTTCCCTATCAAGAATTACTAGAAGAGTCACATAAAAACCAACCAAACAAAAAGGCTTTCAGGGTAAATACCCCAAAGAGAAGGAAACTCGTTAGGTCAACGTGACATTTTGCAATGCTTTTCTTTTTAGAGCATTTACAAATTTATAGGTAATAAAATTTTGCAGAAAAGTAAGGAGATAATAAATACAAAATTTAGGCTATTGGTTACCCTAGAGGGGAAGGCAGGTTATGTGGAGATAAAGCACACAAGGATTTTTTAAGAAGTAGACAGTATTCTATTTCTTAAACTGGATTGTGGTTCCATAGCTAATAAATTTATTATTTTTCTTCAAATTTCTATATATATAAGTATGACACACAAACATACACACACATATGATGTATCACATTCTCTTGAATGTACATTTATCATAAAGAAAAAAAGAAATTCCAATCAAACAGCTCTTATCTACAGAGAGTATATTTCAGCCCCAAGCGTGATTTTGTACTTCAGCAATTTCCTCTGAGAGCTGCTAGAAAGTCTGCTCTTCTCATCCATCTCTAGTAACTTCTGCTATTCCCAGGTGCTAATAACAATCTCCAGGGCTCGAAGCTTCATGTTTCTGACTGTAGAGTTCTCATCCTTAAAAATCTATTATTCAGAAACAAGAGTATTAAAGCTGGGTGCATGGCCTCAATCCAGGAGAAGTTAAAAAAGACAATGAGGACAGCAATGATTAGGTAAGGGGACAGAAGAAAGCGTGAGAAATCAGTCTGTTTGTAGCCTCACTGGTATACACAAATTCTTACACATGTATACCTTTGTACATGGACACATATAAGAATGTATATACACCTACTGGGTTGTAGGTATGACAATCAGGAAGAAGAGAAAAGAACAGAGTAAAATGAGATTAGGATGAGTGTGGAGTTGGTAACTGAGTTCATGAAAAGACAGTCTGTGGGTTACAGAGAGCAACATGAAGTGTATGGGTAAACAAGAATAGGAGGGGAATAAAAAGTAAGAGAAAGAAATCATGTAATCAGTGAAAGTAATGCCACTTTAGCGGGGGAAACCACACAGAATGAATTCTTATTGGAAATGAGGCTAGGGTGGCTGTCATCTTCACTACAAGGTTCAGGTTGTTTTCAGATGTCTAAGTAGAGATTTTCTCTCATGTTTTGCCTTACAAAATCTGTAAAGAATGGCCTTGGGAGAAAAGTCTAATCACAAGGCAACTGACTTTTAACTGGGCACACACGTTTGCAGTCTCTATGCTTATACTTAGAAATGTCTCTTAATCGTAGGCTTTCCTGGTGGCTCAAATGGTAAAGACTCTCCAGCAATGCAGGGTCCCTGGATTGGGAAGATCCTCTGGAGAAGGAAATGGCAACCCACTCCAGTAATCTTGCCTGGAGAATTCCATGGATAGAGGAGCCTGGCAGGCTACCGTCCATGGGGTTGCAAAGAGTCAGGCATGACTGAGCAACCATCAGATGCTTCCTTAAAGGCAATATGGCTTAATATACAATGCCTTTTGCTAAAAAGATAGGAAATTTCAAGTGCAAACACATGGCAGAGTCATGGAAATCAACTCAAACAATTGTCAAAAAAGAGTAGTTGATCTTAAACAAATGCATATAAAGAAGCATGATATCTAATATTCCAAGTATTTATCAGCAGTCTCTAGGTAATTTGACTGACAATATAGATATTATTCTTGGATAAAATATTATCATGGACTAAGAAATATAGTAAAAACTACCCCTACTCTTTTTTTTTCCCTTAAAATAATGGGAGGAGGGAGTTGAAGTGTAAATAACATACTGAGGATAATATAAAATACAACATTTAAATAGTATGAGAGGTGGACAGGAAAGCAATGAGATTTTCTGATCATAGTAAAAATATAAGCACCGATAAGGCATATAAAGTATCTACATACACAATAAATAAATGCACATGTGCATACATAGGAGTTTAACATTAAATTTCTAAATAAAGAGAGGTTCACATCAGAAAATCATTCTCATTATATTTGCCCCATCAGACCTTTCTGGTATTTTCTCTCTGCAGAATTTATTATCACATAGTGTCATATATACTTTCTCCTTGTTTTCTTATATACCTTAGGTCAAAGAACTAGCACTGCCTACTAATTGAGTAGTTCCTGATTTTGTTAGTGATTTCAAGAGATATTATATTTTTTTAGCAATTGAAACATAATTTACATTTGCTTTCAGTTTTAAAAGTATTTAAAATATTTGCATGTAATTCCTTAGACAGGAAAACAATCATGTGATTAAATTGTAAAGACAAAGAGATTCCCGTGGCATTCACTAAACCATTGTCCTATCCTAATCAAGCAGCAATTTCAACAGCTAGTTCCAAACTACATGCTGAATCCATGAGATCCATCTACTTCTCTTCACATCGACTGCCACTGGGCTAATTTGGGACAGATTTTCTCTAGCCACATGTGATACAAAAGCCACTAAAGAGTCTTCCTGGTTGTTTTTTTTTCTGCTGCCTTTCAAAATGCAAACTTGAACACTTTATGTATCTTATAAATTATTCATATTTTCTATAAAACATTTTAAAAACTATAGCATCAAATAAATCTTAAAATATAAATCAGATCTTAATAATCTCTTCAGAAACTTCCAGTGGTTATTCCCTGCATTTAGAATATTGTCCAAATGCCATTTTATGGTTCATGAGACCTTACATGATCCAATGTGTGTGTGTGCTTAGTCGTGTCTAACTCTTTGCGACCACATGGACTACATATAGCCCATCAAGTTCCATGAGGATTCCCCAGGCGAGGATACTGGAGAGGGTTGCCCTGCCCTCCCCCAGGGGATCTTTCCAACCGAGGGATAGAACTCTGGTTTCCCGCATTGTAGGTGGATTCTTTACTGTCTGAGACACCAGAGAAGCTCCTGCCTCTTTGTGCAAGCTTCTTTCATCCTACCCCTCTCTGCCTGAACCGCTCTGACAATACTAGCTTCTTTTCCGTTCTATCAAATCCTTTTACGCCTGAAGTCATTTTCAACGTGTCTGAAGACAATTATCATCTACTTTTCTATGCCTACTGAGTTTTTTCCTAAAGGTATGGACTTGAACTTGATCACCTTCATGCTGTCTTCCCTGACACCAGGGCAGTTTCTTTCGTTCAACCCTGTCCTATCATTAGGGGAAGAAGGCAGACCAAAACCACCCACCCTGGCCAGGTACCATAGTAACCATTTGCATGAGGTTTTAGGACAAGAGGTCCTGGTAAGGAACACGAAACTAATAAGCCACTACCAACTGGGAGAGTTCAGGAAAGGTCAAAAAGTGACACCACTTGTCCAGCCACCTCCCAGAATCCTTTTTGCTGGCATCCATCTTGGCTGAACAAAGTGTGCACCACCAAGAAGGACTCTGAGTCAGAATGCTTGGCTAAAGACAACCCAGAAACTAATCCCATCACCACAAAACCCGGGCCTGTGAGCCACGTGGCAGAGCAGTCCTCCTGGGTTCCCTTACCCTACTGCTCTCTGCCCAGGTGCCCCTTCCCAATAAAATCTCTTGTGTTGTCAGCACATGTGTCTCCTCAGACAATTCATTTCTGAGTGTTAGACAAGATCCCACCTTCAGGGCCTGGAAGGGGTCACCCTTCCAGCAACACTATCACATTAATCCTTCTATTACCACTCAAACTTCACAATCTATAACAATCTAAATGTATCCATTTTGCTTTTAGTTTGCTATTGCCATGAACAGTGAAATGAAAATTCTATAAAGGAGGCATTTTATATATCTTGTTCATCACTGTATCACAGGTACCTAGCTCGATATCTGCCATAAACGTGCATTTAACAAATATTTGCTAAATGAATGAACAATTACATTTGGTTTATTTCTCTTTCTCCTCACTATGTTAATGCTACACTTAAAACTCTAATGATGTTCAATGGAAGTGTCCTTATCATAGTCTGAAGTTCCATGTATCAGCTACTTCCAAACTTCCCTCTAAATTAATCTATCATCTATGCTTTGGCTCACAATGTTTCAACTGCACTGACTCTGGTCTTCCTGGAACCATATTAGTAATCTATTGCCAAATAATAAATCAACCCCCAAGAGAGTGACTTAACAGTAAGCATTTGTTATATCAGTGTCTGCTGATCAGAAATTTGAGGTGTCTTCCCTAGGTGATTATGGTCTGAGAACTCTAATGGTGGCGTGGCTCACTGGGGTTCTACTGACTTTACTTCTAAGGCTTGACTGGCCCTGGAAGACCTCTAGTGGACCTACTGGTAGCAAACCTCAGTTTCTCATTGATTATTACTTTATAAAATACATTTTGTTTATTTATTTTTGGCTGTGCTGGGTCTTTGTTGCTGTGTGGGCTTTTCTCTACATTCAGAAAGTGGAGGCCACTGTTTAGTTGTGGTGTGAACGCTTTTTTGGTTTTTTTTTAGTGGCTTCTCTTCCTGGGGAGCACAGGCTCTAGGTCACATGGGCTTCAGTAGCTGTGGCACGTGGGCTCAGCAGTTGATCCTGGCTTTACAGCACAGGGTCAATAGTTGTGGTACACAGTCTTAGTTGTTCTGCGGCATGTAGGATCCTCCTGGATCAGGGATCAAACCCAGGTTTCCTGCACTGGCAGGAAGATTCTTCGCCACTGAACCACCAGAGAAGCCCCTCATTGATTGTTAGTAGAAGACCACCTATCCTTCTTCACAGGGATTCTTGAGGAGTTCTCATGTGATGGCAGAGCAAGTGAGGAAAGAGAACCAGATAAACACTACATGGCTTTTACAAACTAGCCTCAGTAAATTACACTCTATCATTTCGAAAATATCTGAGTGATTGGTCAGTCATGGGGTTATAGAGATCTTTTGTTTTCAATGAAGGATTCTGTTTCCAAAACGGAGCCACATAAAATGATATTCTTTCAGCTGAGCAGCTCTTGAAAGGCCTCACCTATTTCCACATGAATGAAGGATACATGCTGGAGAACTAAGGCACAGAAGGCACATGTTACAAACAGACTGCATGGGCATAATGACGTGGACGTGGCGAAGCACCAACGCTTTTCAAAAAATATGAGAAAGCCGCCTTATAGAGTCTTGTTTCTCAAGACGAATGTTAAGCCACCCAGGGATCAAACCCAGGTCTCCCACATTGCAAGCAGCTTCCTTACCATCTCAGCCACCAGGGAAGCCCCAATAGGAAATGCAAAGAAAATAAAAATACTACAAATTAGCACACTGCATATCTGTGTGCTAATATCGAGGACCTACCAAAGAAGATCAACAGAACTGGATAATACAAGTGTGAGAGAGTTAAAAATGGTCTACCTGTTTTGTAACCTGTATTTTTGTCAGATAATTTTATCCACCTAGAGACTGTTTTTTTGTTGTTGTTGTTTTAGTCCGGATGTTTTGAATGTGTCACAGAAATATAACAAAAAACTAGATAAAGTACATCATACTTTTTTTTTTTTGACTCTTGTAGTTTGGAAAGACCCCATGGAAGCTTCCCACTTTAAAAAATAAATAAATCATAAAACCTGTCAGGAAATAGAGCCTTGGAGATTTCAACTTGAGACTTCAGGTCATACATTTGCTATATCTTTCTGCGTTTCTTCTCCATTTGATTCTGTTTCTTTTTGAGTACTATTGCTCTCACTTTTCCCTTCTTCAAATCCCATTACTTCTTCTTAGAGGATTTTTCTTAGATTCCTTGTGACTTAAATAATAGGCCAGATGATAATCCCACACACAATTTCCTTCCCCGCCTCCCTCCAGTATCAGTTATAATGCTCAACCAACTATATTTCATCTTGAAAATTTGAAACTGACACACAAAAGTTCTGTCAATGTCTGTTGAGTATTGAACTTGCAAGTCATGAGGCTCCAGAGAGGCCATTTTCAGCCTAAACTGAGAAAAGGCAAAAAAAAAAAAAAAAAAAGCATGCACTAGAAGAGATAATTAAAGAGAAGAATTCTGCTTCTTCTAGTTATAGTGAATTAACTTGAAGCAACCAATCTTCATAATAAAAACAATCGCAAAAACTGAGCAGAATATGAGCAATCTCTCTGAAATGCTATTGAGCTATTAAAACTGCCAGTGTCTAATGGGTCAACATCTCTGGGAGAAGAGAAACTCATTGAGCTAAACATGACATTTCATACTGCTTTTTGCCTCCAACCATTTGCTGATTCATGAGCAGCATTGCCTGACACACTAATAAATCAGGCAGAAAGAGTTGAATAAGGGGTATGAAAGCTGAATAAGCCTTCAGGAGTCTTGTGGACCTGGAGAGAAAATTTTGATATTCAGGGATAGCAAAGCAGCTCAGGTTTGAGGGAATAATGTTTTGAAGAGAAGGGAAGCACGGAGAAGGAATCCTGGCAGTATGTGCTCCTTTCCTCGGAAGCATTTGTCATTCATAAACCAAACAGACTGAGAGTCTGGGGAACCAAGGAGGAAACAGTTGCTAAAAGGCTGAAAACCTAAGTATAGTTACTGTGCTGGAAGATAAAATTTGCAGCTAGGAGCCTACCAAAGTCAAAAGACCATAGTAAACAGCCCAACCTTCTGTTGAGACAAATGAACAAGATAGATCAAGCCTTAAAAAGGCTAAAATTCAGTCTCAAATAAATTCAGAGTGAGATTGGGTAAGGTTGGCCTCATCTTGCTTTAACATCCTGCAAGAACCTAAATAAAATTCAGTCTTGGAGGAAGGCCGCATTTTCAAAGCTTCTCAATGTTTCTTAAAAAAAAAAAAAATCATCCTTCAATCAAAATATATAAGGCATACCAAGTGATGGGACTATGAGGAAATGCAGACAACAGAGAGTCATGATGATATAGACAATGGAGTTATCTAACATAGATTTTAATACAACTGTGACTAAAATGCTCGAAAAACAGACAAGAGGGAGACTTTCTGCTGAGAAAAGGTATCTAGATAAAAGAAATTAAGTGAAACTTCTAGATTTGAAAAAAATTGAATTAATATACTCAATTTCATCCTGGATATGTGCTATTATAATTTAATTTTATATTATCTTAACATCCTACTGTGGTTTAGTCTACATTTACTTTATTGGAGGAGTGTGGAGAAATTGGAACATCCATACATTGTTGGTATGTCTACTTTGGAAACTTGTCTAGTGGTATCTACTGAACTTGAGCATGCTGATAATCTAAGATCAAGGATTTCTACTCCCAGGTATACATCCAACAGAAAAGCACAAATATGTACACTAGAGATGAGTTAAAGTATGTGCATAGGAGTACTTTCTTTTTCTTTTTAAATTAAAATATAGTTGACCTATATTAGTTTCAGGTGTACAACATAATGATTTGACATTTATATAGCTTATGAATTGATCACCATGATAAGTCTAATAACCATCTGTCACTGTACAGGGTTAAGAAAATATCAGTGATTAGATCAGCTTATGTGGTAGACACCATTTGCTAGATATTGAAAAAACAGTTTCAGAACTTTAAGTGGAGTCAATTCCCAGAAGATATTGAATTATTCACAGCTGCAATATTTTGTCAATATTTTAATTGTCATTCTTTTATTATTGGACTTCTCTGGTGGCTCAGACCATAAAGAATCTGCCTGCCAGTGAAAGAACCATAGGAGACCTGGGTTCGATCCCCGGATCAGGAAGATCTCCTAGAGAAGGGAATGGCAGCCCACTCCAGTATTCTGGCCTGGAGAATCCCATGACTAGAGGAGCCTGGCTGGCTACAGTCCATGAAATTGCAAAGAATTGGACACAACTGAGCAGTTAACCCATACACATTTTATCATTGCTACTGAGAGTATGACATTTTGAGGGAGGTGTCACTGACACAAAAAGCCTTTACTATGTCCCTTCTCAATAGGGTATTCCAAGAGAAGACAACAGAGAATGGAATTTTAAAATGAGTGTGGTAATCAGTTTTAATGATGTCAGAAAGGTCCAGGAGAATTACAGTTTAAAAAATGGATCTATCAATAAAGAAAGATCTGCTCATGATCTTCAATAAAATAAGCAATCTGACCAATTTGCCATTGAGTTAGATATAGACTGTCCAATATTGAAACATCTAATTTCCTAATAATAATGCTAAAGCTGAAACTCCAGTACTTTGGCCACCTCATGTGAAGAGTTGACTCATTGGAAAAGACTCTGATGCTGGGAGGGATTGGGGGCAGGAGAAGGGGCCAACAGAGGATGAGATGGCTGGATGGCATCACCGACTTGATGGACGTGAGTCTGAGTGAACTCCGGGAGTTGGTGATGGACAGGGAGGCCTGGCATGCTGCGATTCATGGGGTCGCAAAGAGTCGGACATGACTGAGCGACTGAACTGAACTGAATAATAATTTAGATAAGTAGAGATGATTAACTATTGGATTTAGTGTCATTAAACTGTTGCGATCTTTTCAGTCATGGGACAAATATTTATTGAGCGCTTGTCATGTGCCTATAATGTCTCAGCCTATTTTTTAAGCAGGCCGTTTGTTATTTTGATATTGAGTTGCATGACTTTGTATATTTTGATTAGTAACTCCTTATCAGACATATCATTTACACATATCTTCTATTCTGTAGGTTGTCTTTTTGTTTTGTTGATGGTATCCTTTGCTGTGCAGAAGTTTTTTTCATTTTGATGCAGTCACATTTATTTACTTTTTATTTTGTTGCCTAGAAGCACTTTTTAAAAATAGCCAAAAATGAAAAACAAGTCACATTTCTAACCACTTATTCATTAAAATAGAAGGAATAAATTGTGACATACTTCACAAAAGAATTCTACATAGCAATGAAAACAAATGAAGCCACAAATGGATCATTATGGATGACTCCTAGAAAAATTACAGCGGGTGACAGAGGCCAGGCATAAAAGACTACATACTATATGAAGGTGAAAATGTTAGTCACTCAGTAGTATCTGACTCTTTGCAACTCCATGGACTATAGCCTGCCAGGCTTCTCTGTCCACAGAATTCTCCAGGCAAGCATATTGGAGTGAGTTGCCATTTCCTGCTGCAGGGTATCTTCCAGACCCAGGAGTTGAAACTGGGTCTCCCACATTGTAGGCAGATTCTTTACTGTGTGAACCACCTGGGAAGCCCACATATTGTATAGTTACAGTTATATGAAGTTAAAGGACAGGTAGAACTAATTTATGATAGTAAGAATTCATCTTTCGGCAGGAGAGAGGAATGAGTAGGAGAGGCAAAAGAGGTCTTTTGGCCGTGGATACTGTTCTAATTATCAATCTGGGTGATGACTTCATTGATAAGTTCATTTTGTGCAAATTTATTCTGCTGTACACTTATGATCTTTATATATCAATGAAGCAATTTATTTAGAGAAGGAAAAGAAGTGAAAAGAGAGGTAAAACTAAAAACTCATGCAAGTCCAAAATGAGATCTAGAGGGAATCCTTAGCTTCTGCAGGTTCTCCTGTTCTTGCTTTGGCTTTTCTGAAACCTACCTTCTTTCCCTAGATTTGCTATTGTGAGATACCTTTCCAATTATTTCCCTTCCATCCTCCCCACTGCTTTTTCTGGAAAGCTACCTAAATAAATGTTTAAAAAAGTAAAAAAAAAAAAAAAAAAGATTTCATGAGAATAACCTGAACCCACATACTACTGAAACAGAACAATATATTTTTAATTATACCTGTTTACAAACAAGATGCTATAAGACATATAATCCTTGAATAACACAATATATAAGAAACTAATGAAACATAGCATCAAAATGGAATTATTATCGGTACTTTTAAGAGCAATTTAACTGCTTTTTTAGTTAAAGAAAATTTAACTAAAATTTACTTCATTATCTGAGATTTTCTCATTTAAAGAATGTTAAATTACTTCAAAATAAGCAAATGTTCTATTGTCCAGCATCTAGAAAGGACCTTGGGAAATTCACCTCCAAAATAAAACAGCAATGCTGATTAGAAAACAGACCGAGGAGGTAGAGATGAAAGTGTCTAGATTTATGTTTATGATGCAAGACAATTAGCAGTGATATTTGAATTGTTTATAAATCAAATGACCAACTACATCCAATGATATTTGGCCCATATATCAGTTTGAAATAATTCAATTCCAAAGAAACTTTCAAAAAGATCATGTTTAACTTGTATGGCTTCAATATAGATGACTATGTTGAAAACCCCAGTTGTTTTGTTTGCGCTAGATAAGCCAACGAACTAACTCCAACAAGAAACAAAGGTATGTAAAAACTCTGTTACCTTGAAATTCTTAAACATCAGGTCTTTCACTTTATAAAAGGATTAGACCGCTGAGTTTAAAAGGCTTATTTCAGATTGTTATTAATTTAACATTTCAAAGCATCTATTCATAAGATTCTATATAATTGAATATTAATGTGTAAATGTTTAAGGTACCTCAACATAAAATATCTCTATCAGTCTTAAAAAAGTTGCTACAAAAAGGAGTTATGGACATTCTGCTTAAATTTTCAGACAAAAGTTTTAGAACTTTCTCTAAAAACATGGTGTTTCTAATGAGCAGAACCAGGACTGGAACATAGATTTTTTTTTTTACCTTCTAATAAAGTGTTCTTATCTGTACAGGGTACTGATAGATATTAACTAGATATTGTACAATCAATTTAGATACAATCTTTTTATAAGAGTGGACTTTCCTCTATATAACCCACATATGCTATTACTATTTATAAAACAAAATAAGATACATATTAATACAAATTCATGCAAATTATTCATATGAACCTCCTTATCATTAGAATTTAAAAACTCATGCCAATAAGTAATTTATGTCATATACATTTCCACCTAGAAATAGGGTAACTTAATATTTTTATACATCAAAAACAAACAGATATTTTATTTGTTATATCTGGTCCCAATTGAAATTTTTCTGTGTGCAGAATGAAAGGACTCTAGAATATCCCTACACTGAGGGTCATAAAGTGAGGAACATTAGAAAGTGAGATGTTCATTTTCTTCTTTTTTTGCAGACTACTAGATTTCTGCCCTAAGCTTCTATTTTCAACTGTCAGTTTCCATTGACTTTACTGGATCCCTGAGTTTTGCCTTTCCCTGCATCTCATTGATCTCTTTCTTCATCCTCTGGTCTATATTGCATCAGACACATAAGGACAAGGGGCAGGGGAAAAGATACTAAACAACAACAACCCAAATCATAAATTAAAACTCTCTCTTTAATGTTAGGAGCCCAGTTTTGAAACACATGTCTTGCTAAGCCTTTTTACTAGTTGGATTTCCCACCGCTTCTAAGAATCTTTGCCTATCATTAACAGTATGACACTCTCAAGGCTAACCTTGACCCGCTTTGTATTTCAGTTATTTACATCAGTCTTATCTCATTCACTTGATGGTCCAGCGTCTGATGGCATGGTCTATTTTTGTTCATTGTTATATCTAGCAAAATACTGAACTGAGAAGCTTCAATAAAAGCCCCATCTCTACGCTACTGCTCCAGGCCTGATAAGCCAGTGTTTGCCCTGTCCAGACATTTGTTTGCCATCATTGCTCTCTTTCTCCCAACTTCTTTTCAGGCCACTGGTTCAGTATTTCTCATTGGCCAGTTAAAGTGGCTTGAACTTTTACCATTTAATTCTTTTCAATCAAAGATTTTTATTCTGGGAATTGGGATTGAGGGTGGATGCTGGCAAGATAGAAGTCATGCATCCAGAAATTTTTAAAGGCTTAGTGTTAACAGGAAATTGTAACTATGCCATATCCAAGTGGATTTTAGCCTTCTAAAATGTGTTTCTCCTTTTCCTAATCACAAAGCCAATGTAAACTAGTTAATTCAGAAATTACAGGATGAAGAACTGAAAACAGCAGAGCCTTAGGCAAGAAGTGAGCATCCTCACACGGTATTCTCATTAGTGAGGATAAATGTGCCATCTCTGGGCAACCTATTATGTATCCTATATTTGTGTATTAATTAAAAAGAAAGCTTGGTGGTAGCATGAATCTATATGACAGAAAGCCATACAATTCTTTAACTTCAAAAAATAGTGTTAAAAAAGCAGTTTTAGGGTCTAATTAAAAAGGGCTGTATTTTAGTACTACATCATATTGCACATACGTTCACAGCTCTCCATCTCCCATGCTGCCTCTGAAACACACTTTGTTTCATTCTGGGAACATTACTGCTGTTAAAACACTGGTTTTTGGACGGGAATTGGAGAGCAGAGGGAGGAAGGGAGGTTTTTTAAGAGGAGGGATTTCCATTGTTTCCAGGAAACTGCTAAAATATGTGTATGTATGTGTGTTTTTTCGGAGCATTTTTCACACGTTTTCAAGACTCTAATTCCCACCTCTGATTTTTTTTCTCCATTTTCTGCCTAGCCTGTTCATTGCTAACGTAAACAGATGGGATTTCCTGAATGTGAGGGACTGTGATTAGAAAATGACTCTATAGGAAAAATGGAGGACATCTTTGCAAATGGAAAATAAAAGCATTCCTAAAGACATTTCAGAGAGCAAAGGCAGAACTTTTCACTACAATTACTTTTTCAAATGATGGAAGTTGATTCAAATGTAAAACTTGGCAATATTTTGTTGTTACAAAGATGCATAAAAAATTGATTGACTTATATGCTTAACGGAGGCTTTGAAATTATTTTCCTTGAGACAATTAGAAGTGGGCTGAAAGATGATGTGTTAGAATATACTGGAGTTAAATTGAGACAGATGGGAAGACACTCAAAATACTGGCTATTGTCCATGCATTCTTTATGCTTTCAGCTCTTCATAATGAATTTAGAAGTTTTTTACTTTTATGTGGTGGATAGTAGGGGTTTGAGATATGCATGATCTAAGAGATAAAGGACATGGGGAGTTCTCTTCCTACAATTTTTATATGAGATACACGATTTCAAAATAAGATAATGTGTGAAGTATTATTCCCTTGTTCTTCTCAGACCCATTATTTAGTTTCATCAGCACAGGCAATTTTGATTGTGTCAGGATATGAAGCATAAATATTTAGGTTTAAATATTTAAATAAATGAATGGAAATCAGGAAGAAGGCATATTTCTCAAGTGGATAAGGTCATTTCTTTTAAAAAATGTTGAATTACTCAGAGCTACAGCCCAATCCATACAACTTAAACATTTTCAAATTTGTGACATCTTTTGCATCAAATCATTCGGTTTTAATGTGAAGCTTATATAGGTAATCGAAAATTTATCAGTGGGAGAATTGAGAGGAGAGGGTTCAATGGTGGCTAAGAAAGATCCTGAAGTCATCTCCTCTCATGGACATAACAAATCTATTCTACAACTATATATAGAATAATTCGCTCTGAAAGTTGGATGAACAGACACTCCACAACAAATGGCAAAAGGACGGTATCAAGACAAACAGCAGAAACAAGGATACAGTCACACCAAGAAGAAAATCACACTTCAGTCACAGTAATCCATGGCCAGGAAGGATTACAAAGGTATGATTATTTTCCCTGAGGAGTAAGGGATATGAGTTTCATATAAAGTACTCCAACATTTAGATCCTGCACAGAAGAAATAAGTCCCCAAAACACCTGGCTTTAGAAAACCGTAAGTTTTGTGTTCAGGAAAACTATAGAATTATAGGGAATGAAAAATCCCTTCCTAAAGGGCTCTTGCACAGACTCACTTGACCCAAAAGCCAGCAATAAAACACCAGATTGAAAAGCACAGGGATCTTGGTGAAGGGGATCCACTTACTGATCTTGAAGTGTCTGCTGGAGAGGCAGGAAGCCATTGAGATGATCCCTGAGGACAGATTCTGCAGGCATCCTGGTCGTGGTTTCATATTGCTTTGCTAATACCAGCACTGGTGGGTGCCATTTTGGAAATCACAGTCTAATCTGCTAGAACCAGTAGTTGTGCCTCACCAAGAGCACTGCCCACTATTGCACCTCAGCCAGGCCTCATAGCCAGCTGAATCATAACTCTGCCCACCAGTGTCTGGCAGCATCATGGCCTGGCCACAATAGACACACGCAGCTCACATACGGCAAGACTGTGCTTCTGGGCCCCACAGGGCATCTCCTACACACAGGCACTTTGTGAAAACCGAGATACATAGCTGATTTAACTAATATGTAGAAACAAGTACAGAGAAGGAGGCAAAATGAGGAGCAGGGAAACCTGTTTCAAGCAAAAGAAAAAAAAACAAAACCGCAGAAAAAGAATTAAATTAAACAGAAATAAGCAATCTACCTAATAATGAGTTCAAAGTAAAGGTTATAAAGATGCTCACTGAACTCTGGAAAAATAGATGAACACAGTATGAACTTCAACAAAGAGATAAAAATATAAGAAAATATCAAGCAGATATAACTAACTGAAAAATATACTAGGGAGCTTCAATAGTAGGTTGAATGAGATAAAGAGTGAATCAGTGAGCTGAAAGACAAAGCAACAGAACCAAATGCAAACAGAGCTGCAAAATGAAAAATGAATTTAAAAAAGTGAAGATCACTTAAGAGACTTTAGGACAATATCAAGCAGAATTACATAGCATTATAGGGGTCCTCGAAGGAAAAGAAAGAAAAGGAAGGTGTTTGAAGAAATAGTGGCTGAAAGCCTCTCAAACCTGGGAAAGAGAACAGAAACCCAGAATTTCAATTTTACTATTAAAGAAATCAAAAGCTCAAAATTGATAGAAGGAAAGAAAATAAATGAAGTAAGGGACTAAAGTAAAACAACAGAGATCAGTAAAACCAAGGGCCATTAGCTAGACTAACCAAGAAAAAAAAATAGGGCTCAAATATGTAAAATCAGAAATGAAAGAGGATATGTTACAACTAATTCCACAGAAATACAAAGGACCAAAAGAGACTACTATGAACAATTATACACCTGCAAATTGGACAATCTAGAAAAAAATGCATAAATCCCTAGAAGCATAAATCTTCTAAGACTGAATCATGAAGAAATAGAAAATCTAAATAGATCAATTACTAATAAGGTGATTGAAATAGTATATAATAAACTTCCAACAAACAAAAGCCCCTGACATTTAAAAGCATTTAAAGAAAATTTAATATCTATCCTTCTCAAACTCTTCCAAAAAATTAAGGAGAAGGATAACTTCCAAAGATATTTTATAAAGCCAGCCTTACCTTGACAGCAAAATGAGACTAAAGACACCAAAAATAAGAAAGTTACAGGTCAATACTTTGATGGACATAGACAAAAATCCTCAACAAAATATTAGCAATTCAAATCCAAACTACTTAAAAGGTTACACACCAGTATCAAGTGGGATTTATTCTGGGGATGCAAGATGATTCAACCTCTGCAAACCATTCAGTTTTATATCACATTAACAAAATGAAGGATAAAAATTAGTTGATAATCTCAACAGATGTAAAAAAAGTCACTTGACAAAATTCAACATCCATTGTTATAAAAACTCTCAACAAAGTGGATATGGAGGGAACATACCTCAACATAACAAGAGCTGTATATGACAAAGCCATCGCTAACATCATACTCAAGGTGAACAGCTCAAAATGTTTCTTCTAGTATTTGAAAAACTACAAGGACGTCTGTTCTTGCCACAGTTATGAAATATATTAATAGTAATGGAAATCCTAGCCATAGCAATTAGGTAAGGAAAAGATATAAAAGGCATCCATGTTGGAAAGTGAGAAGTAAAACTGTCAGTATAGAAACATATAGAAAGCATATAGAAACTCTTAAAAGATTTCACAAAAAAAGCTCTTAGAAATAATAAATAAATTCAGTAAAGTCACAGAATACAAAATCAATATATAGAAATTTGTGGATGAATGGAAGAAGATTCATACATACAATGAAATACTATACATACATGGTATATATATATATACACAACGTATATATATATATATATATATATACACACACAATAAAATAATAATCAGACTTAGAAAAACAATGAACTCCTGCCATTTTTTGACAACACGAATGGATTTATTGTGTTAAGTGAAATGTCAGTTGGAGAAAGACAAAAACCATATGGTTTCATTCATATGGAATCTGAAAACAACAACAATAAACAGAACAAAAACAAGCATAAAGATACAGAAAACCAATTAGTGGTTAACAGAGCAGGGGGCAGCTTCAGGGTGGGTGAAGTGAGTAAAAGGGGCTAGCTGCAACCATGGGTAGCTGCTGGTGATCACTCTGTAGTGTATACAGATGTTGAATTATAATGCTGTATACCTGTGACATATGTAAAGTAATAATAAAAAAACCTCATCAATAAAGAAATATTGGTTTGTATCCAAGGAATGGTCTTCTCCTCCTATAATGATCCTATCTACCCTAAAGTAGACGTGAAGCTGACATTGACAGTCATTTTGAGGTCCAGAATTTGTGAGAATCAGCTTAACTTCCAGTCTATACTTGCTTCAAGATTTTAGCCAATAAGAAAGGCCTTTCTAATTATGTGGTGCAATTTTTGAAGGCCATTCTTCATGACATTTAATCTATATTCCTGGTCTCTCCAATACAATATTTCTCTCAGACCATGCCTTGTGAATCATCAAAAATAATTTAGGTGTTGGAATATCAAGTTCAAAAATAAACATGAGTCTGAAAGGAAAGAGTGTTTTTCCCTCATGAAATTATACCTGTTAGCGATCCTTAACCATACTCGACTACATTTCATGTACCTATCCTTCACCTCTCTTCTGCCTCGGGTCTTAATTTGATTTTTGTTGTACATGATGCTGGAAAGATAAAGCTCTCTGGTGATAGCAATAATCAAGATAAAAGAGAGAGCAAACCTGAAGCTATAGTGGGTCCTTATTGTTCCCACACCTGTGCAAAGAAAAGAAATGCAGTTCAGAGTACTCTATTAATCCTTCATATTTTCCTTTCTTTAAAACACACCCTCATTACCTTTCCAGAATGTCTTTGTAAGAAAAACACCTATGTCTCTGTGGGTACTGTTTTTAGATAAGCTGTTTTAAACCATAGCTATTAAAAAGAATTTTCTCTCCTAAGAAATACTTTGCTGAAATTGAGTAGTCACACTGGATCCACTTAAATCAAGCCTTCCTATGAGTCACACAATTGCGAATCTCAAAAAAAATTAAAATTACTTGTGACCATATGCTATAAAATACTATGCTATAAAATGAAATATGCTATAAAATGAAACTTAGTCAATAAAATGACCCTCTTCATTTCAAAGGCAGGCCCTGTAATCATGGAAAAATAACAGTAAGAACTAGACCATTCAGGTATGACCTAAATCAAATCCCTTACAATTATACAATGGAACTGACAAACAGATTCAAGGGATTAGATCTGATAGACAGAGTGCCTAAAGAACTAGGGATGGAGGTTTGTGACATTGTGCAGGAGGCAGTGATCAAAACCATCCACAAGAAAAAGAAATGCAAAAAGGCAAAATGGTTGTCTGAGGAGGCCTTACAAATAGCTGTGAAAAGAAGAGAAGCTAAAGGCAAAGAAGAAAGAGAAAATTATACCCATTTGAATGCAGAGTTTCAAAAATAGCAAGCAGAGGTAAGAAAGCCTTCCTCAGTGATCAGTGCAAAGAAAGAGAGGAAAACAAAGGATGGGAAAGACTAGAGATCTTTTCAAGAAAATTAGAGATACCAAGGGAACATTTCATGCAAAAATGGACACAATAAAGGACAGAAACAGTACGGACCTAACAGAAGCAGAAGATATTAAGAAGAGATGGCAAGAATACACAGAAGAACTATGCAAAAAAGATCTTTATGATCCAGATAATCATGATGATGTGATCATTCACCTAGAACCGCACATCCTGGAATGTAAAGTCAAATGGGACTTAGGAAGGATCATGACGAACAAAGCTAGTGGAGGTAATGGAATTCCAGTTGAGCTATTTCAGATCCTAAAAGATGATGCTGTGAAAGTGTTGCACTCAATATGACAGAAAATTTGGAAAACACAGCAGTAGCCACAGGACGGGAAAAGGTCGGTTTTAATTCCAATCCCAAAGAAAGGTAATGCCAAAGAATGTTCAAACGACTGCACAATTGCACTCATCTTACACGCTAGCAAAGTAATGCTCAAAATTCTCCAAGCCAGGCTTCAACAGTATGTGAACTATGAACTTCCAGATGTTCAAGCTGGATTTTGGAAAGGCAGAGGAACCAGAGGTCAAATTGCAAACATCTGTTGGATCATTGAAAAAGCAAGAGAGTTCTAGACAAACACCTACTTCTGCTTTATTGACTGTGCCAAAGCCTCTGACTGTNAAGAAAGAGAAAATTATACCCATTTGAATGCAGAGTTTCAAAAATAGCAAGCAGAGGTAAGAAAGCCTTCCTCAGTGATCAGTGCAAAGAAAGAGAGGAAAACAAAGGATGGGAAAGACTAGAGATCTTTTCAAGAAAATTAGAGATACCAAGGGAACATTTCATGCAAAAATGGACACAATAAAGGACAGAAACAGTACGGACCTAACAGAAGCAGAAGATATTAAGAAGAGATGGCAAGAATACACAGAAGAACTATGCAAAAAAGATCTTTATGATCCAGATAATCATGATGATGTGATCATTCACCTAGAACCGCACATCCTGGAATGTAAAGTCAAATGGGACTTAGGAAGGATCATGACGAACAAAGCTAGTGGAGGTAATGGAATTCCAGTTGAGCTATTTCAGATCCTAAAAGATGATGCTGTGAAAGTGTTGCACTCAATATGACAGAAAATTTGGAAAACACAGCAGTAGCCACAGGACGGGAAAAGGTCGGTTTTAATTCCAATCCCAAAGAAAGGTAATGCCAAAGAATGTTCAAACGACTGCACAATTGCACTCATCTTACACGCTAGCAAAGTAATGCTCAAAATTCTCCAAGCCAGGCTTCAACAGTATGTGAACTATGAACTTCCAGATGTTCAAGCTGGATTTTGGAAAGGCAGAGGAACCAGAGGTCAAATTGCAAACATCTGTTGGATCATTGAAAAAGCAAGAGAGTTCTAGACAAACACCTACTTCTGCTTTATTGACTGTGCCAAAGCCTCTGACTGTGTGGATCACAACAAACTGTGGAAAATTCTTAAAGAGATTGGAATACTAGACCATCTGACCTGCCTCCTGAGAAAGCAGTATGCAGGTCAAGAAGCAACAGTTAGAACTGGGTATGGAACAACAGACTGGCTCCAAATCAGGGCAGGAGTATATCAAGGCTATATATTGCCACCCTGCTTATTTGACTAATTTACAGAATACATCATATGAAATGCCAAGCTGGATGAAGCATAGGCTGGAATCAAGACTGCTGGGAGAAATATCAATAACTTCAGATGTGCAGATGACATCACCCTTATGGTAGAAAGTGAAGAATAACTAAAGAGCCTCTTGATGAAAGTGAAAGAGGAAAGTGAAAGAGCTGGCTTAAATTCAACATTCAGAAAACTAAGATCATGGCATCTGGTCCCATCACTTGATGGCAAATAAATGGGGAAACAGTGAGAGACTATTTTCTTGGTCTCCAACATCACTGCAGATGGTGACTGCTGCCATGAAATTAAGACACCTGCTCCTTGGAAGAAAAGCTATGACCAACCTAGACAGCATATTAAGAAGCAGAGACATTACTTTGCCAACAAAGGTCAAAGCTTTGGTTTTTCCAATAGTCATGTATGGATTGTGAGAGTTTGACTATAAAGAAAGCTGAGTGCTGAAGAATTGATTCTTCTGAAATGTGGTGTTGGAGAAGATTCTTGAGAGTCCCTTGGAGTGCAAGATCAAACCAGTCCACCTTAAAGGAAATCACTCCTGAATATTCATTGAAAGGACTGATCCTAAATCTGAAACTCCAAAACTTTGGCCATCTGATGCAAAGAACTGACTCATTGGAAAAGACCTTGATGCTGGAAAAGATTGAAGGCGGGAGGAGAAGGGGACAACAGAGGATGAGATGATTGGATGTTATCACTGACTCAATGGACATGAATTTGAGTAAACTCTAGGAGTTGGTGATGGACAGGGGGGCCTGGCATGCTGCAATCCATGGGGTCCCAAATAGTCGGACACGACTGAGCGACTGAACTGAACTGAAAGAAGTAAAACACTGCCAACCTGAAAAGCATGAAAGTACTCATGCCTGTCAAGCAGCAGGCAGGTCTGATGGGCTTTTGTATCTTTTACTACTGAACTATGGGGAAGAACTAAACTTAGCCACATGGTCTGTCCTTTTATTTTTGTAAGCTGTTTTATTTCCATCATAATCACTGATAGTGACCCTCTCTCCCATCTGCTGATTTTTTTTTTTTTTTTTTTGCTTTGCTCAAACAGTGCTTAGGTTTCAAAAATAGTGATCTCAAAATCATTAACCTAGAAAGAACCTGGATTTTCATCCACTTCATTTATGGGATGTTAAAGCAGTCTCAAGTGTTTGCTAAAATAAACTAATGGACTATAGGTGAAAGGAACACACCATCTGGCCAAGCCAGTGAGGCTTTGAATATACAGTTTAGGTAATCACTTTAGGTGAATCTACTACAACACATGAAATGACAAAGTTTGGATGTAGTAAATAATATTTGGATGGTCAAAGAAATTGGAACACTGATTGAATATATGAAAATATAAAGAAATTACTGCTATTTTAGTTGTAATAATGATATTGTGATTATATTTCTATAAAGACCCCTCAGTTTTACAAATCCATACTGAATAAGTCATGATGGAAATTATATTCCACTTGGGATTTGCTTCAAAATAATCCAGTATTGTTAGTAGTAGCAGTATAAGGAGGGGAACAGTAAATAGCTGGATGTAGTTGAAACAAAATTGGTCATGAGTTGGTTTTTGAAGTTGGGTGAAAGGTACGTGGGTATTCAGTATTCTAGTTTACTTCTGTGTACATTTTAATTCGCAATAAAAAAGTTTTAAAAAATCCACATGCAGATATTGAGTGAATCTAGATTAGTCCTGCCTCTCCTTTGTATATGGAGTTACATACCACTATGTATCTAGGTGTGTGTGTATATATAAGCTGACTGGCTCAGATCATCAGCTTCTCAAGCAAAATTCAGGCTTAAACTAAAGAAAGTAGGGAAAACCACTAGGCCAGGCAGGTATGACTTAAATCAAATTCCCTATGAATAAGCAGTGGAGGTAATGAATAGATTCAAGGGATTAGCACTTACGCACAGTGTACCTGAAGAACTATAGATGGAGGACCATAATATACAGGAGGCAGTGCACAAAATCATCCTAAAGGAAAAAAAAGGCAAGAAGGTAAGGTCGTTATTTGAGGAGGCTAAAGAAAGAAGGGAAACGAAAACACAAGGGAGACAAGGGAAAGGCATATCTAACTAAATGCAGATTTCCAAAGAACAACACAGAGAGACAATAAGGTCTTCCTCAATGAACAGTGTATAAAACTAGAAGAAAACAACAGAAGGAGAAAGACTAGAGATCTCTTCAGAAAAACTGGAGATATCAAGGGAACATTTTGCCCAAAGATGGGAACAGTAAAGGACATAAATGGTAGAGATCTTAAAAGGTCAAAAAGAGGTGGAAAGAGCACATGGAAGGATGGTACAAAAAAGATCCAAATGAACTGGATTACTATGATGGTGTGGTCAGCCACCCAGAGCCAGATATTCTGGAGTGTGAAGTGAAATGGGCCTTAGGAAACATTGCTGTAAGTAAAGCTAGTGAATGTGATGGAATTCCAGTAGAGCTATTCAAAACCATCAAGGATGATTCAATCAAGGTGTTGCATTCAATATGTCAGCAAATCTGGAAGACCCAGCATTGGTCATAGGACTGGAAAGGTCAATCCTCATCCCAGTTCCCAAGAAGGGTAGTATTAAAGAATGCGCTAACCTTCACCCATGCTAGTGAGGTCATGATTAAATTCTTGCATGCTAGGCTTCAGGATTTTGTGAATCAAGAACTTCCAGATGTCCAAGTTGGGTTTAGAAAAAGAAGGGGAGTTCAGTTCAGTTCAGTTGCTCAGTTGTGTCCGACTCTTCTTGACTTCATGAATCGCAGCACGCCAGGCCTCGCTGTCCATCACCATCTCCCAGAGTTCACTCAGACCCACGTTCACCGAGTCACTGATGCCATCCAGCCATCTCATCCTCTGTTGTCTCCTTCTCCTCCTGCCCCTAATCCTTCCCAGCATCAGAGTCTTTTCCAATGAGTCAACTCTTCGCAAGAGGTGGCCAAAGTACTGGAGTTTCAACTTCAGCATCATTCCTTCCAAAGAAAACCCAGGGCTGATCTCCTTTAGAATGGACTGGTTGGATCTCCTTGCAGTCCAAGGAACTTTCAAGAGCCTTCTCCAACACCACAGTTCAAAAGCAGNGTTGAGCTTTAAGCCAACTTTTTCGCTTTCCTCTTTCACTTTCATCAAGAGGCTCTTTAGTTCTTTTTCACTTTCTGCCATTAGGGTGGTGTCATTTGTGTATCTGAGGTTATTGATATTTCTCCCAGCAATCCTGATTCCAGCTTGTGCTTCATCCAGCATTTCTCATGATGTATTCTGTAAGTTATATTTTTATAGAGACATAAATTCCCCATTTAGGCCCTTCTGAAGTTGAAGTGACAAATGGAAAAGTACCTTGCTTTGCTTCTGAGATAGTAACAGGTGCAGAATACAGTGGAAGCTCCACCATTTCCCTATCTGTTTACATTTTTTTAAAAAAAGCAAAAGTGCATTAGGAATCTGCAAAGCCATCTCACAATTGTTTTTCAGAATACATTCTGAGCAAACTGTCTCTTCTACCCACCTTCCAACCTCCACTTTTACCTTTATCCCTGCTGATAAAGATTTCCAAGTTTGCTGCTTGGGAAAATATTGTATCTGTAAGTGTAGAAAAGAGTTTGCAATGCTCAGAAGCATATTAAAAGAAGTGCAGAAGAAAAGAAACTATTTTGATGTGTTTCCATTATCTGATTACCTTCTGGCTCCCAGCTTCATTCCTTGCCTTTCTCTAGGATCTGTATTACTAGGAACTGCATTTACAAAGCATCCTTCCGAGGAGAGGAACTGCTGGAAACTGAAGGATAGAAAGAGGGGAGAATTAAGTATTTTCTCACTTCCCTTCAGTGGTGTCTCCTTCAAGTGCTGTATCTTCACAGTGATTTCATGTCTGTTGGAAAACCCCTCCTTTTCATAGTCTCAGCTCTCACAGATAGCCCTAGGATGGGTCTAGTTCCAGCTAGATGGCCCCAGTCTGAAAATACCACTTTCTCCTGGTGTTAATCTCTGGGAAGTTCCACATCTCTTGTGTATCTCTGAAGCTCCTCTACAAACTGTCCCCATGTCAAAGTCCCTCTATTTTTCTGTTAGAACTCTGATAATGACAAGTATATTTCCTAATGTATACCACAGTTATATATATATATATAAAATGAAAGTTGTTTGTGTCCCTATTGGGGACACTTTGAGCTACTGAGAAGGGTTTAATTCAGAAGATACTTTGAAGATACTCAGACAACAAAGCATATTAGGATAGGTCAGACATTTTGAAAAAACAATATATATGTATATACATTTAGATTTTTTTCTGGCTATCTTCCTTGATGAAATTAAGCAGCTGCTCAATAAATCCCATCCCCTTTTGTCCTATGTAGTCAGAACCTTCATCTCATTTCAAATAATCACTTTTCCCAAAGGAAGTGTCTCCTTTCAGGATATCATAATAAGATAATGGACTGAGTGATCAATGTTGTATGTGGTGGAACATTAAAAATGTGCCATAAAATATGGAGAACAATTTAGCCACTCTCTAATGTAAGCAATTCTTGTAAAAACTATACATGAAAAACATGTACCCAACTATTTTTTTCATGTCTTATGACAAGATTAGATGCAATAAAAATCTTGTCTTAGCAAACCAGCATGTTAGGCGATGCTGTCAGCAATAACTTTGCAAAGACATGTCCATTACCAAAGAGGGGCATTATCCTAAATTTACTCTCATTGAAGATTGATGTCTGTTATAAGCAACCATCTGTCTCTCGATTCTGTGGTATTACAATACTGTCACTCTGCACAGTGGAAGTGGTTTGTGGCTTCTTGTTTTATTTCCATATCTTTATCTTTTCAATTTTGAATTACGGACAGGCAATTTTTGGAACAAACAACCAAATATGACTGACCATGTGAAGTGTATGGATCAAATCCAAACAAACTTACTGTTTTCCTAAGTAAGATGAAGAATGCATCAAATAAATTGTTTGAAGGTCATTACCCCACAGGGATTCATCCTAGTGTATTATCAGCTATTCTGTGATAAGAAAGTTATTTCAGCATATCTGGTCAGTTTTACAAATTCTCAGTGCTACGTCTCTATTGAATAGAACAGTAGTCTCCAACTTTTTTGATTCTTCTTCCTTATCAGGAATAAAGGTTTTGATACTCAGGTACAAAAATTTTTATATCTATCTATCTATCTATATTATGCAAATATACACATTTTGTGCTATTATATTAATATGTATTATATATTATATAGAACAAGAATAAAATTATGGGGTAAAAATAACTGTAGGTAGAAGCTTGATTATTTTGACTCATTCCATGAATCATCTCAATCAGACTGCTTAGGTGAGAACTTAGAGCAGTTAGGACATGTTGCAAATTCAATTTTGACACTGAGGTTCCATTTAACTCTTGTATATTGGAGGTAGGGGGCTTCCCTTGTAGCTCGGCTGGTAAAGAATCTGCCTGCAATATGGAAGACCTGGGTTCGATCCCTGGGTTGGGAAGATCACCTGGAGAAGGGAAAGGCTACTCACTCCAGTATTCTGGCCTGGAGAATTCCATGGACTGTATAGTCCATGGGTTTGCAAAGAGTCAGACACGACTGAGCGATTTTCATGTTCACATTCATTGGAGGTAGGCTTGCCTCCAATGAATTACATAAAATATGGAATACCCAGTTACATGTTGATGGGACATATTTAAACTAAAAATTACTTATTTGTCTGAAATACAAACCTAACTTGGCATCCAGAGTTTTAGTTGATTTATATTTTTATTTATTGGCTACATCTAACAATTCTGGTTGCTGTCCAACTGTCTGAAGCTTCCCCTAACACTTCAGTCTGCCTACACCTCTCCCCAACTTCCTCAATGAGTTGTAATTATTGTCTATAAACACACAATTGACAGGTTTAAAGCCATATATTCTGCTCTGATTTCTTTAAATGATATTATCTGCAGTGGGTTCTATGTTTATCTGAATAGAACAGAATACATATTCTATGCGTATCTGTCTACACGACATCAAAAAGCCAGTTTTTGTATGTGATTTAATTGCTTGTGTACATGTCTTGTTGATTGAACTGGTTTGTCCATCAGTCATTTATTCAATGCCTAATATATTTTGGACATGGGGCCCAGTACCCGTGGTATTAAGAATTATAAGACATGATTCCGTTTCCTTCAGCATAAAAGCCAATATCCTAAAAATGATCTATGTAGCCTACATATCTGGCCTAGCGGTAGTCATAAAAATGTACCTCTCAGCTCTAAGGATATAACTCTGCTGTGCGCTTAGTTGCTCAGTCATATCCCCATGGACTGTAGGCCACCAGGCTCCTCTGTCACGGGGATTCTCCAGGCAAGAATACTGGAGTGGGTTGCCACACAGGGGAATCTTCCCAACCCAGGGATTGAACCCAGGTCTCCTGCATGGCAGGTGGATTCTTTACCAGCTAAGCCACCAGGGAAGCCCAAGAATAGTGGAGTGGGTACCCTATCCTTTCTCCAGGGGATCTTCCTGACCCAGGAATTGAACCGGGGTCACCTGCATTGCAGGCAGATTCTTTACCAGCTGAGCTACCAGGGAAGCCCATCTTCCCCTAAATATGGCCCATTTCCTCATTTCTTCCAGATCTTTTTCTTAAATGTGTGCATGTGTGTGACTTTATGTGACCACTTTCCTAAATTTATATTCCTAGCTATACTTCTTATCCTCCTTTATTACTTGCTTTTCTTCTTAGACATTTACCATTAACAAATTCTATGGGTCACTTGTTTACAGTACTGTCTTTCTATCCTGTGGGAATACAGAGTCCAAGAGGGCAGGCGTTTTGTTTGTTTTATTTACAACTGAAGAATTATACCTGGAATGGTTCANGTTTGCAAAGAGTCAGACACGACTGAGCGATTTTCATGTTCACATTCATTGGAGGTAGGCTTGCCTCCAATGAATTACATAAAATATGGAATACCCAGTTACATGTTGATGGGACATATTTAAACTAAAAATTACTTATTTGTCTGAAATACAAACCTAACTTGGCATCCAGAGTTTTAGTTGATTTATATTTTTATTTATTGGCTACATCTAACAATTCTGGTTGCTGTCCAACTGTCTGAAGCTTCCCCTAACACTTCAGTCTGCCTACACCTCTCCCCAACTTCCTCAATGAGTTGTAATTATTGTCTATAAACACACAATTGACAGGTTTAAAGCCATATATTCTGCTCTGATTTCTTTAAATGATATTATCTGCAGTGGGTTCTATGTTTATCTGAATAGAACAGAATACATATTCTATGCGTATCTGTCTACACGACATCAAAAAGCCAGTTTTTGTATGTGATTTAATTGCTTGTGTACATGTCTTGTTGATTGAACTGGTTTGTCCATCAGTCATTTATTCAATGCCTAATATATTTTGGACATGGGGCCCAGTACCCGTGGTATTAAGAATTATAAGACATGATTCCGTTTCCTTCAGCATAAAAGCCAATATCCTAAAAATGATCTATGTAGCCTACATATCTGGCCTAGCGGTAGTCATAAAAATGTACCTCTCAGCTCTAAGGATATAACTCTGCTGTGTGCTTAGTTGCTCAGTCATATCCCCATGGACTGTAGGCCACCAGGCTCCTCTGTCACGGGGATTCTCCAGGCAAGAATACTGGAGTGGGTTGCCACACAGGGGAATCTTCCCAACCCAGGGATTGAACCCAGGTCTCCTGCATGGCAGGTGGATTCTTTACCAGCTAAGCCACCAGGGAAGCCCAAGAATAGTGGAGTGGGTACCCTATCCTTTCTCCAGGGGATCTTCCTGACCCAGGAATTGAACCGGGGTCACCTGCATTGCAGGCAGATTCTTTACCAGCTGAGCTACCAGGGAAGCCCATCTTCCCCTAAATATGGCCCATTTCCTCATTTCTTCCAGATCTTTTTCTTAAATGTGTGCATGTGTGTGACTTTATGTGACCACTTTCCTAAATTTATATTCCTAGCTATACTTCTTATCCTCCTTTATTACTTGCTTTTCTTCTTAGACATTTACCATTAACAAATTCTATGGGTCACTTGTTTACAGTACTGTCTTTCTATCCTGTGGGAATACAGAGTCCAAGAGGGCAGGCGTTTTGTTTGTTTTATTTACAACTGAAGAATTATACCTGGAATGGTTCACTTAGAGCAGGGCCTGCAATAGAGTAAATGACCAATAATTTTTGAATAAATGAACCTATGTCCTCAAAGAGTTAAAGGTCTTATGGGGGGATGCAAGTCCGTGAGATAGCTTAGTCTACCATCTTGGGGATGGGAGGGCAAAAATATAAGTTAATGGTGAAACTTGTGCTGAATCCCAATAAATCCACCGGCTCAGGCATCCCTGTGTAGGCAGAGCAGGGTACAAACAGATCACCAGGGAGCTAAAGGCGGAGGCAGGGCACCTTGAAGAGTTGAAGAGAACGAAATGAGGCAGGGGGCAAAGACAAAGGGGGAGAGTTTTTTGAAAAAAGAAGTTGAGAATGTTTCTAAGAACACATTGCCGAATGAGTAAATTGATAAATTCAGTCTGGTTAGTCTAAGCTTCATGGCTTCTGAAATATTAACAGATAGTCATAATAATGATACAGATAAAAACTTCTTTGATTTGTGCCGTATTTTCAGTTTATTGCTTTCTGTATGCTATTTCTTTTATTTCTCCCCAAATCATGTACAGCAGGTAATTTATAGGTAAGAAAACTGAGATTTTGAGAATCTCACTAGAAAAATTTTCAAAGACTGTAAATGTTAATAGGTGACAGAAGTGGGACTCAGATCCCGAGAACTTTCAGAGTATTTTCCTTTACACTAAGCCTTTTTTCTAGATTCCAAAGCACCTTGCATGTACCTTTTTCATAGAACTGAGCACAGAGTGTAACTTCTTCTTGCTTGTCCTCTATTATCCAATGATGAAGACACAGACATCTGTATTTGTATATCTGATTATATACAGTGGCCCTTAGGAAGGCCTCAGACCATTGTAATATCTAATGGCTAAGAATTTTTTATCTCCAGAAACCAATGTTCACCCCCTCTGGGGTTGATATAGCCCTTGTTTGAGAATGCATGGTCTAGTGGAATATAGGCTTGTTGTAGTTGACTTTCCAAGAAGTGAAGTGAAAGTCACTCAGTCGTGTCTGACTCTGTATAGTCTATGGAATTCTCCAGGCCAGAATACTGGAGTGGGTCAGTCAGTCAGTTCAGTCGCTCAGTCGTGTCCAAATCTTTGTGACCCCATGAATCACAGCATGCCAGGCCTCCCTGTCCATCACCATCTCCCGGAGTTCACTCAAACTCATATCCATCGAGTCACTGATACCATCCAGCCATCTCATCCTCAGTCGTCCCCTTTTCCTACTGTCCCCAATCCCTCCCAGCATCAGAGTCTTTTCCAATGAGTCAATTCTTCGCATGAGGTGGCCAAAGTATTGGAGTTTCAGCTTTAGCATCATTCCTTCCAAAGAACACCCAGGGCTGATCTCCTTTAGAATGGACTGGTTGGATCTCCTTGCAGTCCAAGGGAGTCTCAAGAGTCTTCTCCAACACCACAGTTCAAAAGCATCAATTCTTTGGCACTCAGCTTTCTTCACAGTGCAACTCTCACATCCATACATGACCACTGGAAAAACCACAGCCTTGACTAGATGGGCCTTTGTTGGCAAAGTAAGTCTCTGCTTTTGAATATGCTGTCTAGGTTGGTCATAACTTTCCTTCCAAGGAGTAAGCTTCTTTTAGCTGTTCCCTTCTCAGGGGATCTTCCCAACCCAGGGATTGAATCCAGTTCTCCCCCATTGCAGGCAGATTCTTTATCAGCTGAGCCACGAGGGAAGCCCTAAAGACATCTTATGAATAAAAAGTTGTCTAACAACCAATTGTTGGTAAAGCGGGCTAGACTGAAGTCAGGAGACAGCTCTTAGCCTTGCTCTGCCTCTAACAAGCTGTGCAATCTTGCATAACTTAAATGTTCTGGTCTTTTGTTACCTTAATTCTGAAACAAGGGACTATGCTGAATTAACTCCAAAATCTTTTCCAGTTGAGAAACTTCACGATCTTACATAATGAAACCTGATTGTTGGCTACTTTTCACATGCTTTTTAAACTACATAGTTCATAGAGTTAAGACATTTATTAGTGGCTTCATTTGCTGGTAATAAATATGTGGTACTTTTCCTTTTCTTGTGATCTGCATTCATACTTCAGGACTTTAGGATTTTTTTTGGTGAATATTGTAAACTCTTATCTCGTTAAGGGCCTCTGTGACTTCACTGATGCAGGCCAGAATGACTTGGCAACATCAGAGAGATGGATTTCCTTCACAGTTCTGGGTCAGAGGTACAGATGTTCATGGGATCTTAGCTGTGTCACTACAGCTAATGAATTTGTGCTGTGTTCCACGGCATTAAGTTAGACCTGACCTTCGAATCACATTTAAGAGAAAGCAATCGTAGGTCACAAATCACAAAGGTTTAAGTAATGGTCTCTTCTATCATAAGAAACTGATTTAAGCAGATTTGATTTTATAAATAATGCTCAGAATTTAGGGAACTTTAGAATAGTACTGCCTGTTATAGAACTCAATTAAAATATATGAACGTTTGAATTATTTCAGAGAATTTTAATGCACATCAATACAAATTAACTTTATTTGTATATGTTGAGAGAATTGAATCATCAGAGAATGAATCATTTTGGAAGTGCCTGGGGATTTCTTTATTCAAGAGAACTCTATTAGACATTCTGCATAATGAAGAATTATTTTTATATTATGAGCAATTCTCTTTACTGCACTTGTTTCACAAATTTGCTCTCTTTGGCATTTGTTTTTGGAGAGTGGGGTTTATTCTCATGTTTCCCCAGGTCTTTTCTAACTCTTCTGCTCTCTTTTTCATTTTGTTTTGTTAGGGAGGGCGAGGAGCTTTTTACCACATTCTTTGGATTGCGTGTATATTTTTTAGGTTATTCAGAGTAACAGATCCACAAAACAAACAAACTTTTATTTTAATAATACTGACTATTAAATATTTTCATAGAAAATGTTGATGCTTCTTTCATGGTAACAGTCTCTGTCTTTTTACTTTGTCTTATCAAAGATTCCCGTCTCTCAAGGGTGAGAAAGGGAAGGAAAATCAGTGTGCAAGGGGCATCAGACAATCCATTCTGCCACACACATATTGAGTGATATTCACACTGTCTGTAATAACTGGGATTTTCCTTTTAAATTTTGGTAGATTATTCATATGTTCTACTTATCACCAAAAACTAACAGATTACATCTTCAATAGTATATGACTTCACTCTCATTTTGCAGGATTGAATTTCAGGAGAGGTATGTGATATTTAAATATGAAATACAAAAATCTTCTTAGAAGATTATAAATATAAAGAGATTAGATTAGAGATATGAATTCATCCATTAGATACCATCAACTTGTTTGTTTCAATCTGATAAACTAGTTCCTATCAAAATTTAACCACTGCCTACTTTTGGAATGCTGTCAATTACTAGGTTTATTTCAAATCCATAAAGTAGGATACTGAATAGCAACTTTGCAGCCTATAAAAATTAATGTAAAACATAGGCTGTTTATACAAATCTAATAAAACAGCTTGACAGAAAAAGAAAGGCCCAAGATTGTGCAGTTGTTTGGGAAGTAGCAGGACTAAGAGGGGCTTTATTTAATTTTATGTGGTGCAAGGTAAACCTCAGCAAATTCATAAAAGGAGTAATAAAGTAGAGGGAAGGTATTTAGGGATTCAAGTGAGAAAACAACTAATCACTGGATCAAGTTCCTTTACTAATTGAGGTACAGATGAGAGGGCCATGGAGGAGGATAAGTTTTAGAAGGAATTCTGAAATGGGGAGGACATTGGTGAAGAAAGGGATTTGGGGATAGAAAGGCAGTCTGGTTCCAGCACAGTTCTTCCCAGGAATGGGCTGAGGGCTGAGTTTAAAGGCTTATATTTCTCATGATGCCCTGAATGCAGAAGTAGGATCTATTGACAGAAGCTACAGGACCCATATTTCACTGTACTTAAAGGAAACTCTTTCTAGCAAAGTGATCTGTCCATAACTATAAAGAGTGACCCTTGGAAGTACTGGGTTCCAGTCTTTGCTCTGTGTGCCAGAGAAACCTATTTGGCAGATTGCTACAGAGAAGATACAAACATGAAATGAAGAATATTCTGAAGGAATAATGGACACCTGTTTCAGAGGAATTCAGTTGTCACCCTGTTCAACTTTTTTTGTTTCTTTTCTTCTACTCTAAAAGTCCATTGTTAATCTCGTAAAAATCTACTTCTCTGATCAATTCAGTAATAGGAAACTTTCTGTCTCCTTAAATGAAGAAGTAGAAGGGAAAGGGATAGTGAATCTAGGTAGCTCTTATTATGACCATATTTATCAGACATCACCAAGTATCCGTCTTAGCAAATTTCCTTTATATCATTATTATCATAGTTATTTAAAGGAAGGTATTTCCTGCAATAAGAATTGACTCTGATAATTTGTCCATTTATTCAGCTTTAAGACTGTATGCTCTTTAAGTTTGAACATTTGCTTATGGATTTCCTTCTATAGGTTAATAGAGTCTTGTTCATAAAAAGAAAATTGCTTGAAATACACTTTTAAACTAATTTGGAGAATCTGCCAAACTAATCTGTTCATTTTGATCACTGCTATTTCTTTGGTGTTATATTATTTTTAAGTGAAAGTAAAACAAATAGCCTTTTATTCCGAATAATTCAAATTAATTTTTGAGTTTCTCATTAGGATTCTTCATTAAGTTCACACCAACCTCATGGACCAAAATTTTAAACATCTGGTATTTTACTAGTATGCTTTCTCACCTACTAAATATGACCATCAAATTGATAAATATCATCAGATCATTTTCTTTGAGAGTGAAGAAATGTACATTTACCACTGCTGAGAATGCTGTTTTCAGCATCTCTTCATGCTGTACTTTCAAGACTAGCTCTTTGCAGTCTTCCAGGAAATGTGGCTCCAGAAGTCTTGGTGGTTCCTTTGCAGGTATGAGAGCTTACAGGTATAGGATCAGGGAGACCTGTGCACAAGTAGCTCAAATTGATGATTTAATAAATGTGTGATAATTTTGCCCAGTATAGACTTTTTGACTTTAGAATGAATTATTTTCAAAATTCTTTCACATTTGTTTTTTTTTCTGTAAAGGACAGGCAGCATTGCAGAGCCTAATATTCCTGGATGTAGGCAACCAGGTCATCTGAATTAGCCAACCATAAGAGCACTCCAATAGGCTGTTGATAATAGTCTTTATTCTTTTGTCCTAATTTACAGATTTTCACTCTATGATTAACTTAAAATATATCCCACATAAAATCTTAACTAATTATCTCTTTGAGATAAGGTTATTTTGAGGTGATTAAATGTTCTGAACTTGGATTTTGGTGAGGTCTGTACCATTTTGTAGAATTTTATTAAAAATCATTGAATTGCACCATTTGATTACATCAAATCATTGAATTCACCACTTAAATAGTGAATTTCATGGTGTGTAAAGTGTATCTCCACAAAGATTTTTTTAAAAAAGAGAAATTTGGAATTATTTCCTATTCTTACTGAGGGTTGACATGGATGAGATATTTCCCAGCAGATATTATGCTGGGCTAATATCCATGCCTGTTTATGTTTGAAATATAGGTGGATGATCAGTAAGTGCCTCTTAGGACTGAGTTTCCTTTTGTATATGCCATCTCATCCGATTTGAAGAATTATACTAAACAGCTCCCAGAGAACAAATATAAGTTCATGAGTTAATATGAAGCAACTCAGGTACCATGGAGAATAGCGAAAAAGTTTTCAAATCAACTCTAAAGAGTTATGAGCAATCATTTTATATTTAAACTGATAATGCCACAAAAGGAAATGAAAAAAACAAATCATGGTTTTAAAAGAACGACTAAATATCATGCTACAATTAAGAGGTATAAGCATCTATATAAGGGTGAGCCCAATTTAATGGGACAGACTACACTGAGTTGGTAGATCCAGCTAGAAGCACGTCTGGACAGTATGTGATCATCAGTGGAGACCACAGCAGGCAACAGACAGTTAGTATCAGATATGTTCTGAATTTGGACTCAAAGCAGTATGTTGGATATTTTGGAGATGAATCAGAAGACAAATAAGATCGTCTACAGAGACAGAGATGTGGTTCAAGAATGAAGCCATTCTAAGTAGATTAAACTTCACTTACAGGCTGG
>SJYW01033536.1:70194-85176 GCA_006410735.1 Raphicerus campestris
AGTTATTTAAAGGAAGGTATTTCCTGCAATAAGAATTGACTCTGATAATTTGTCCATTTATTCAGCTTTAAGACTGTATGCTCTTTAAGTTTGAACATTTGCTTATGGATTTCCTTCTATAGGTTAATAGAGTCTTGTTCATAAAAAGAAAATTGCTTGAAATACACTTTTAAACTAATTTGGAGAATCTGCCAAACTAATCTGTTCATTTTGATCACTGCTATTTCTTTGGTGTTATATTATTTTTAAGTGAAAGTAAAACAAATAGCCTTTTATTCCGAATAATTCAAATTAATTTTTGAGTTTCTCATTAGGATTCTTCATTAAGTTCACACCAACCTCATGGACCAAAATTTTAAACATCTGGTATTTTACTAGTATGCTTTCTCACCTACTAAATATGACCATCAAATTGATAAATATCATCAGATCATTTTCTTTGAGAGTGAAGAAATGTACATTTACCACTGCTGAGAATGCTGTTTTCAGCATCTCTTCATGCTGTACTTTCAAGACTAGCTCTTTGCAGTCTTCCAGGAAATGTGGCTCCAGAAGTCTTGGTGGTTCCTTTGCAGGTATGAGAGCTTACAGGTATAGGATCAGGGAGACCTGTGCACAAGTAACTCAAATTGATGATTTAATAAATGTGTGATAATTTTGCCCAGTATAGACTTTTTGACTTTAGAATGAATTATTTTCAAAATTCTTTCACATTTGTTTTTTTTTCTGTAAAGGACAGGCAGCATTGCAGAGCCTAATATTCCTGGATGTAGGCAACCAGGTCATCTGAATTAGCCAACCATAAGAGCACTCCAATAGGCTGTTGATAATAGTCTTTATTCTTTTGTCCTAATTTACAGATTTTCACTCTATGATTAACTTAAAATATATCCCACATAAAATCTTAACTAATTATCTCTTTGAGATAAGGTTATTTTGAGGTGATTAAATGTTCTGAACTTGGATTTTGGTGAGGTCTGTACCATTTTGTAGAATTTTATTAAAAATCATTGAATTGCACCATTTAATTACATCAAATCATTGAATTCACCACTTAAATGGTGAATTTCATGGTGTGTAAAGTGTATCTCCACAAAGATTTTTTTAAAAAAGAGAAATTTGGAATTATTTCCTATTCTTACTTAGGGTTGACATGGATGAGATATTTCCCAGCAGATATTATGCTGGGCTAATATCCATGCCTGTTTATGTTTGAAATATAGGTGGATGATCAGTAAGTGCCTCTTAGGACTGAGTTTCCTTTTGTATATGCCATCTCATCCGATTTGAAGAATTATACTAAACAGCTCCCAGAGAACAAATATAAGTTCATGAGTTAATATGAAGCAACTCAGGTACCATGGAGAATAGCGAAAAAGTTTTCAAATCAACTCTAAAGAGTTATGAGCAATCATTTTATATTTAAACTGATAATGCCACAAAAGGAAATGAAAAAAACAAATCATGGTTTTAAAAGAACGACTAAATATCATGCTACAATTAAGAGGTATAAGCATCTATATAAGGGTGAGCCCAATTTAATGGGACAGACTACACTGAGTTGGTAGATCCAGCTAGAAGCACGTCTGGACAGTATGTGATCATCAGTGGAGACCACAGCAGGCAACAGACAGTTAGTATCAGATATGTTCTGAATTTGGACTCAAAGCAGTATGTTGGATATTTTGGAGATGAATCAGAAGACAAATAAGATCGTCTACAGAGACAGAGATGTGGTTCAAGAATGAAGCCATTCTAAGTAGATTAAACTTCACTTACAGGCTGGCTACAAAGAACAATGGCAGCATTCAACCTCTAATACTGAAGCAGAAGATAAAGAGAGCTTAGCCACAAGCTGGACTGAAGCTGAATTGCATGAGAAATTTACCTAGACTTCCCTAAATTCTCTGATTTGTTCCAGAACCTTGACTGAGGGTCTGGATAAGGCCTTACCCACAGGAAATAGAGAGCTATAATGCTGGGAACCCAGGGCATCATTACAATGTTTGTCATATGGGATGTGCAACCACCCATTCGTATACTAGTGAAGTATTCAAGCTGACTGGGACCTGTTTGCTTCCCTGCCCCGCTCCTTTGGCAGAAACTGCAGCTTGACTCTTCTCTCCCCTCCCTTCTTTCCCCATCCATTTTTATACATGCTTTGTGGAGTCTGAAGTGGAGACATTCTAAAATTGAGTTGCCTATAATATGATGTAGGCTAGGGAACACTTGTCTATAATATCCAGGTAAACATACTCACAATTTTCAGAATTAAAAGCAAACTTTCTATGATTTAGTGTTCACATTTAAATCTAAAATTCCAATTTTATTTACTTATTTAAACTTTTTATTTTATATTAGACTATAGTTGATTAGGGGGCTTCCCTGGTGGCTCAGAGGTTAAAGCATCTGCCTCCAATGTGGGAGACCTGGGTTCGATCCCTGGGTTGGGAAGATCCCCTGGAGAAGGAAATGGCAATCCACTCCAGTATTCCTGGAGAATCCCATGGACGGAGAAGCCTAGTAGGTTACAGTCCACAGTGTTGCAAAGAGTCGAACACGACTGAGCAACTTCACCTCATAGTTGATTAAAAACATTGTGCTGGTTTCAAGTGTATAGCAAAGTGATTCAANTCATTTTCTTTGAGAGTGAAGAAATGTACATTTACCACTGCTGAGAATGCTGTTTTCAGCATCTCTTCATGCTGTACTTTCAAGACTAGCTCTTTGCAGTCTTCCAGGAAATGTGGCTCCAGAAGTCTTGGTGGTTCCTTTGCAGGTATGAGAGCTTACAGGTATAGGATCAGGGAGACCTGTGCACAAGTAACTCAAATTGATGATTTAATAAATGTGTGATAATTTTGCCCAGTATAGACTTTTTGACTTTAGAATGAATTATTTTCAAAATTCTTTCACATTTGTTTTTTTTTCTGTAAAGGACAGGCAGCATTGCAGAGCCTAATATTCCTGGATGTAGGCAACCAGGTCATCTGAATTAGCCAACCATAAGAGCACTCCAATAGGCTGTTGATAATAGTCTTTATTCTTTTGTCCTAATTTACAGATTTTCACTCTATGATTAACTTAAAATATATCCCACATAAAATCTTAACTAATTATCTCTTTGAGATAAGGTTATTTTGAGGTGATTAAATGTTCTGAACTTGGATTTTGGTGAGGTCTGTACCATTTTGTAGAATTTTATTAAAAATCATTGAATTGCACCATTTAATTACATCAAATCATTGAATTCACCACTTAAATGGTGAATTTCATGGTGTGTAAAGTGTATCTCCACAAAGATTTTTTTAAAAAAGAGAAATTTGGAATTATTTCCTATTCTTACTTAGGGTTGACATGGATGAGATATTTCCCAGCAGATATTATGCTGGGCTAATATCCATGCCTGTTTATGTTTGAAATATAGGTGGATGATCAGTAAGTGCCTCTTAGGACTGAGTTTCCTTTTGTATATGCCATCTCATCCGATTTGAAGAATTATACTAAACAGCTCCCAGAGAACAAATATAAGTTCATGAGTTAATATGAAGCAACTCAGGTACCATGGAGAATAGCGTAAAAGTTTTCAAATCAACTCTAAAGAGTTATGAGCAATCATTTTATATTTAAACTGATAATGCCACAAAAGGAAATGAAAAAAACAATCAGGGTTTTAAAAGAACGACTAAATATCATGCTACAATTAAGAGGTATAAGCATCTATATAAGGGTGAGCCCAATTTAATGGGACAGACTACACTGAGTTGGTAGATCCAGCTAGAAGCACGTCTGGACAGTATGTGATCATCAGTGGAGACCACAGCAGGCAACAGACAGTTAGTATCAGATATGTTCTGAATTTGGACTCAAAGCAGTATGTTGGATATTTTGGAGATGAATCAGAAGACAAATAAGATCGTCTACAGAGACAGAGATGTGGTTCAAGAATGAAGCCATTCTAAGTAGATTAAACTTCACTTACAGGCTGGTTACAAAGAACAATGGCAGCATTCAACCTCTAATACTGAAGCAGAAGATAAAGAGAGCTTAGCCACAAGCTGGACTGAAGCTGAATTGCATGAGAAATTTACCTAGACTTCCCTAAATTCTCTGATTTGTTCCAGAACCTTGACTGAGGGTCTGGATAAGGCCTTACCCACAGGAAATAGAGAGCTATAATGCTGGGAACCCAGGGCATCATTACAATGTTTGTCATATGGGATGTGCAACCACCCATTCGTATACTAGTGAAGTATTCAAGCTGACTGGGACCTGTTTGCTTCCCTGCCCCGCTCCTTTGGCAGAAATTGCAGCTTGACTCTTCTCTCCCCTCCCTTCTTTCCCCATCCATTTTTATACATGCTTTGTGGAGTCTGAAGTGGAGACATTCTAAAATTGAGTTGCCTATAATATGATGTAGGCTAGGGAACACTTGTCTATAATATCCAGGTAAACATACTCACAATTTTCAGAATTAAAAGCAAACTTTCTATGATTTAGTGTTCACATTTAAATCTAAAATTCCAATTTTATTTACTTATTTAAACTTTTTATTTTATATTAGACTATAGTTGATTAGGGGGCTTCCCTGGTGGCTCAGAGGTTAAAGCATCTGCCTCCAATGTGGGAGACCTGGGTTCGATCCCTGGGTTGGGAAGATCCCCTGGAGAAGGAAATGGCAATCCACTCCAGTATTCCTGGAGAATCCCATGGACGGAGAAGCCTAGTAGGTTACAGTCCACAGTGTTGCAAAGAGTCGAACACGACTGAGCAACTTCACCTCATAGTTGATTAAAAACATTGTGCTGGTTTCAAGTGTATAGCAAAGTGATTCAATTATACATACTGTCTATTCTTTTTCAAATTCTTTTCCCATTTAGGTAGTTTTATAACACTGAGCAGAGTTTCCTGTGCTATATAGTAGGTCCTAATTGGTTATCCATTTTAAATATCACGGCATGCAAAAATTTTAAAATTTAGAAAGCCATAATAGCACAGAACAAATAATTGATCAATTTATAGACTAAATTAAAGGGGAAAAGCTTGTAAATCCCTCAATCTCTCCTTTTACAAATGTAGGTGGGATAATAATAATGAATTTCAACCATACACTATTTTCAATCAGCCCTGATCATACACACAAATGCACAAACCTCCTGCTTTCAAATAGTTACATTTTTAACAAGATGGATTCAACAGTTCACCATCCTACCAAAATAAGAAAAATACACAAGAGATATAAAAATCAGTAGACTTAAAATGCTACATATTTATAGTCTGTGAGTTCCTAATCCAGAATGAAAAAAAAAATAGGATGAGTGTCCAAAAACAATTCTGCAAGTCAATACGATAAATCAGGCCCAGAAGTCACAAACACAATAAATCAATTGAAACTGCCAAACCACTCTTCTCAACCTACTGGATTTAATTAAAACCACCACTCAGTTCATGAGAGGCCTTCTTATAGAGCAGATACTATCATTCAGTCTCAACCACCCACCCAAGCCTGCTGTGGGAGACACAGCATGTTAAATTTTAATCAAGGAGCCTGTTAAGAGTGGCAGGGTTTAGTCCACATCTACAGCAAGGCACCGTCATCTGCTCTATGTCCTCTTCTCATCCTCCCAAAGCACTTATTGAGAATGCCTTCAATCAGCCCTCAACACCGTTAAAAGAGTAAGTGCCAGATAAATGCAGGAGCAATGTTGCCTTGCTGGCCCTTGCTTTAGTGTTGAAAATACAGCCCAGCCATTGACATGACTAGCATGTTTAATCAAACGTGTAAAACAAGAGGTGTCATGGGCAATCTATGGCTTTAGGTTCTTTCATGAATCCACCAAGACTTCTCAACCCTAGCTCAGTCTATAAAGATCTGTTACCAAACAACCTATAAATGCCACACGGTAGAATGATAAAAAGAATGAAGAAAAAAAAAAAAAGCACTCACAAGCGATGATGAATTCACAAGGCTGGCAAAGGGCACAGGCTTGGCTTTTGCCACAGCTTTCAGGCATTTTCTAGGACTGGCGGTTACGAATTTCACTGGCCCTTAAAAAGAAAAGATCCCTTGGGTTTAGTGCAGAAAAGACATGGAGATACCCACCCATGAGGTTGTTTTAACTTGAAGGATCACATTATTCATCATGAACAGTCTCTAAACTCAGTCAGCAGAAGCCTTTCTGGCACTTTTCTTGTGTATACTTGGCTCCATTTTATGAAGACAGAACAGACTATGTTTGGCATTTTTGCCTTGAGTTATTGACATGTTTTAAATTATGCTGTTTTATGTCCATTCTTAATAGAACAGAAATCTGCTACAAACGATCTTTATTAACAGACCGCCTCAGGTGCTGAGACTCTCGATTTAACAACGTCTCCAAACAGACAGACAGGGAGCTTGTTAATAGGCTTTTCCAACCCTTTGGCTTCTGTGAGACGTAAGTGGATTATGGAGGTTTGTTTGTCAGGCTATCCTTTTTACATCACTGTCTGAATAATTGCCACAAAGGCCTATTGCTTTGGCCTAATTAACAAAATGTACAAAATCCCGAACATAGAACTTTTATTGATTAACCATCTCCATGGGTAGCACATGAACCCCCATGACTCCTGGCCCCAGACAGATGCTCTTGGTGATGTTACACACTGAACTTGGTATAGCTTGTTACTATACCAAGAACTTGTCTTAGGGTTTGTGAGCCACTCAGAAAGTGTCACAAAAAACACATTTATTGGTTTTAGTTTAAAACTCAGTATCCTTGGGATAAGACCAATTCTTATGCAAATTTCACCCTATGTTTACTATAAAACTCTATGCTATCAGTTCCGCTTTGTTTTTTATTCACAGAAACTGATCTTTGAGGAGGTGGTTTCAATAGTATAAAAGACGTGATGGTGAAGTTAGAAATATGGAGAAAAAATACGAGTTAGTTTACTGATCAAACACTTCTCATTAATTAGAAAACTACTTGAACAAAGACTTCAGGGCTTCTGTGTCAGAGGACTGCTCCAGGTTCTGAGACTAAACTAGTGAGAAGATAGCCAGCAACCCTGCTCTTTGGAGATTTTAGTATCAAGGATAGCAGATTTTTGAAAAGCCCAGGTGTTGAGGCCTATTTCTGCATTTAATATGCTTATAGGAGTCCCCATATCCACAGTTTGACTTTGTGCAGTTTTGGTTTCAGTTACCCACCATGATCCAGAAAAATGTTAAATGAAAATTCCAGAAATAAACAATTCTTAAGTTTTGGACCTGGACTTGAACTTTGGACTTGGGTGCAAAGAGATCAAACTAGTCAATCCTAAAGGAAATCAACCCTGAATATTCACTGGAAGGACTGATGATGAAGCTGAAGCTCCAATACTTTGGCCACCTGATGCAAAGAAACAACTCATTGGAAAAGACACTGATACTGGGAAAGATTGAAGGTAAAAGGAGGAGGAGGCAGCAGCAGATTAGATGGTTAGATAGCATCACTGACACAACGAAGATGAATTTAAGCAAACTCTAGGAGATAGTGGAGGACAGAGGAGCCTGATGTGCTGTGGTCTTTGGGGTTGCAAGGAGATGGATATACTTAGTGACTAAACAATAAAAACATTTTAAATCTTAGGAGGTTCTGAGTAGCATGCTGAAACCTCACATGGTCCCCTCCATCATGCTCAGGATATGAATCATCCCCTTGTCCAGTGTACCTTCTGTAGCAGGCTTGTGTTATCAGATCAACAAGTATTATCATAGAGTTCTGTTCAAATAATCCTTATTTTATTTACCAAAGGGCCCAAAACCCAGTAGTAGTGATTATTCCAATCTGCTAAAGAGAAGCCAGGCAGTGCCTCCTTTAAATGAAAAGGTGAAAGATACTTTCTTAATAAGGAAGAGAAAAGCTGTATGCTGAGGTTTTACGATCTTTGTAAGAATAAATCTTCTTACCTATGAAATGGTAAAGAAGGAAAAAGAAATCTGTGCTAATTTTGCTGTCACACCTCAGACTACAAAAGTTATAGCAACAGTGTATGATAAGTGCTTAGTTAAGATAGAAAAGGCATTAAATTTGTACAATAAGCTATTTGAGAGAGAGACCACATTTATATAACTTTTATTACAATGCAATGCTATATCTGTCTTATTATTACTTACTGTTGTTAATCTCTAACTCTGCCTAATCTATAAATTAAACTTAATCATAGGTATGTATGTATAGAAAAAAAAATATATATATATATAGAGCTGTCTCTTATACACATCTGGTAGAATGATAAANAATGCAATGCTATATCTGTCTTATTATTACTTACTGTTGTTAATCTCTAACTCTGCCTAATCTATAAATTAAACTTAATCATAGGTATGTATGTATAGAAAAAATATATATATATATAGAGAGAGAGCTCTGTACAATCCAAGCTTTCAGTCATCCATGTTGGGGGTGGGGTGGGGTGGCTGTCTTGGAACATATTCCCTGCAGAAAAGTGAAGACTATTCCTTAGGAACTCAGGAACTCAGTAAAAAGCCCATAGGATGAAAAATTCTGTTTGATGACTTAGGAAGTTAGATTGGTCCTGAGACAATAAGCTGTGCACATCATTTCATGTGATATTCAGAAGGTATATATTGAAAAAGTTACTATAGACTTTTTTTTTTAATTTGAGAAGACCTACGATCTGCTACAATAAAAAATGAGAAGCAAGACGAATACAAATTTCTTAATGTATTATACACACAGATAGGTTAGAAAGTTTTGACTAAATTTATGTTTTTGCTTTTTAAATCAGTCAAGTAACATGATAATGACTGCAGAGAAATCAAAAGATTCCATTCAAACAACTGAATGAGTTTCAGTTGGGAACTCAGCTATAGCAACATTCATAGCACTGAATTAATTCAGAAAGCTTAAAAGCTCTAGGAATAGATTGCAATTTTTCTGTTTTCTTCTCCAGTGCAAAAGGGGGCAACAGCATTTTTTTTTTTAATCTCAGAAAAGATATCCTGTCTAATCTTGGGAATTTATGCTGAATTTTGGAGAAAATTTCCCCCTGGAGCAGTCTGTACACATAAGCACACACTCACTGGCATCTGTCAACATGAAAGTGAATTCACCAAAAATGTGAAGAGCACCTGTCATGCTCTCGCATTAAGATGAGTGTCACAGCAGCTGTCCTCAAGCATAAAAATCAGAGAAGGTGGAGTAGAGGAAGGCCAAAAGTTAGATAGGCTGAGGTCAGAAGCTGAACAAAATAGGATACTGGAATATTCTTCAGGGGAAGACAGATTACGGCAGGAAAAGGCAATGTCTTGCATGCTAGTAGTCCTTCCAAAAGCCCCGAGGAATTGAAATAAAAGCAGAGACTTTTTTTTTTTAGATCAGCAGCAATAATAACAATAGCAATAATTAACAGAAACAATCATTTGCTGAGAGTTTACCTTGTACCCCATTTACTTGATGGTTTAACATTTATGAACTTCATTACTGTTAACACTCTGCAAAAGTAGGTTTTACTATTGTCTCTGTTTTACATGTGAAGACACAGAGAGTAGCACTTTACTCAAGATCACAAATCCAGTGAGAGGTAGAATCAGTATTTAAACCTACTCCAAAGCCCATGCCCTTATCCACTGCATGAAATTTGCCGAGCCTGGTCTGATGCATAGGCATTTTTGGTGGTTGTGAAGTAGGGGAGGTAGTGATTCATCACTCTTTGCCCAGAGAGTTGTTTGCCCTAAATTTTGCAAGAGATCATGTTTAAGGTAAACTGGTTAGCACCTGCCAAGACAGCAATGATTTACAATTATTTATTAAGAAAATGTTCTGTGTGCGAGTGGTCTCTCTCTGAAAAAATGCCAACAAAGAGGCCTTGTCAGTTTTTTGGCAGAAATACATCTAAACACATAAAAACAAGTTTAAACACTATTATTTATGCGTAATTCTTTCTTGGCATCATCTCTCACTTGCCACAATTTGCAGCCAGAAAACACTTATTTCTACTTTTCTTACTCTAGAAATAATCCAGCCTTAAGTGGATCTAATTCCTTCCCAGAAGACAAACAGCCCTGTCAGGACTTGGTGGTGTGTGCTGTGTTTGAGGCATCAAGGTTTCCATTCACTGCACAGCTGCACGGACTCCGGAAGCTGGTGCTAAGCCAGAGTTCTGTACCCACTGAGATCTGCAGTCTGGAATGATAAACACGCAGCTGCCCATGGCGAGGGCCACAGACATAATAGATGGCCACGTCTCCACCGGAGTCAGGCAAAGCCAACACAAATCATTAATCCAGCTGCTTATATGTTAAATATAACAAAACACATACAAAATGGTGACCTGTCTCCATAGAAGACAGCGATGGGGTGGTATGAAGCGGAAGCAATTTAAGGCAACAGGACAGAGTCAGGGGCTGTGCGTCCTTTGCAAAGTTCTGCAGGAGAGCTGATTAACTGCCACAAGGCCTCTTGCTGCAAATAGTTCATAAAGCCTACGACCTGAGGACTTGCCCACAGGACCACAGTAACATTTATCTAGCATAAATTAATGTGTTTCAACCACTAATTCAATTTGGCCAGCCTCATTCTTCTGGTTTTGGCAAAGCCTAGCCTTGCTGTAAAGTCACTTGGTGACTCACACGAACGGCTGGGTTTGTTACAGAGTCACACACCGCTAGGAACAAAGAGTGCTATTAGTTGAGTAGTCATAAAAATATACCTCCAGAGCACATTTGGAGCTGTGCTAATTGAAACTTCCTCTTTAGAGGAACCTGATCAAAACCAGCTGTAGGAGTCAAGCAGGAGCAGATTTCAACATCACATTAAAAGCTCAGCAGATTCAGAAAGAGCAGCAATGTTTGAAAGAAGAGGGCATGGAGGCCCCAACACGCACTCTAATTGGCTCCCAACACTGCTGAGAGCTGGTGACCTAAACCTGGAGAGCAGCAGGAAAAAACTTCTCTGCAAGCTCGATCTGAAAAAAAGAAAACTGGAGTAGTGCAGTTCCCCTCATAAAATTCCAAATCTGCCAAGCTTCTCAAGGAACACATGGGAAAAAACCCACAAAGGCCTAGTGAATTTAGGAAAATGAAGTGAGATGAAGTGGGATATTGTTCTTAAAAGGTAGAAACAAGAGCTTCAGTAATTTTGTTGGTAGGATAGCCTCTTAAGAACATACCATTCGTATTAAAAAAGAGAAACACAACATCCAGTGCACAGAGGATCAAACAAGTAAAATCCTAATAAAAAGCAAAAACATGGAAGAAACATGACAACACAGACTGTACTTAAAGATGAAAATATGAATTATCTCCTCCTCTCTGGCTGCATGTGGAATTCCAAGACATAAGGAATGCATTCTGTAAGTGTGTGTAGTAGCAACATGCGTCCACAGGTTTGCTGATAATGTGGAATAATCATGCATTTTCTGCATCTGCTTTATTGGAGTGGGGTTAGCCATTTGTAAAGGAAGCAGTCATTGATACATAAATATAAATAGCATATTCTACCCATCAAATATGTGAATTTTATTTAATTTAGATGAGTGGGGTGCCTGGAAATGTTAAAAGGAAGTTATGTTTTATAGCACCTTTAAGTAGCATATAAATTAGGAAGGATGGCTACTTCTTTTAATTTATTTACTCATCAGTTTAATGGAGTGTCTAGTTTGGGAGCAATGTCACAGTGATTCGTAAAGATACAGGTTGGGGAGGTTTATTTATGTAGATGTGGAAAGGATCATTATGTTTTATGCCACAAAAGGATGAGAGCAACTAAATATATGAATTATAATGGTTATTCTAGTGGATATAATTATAGTGCCACAAATAATAACTATGAAAGTTGAAAATTTGCTTCATTTTCACCCTCTTTTTGGAATGCATTAAGTGGTTAACCTTTTCTTGTGTTTTTTTCTTTTTATCACAAATAAAACACATTAAATTGAACCACTGGGTTTAAAAACAAAACAACTCACAAAAGTAAGTTTCATAGTCATATACTCCTATGTTCCCTTTTTATGCTTAAAATTTTGCATCCAGAGTTTAACAGTCACTGACACAAAATGTGGCCTCTGGTATATGTGATACAGCTTTTTAAATTTGTGCAGATTTGAGTAGCAAGTAATTCTAATGCTTCTTTGTTATTCTTATGGCTTGCCAGATAGTGAATCATTCTCAATGCATAATGTAATTCACAGTTGCAATGCTATGCCTTTGATTTTATTTGTCTAAGTACTACAGACATTAGAGAGGCTTAAATTTACTGTTCTTAAACCTGAAAGAGGCTGAAGAATTTGGAATTTTTTCTAAAGATAATTCAAGACTAAGTGGTAAAAAAAATTTTTTTAAATAATCCAAACACAATATCTTGATTTAAAATGTTTTGTGGAAAGCAGTCATCTGACCTAGCTTCTCCCAATTTTCCCACTAAAATGTCTTCTTTAAATTTCAGAGCAGATGAATACACACCAGTTGTCACCAAACCTGGATCTGAAGTTAATAATACAAGAATCTACAAGTTTCCAATTATCTAAGATTTAAAAGAATAAGGAATAAAATCACTTTTAGGTTCTGTACAATTAGAAACAATAGAAATCAGTCCACTTAAAGTGAGTAAAGTCCCCACATTTCTTTCCCACTGCTTTACCCCTGACTCAGAAAATTGTACTGAAAACAAAGCCTGACAGCTGTTCTAGGGACCCAGGGCGCTACATCCTGGAGTAGCACAATGCTGTCTCCACCTTCCTTCCACACTAGTTGTACTTTCTGAGTTTGAACACTAAGAGATGGTCCANAAAGGAAGTTATGTTTTATAGCACCTTTAAGTAGCATATAAATTAGGAAGGATGGCTACTTCTTTTAATTTATTTACTCATCAGTTTAATGGAGTGTCTAGTTTGGGAGCAATGTCACAGTGATTCGTAAAGATACAGGTTGGGGAGGTTTATTTATGTAGATGTGGAAAGGATCATTATGTTTTATGCCACAAAAGGATGAGAGCAACTAAATATATGAATTATAATGGTTATTCTAGTGAATATAATTATAGTGCCACAAATAATAACTATGAAAGTTGAAAATTTGCTTCATTTTCACCCTCTTTTTGGAATGCATTAAGTGGTTAACCTTTTCTTGTGTTTTTTTCTTTTTATCACAAATAAAACACATTAAATTGAACCACTGGGTTTAAAAACAAAACAACTTCACAAAAGTAAGTTTCATAGTCATATACTCCTATGTTCCCTTTTTATGCTTAAAATTTTGCATCCAGAGTTTAACAGTCACTGACACAAAATGTGGCCTCTGGTATATGTGATACAGCTTTTTAAATTTGTGCCGATTTGAGTAGCAAGTAATTCTAATGCTTCTTTGTTATTCTTATGGCTTGCCAGATAGTGAATCATTCTCAATGCATAATGTAATTCACAGTTGCAATGCTATGCCTTTGATTTTATTTGTCTAAGTACTACAGACATTAGAGAGGCTTAAATTTACTGTTCTTAAACCTGAAAGAGGCTGAAGAATTTGGAATTTTTTCTAAAGATAATTCAAGACTAAGTGGTAAAAAAAATTTTTTTAAATAATCCAAACACAATATCTTGATTTAAAATGTTTTGTGGAAAGCAGTCATCTGACCTAGCTTCTCCCAATTTTCCCACTAAAATGTCTTCTTTAAATTTCAGAGCAGATGAATACACACCAGTTGTCACCAAACCTGGATCTGAAGTTAATAATACAAGAATCTACAAGTTTCCAATTATCTAAGATTTAAAAGAATAAGGAATAAAATCACTTTTAGGTTCTGTACAATTAGAAACAATAGAAATCAGTCCACTTAAAGTGAGTAAAGTCCCCACATTTCTTTCCCACTGCTTTACCCCTGACTCAGAAAATTGTACTGAAAACAAAGCCTGACAGCTGTTCTAGGGACCCAGGGCGCTACATCCTGGAGTAGCACAATGCTGTCTCCACCTTCCTTCCACACTAGTTGTACTTTCTGAGTTTGAACACTAAGAGATGGTCCACTGAAACTTGCAGAAATCTAGGCAGAGAGTCAGTGGGTTGCTTTGGAAGGTGGTGGTGTGTGTTCAGTAATTAAAACACAAATGCAGATGAGGAACTCACCTTGGGTCAGCAGAACTATAGCAGCCAAAATCCTGCTAACTCTGAGAATTAGACTAGGAGTTGAGCACGATCTTCTCTCTAAGACGAAGAATAGGTCAGAAGCCATGAGAGTATTCAAAGGTTGAGACCAGATAAATTATTATAGGATATATTTTAAAGATTCATCATGAAGCACATGAAAAAAATACTGCATGAAAAGAAAAAACATTTATCATCCTACAGATTAAAATGAAGAGCAGATCTCTGAGTCAATGAGCTACAAAGAATTAACTTAGAATATTATTTGGTGACCTCACATGTCAGAGGTGGTTGGTCTCTCATTCTTCCTGGGCTGTCATTTACAGCTGCATTTCAAACTCCTTAGGGATGTTGGTCAAGACTAAAGTTTCTACAGTAGAAGGTAAGCATGGATGCCAATAGATCAAAAAGAAATAAAACAAAACAAAAAGCCCTTACTCTAAACATCCACATTTTCCCTATTGATTAGAAATAGGAATAAGGCAGCCTTGGAAGATGAATGTTAAAAATGGCAGAGCTCCCCTGCACCATGATGGAATAGGTAGATTAAACCAACACACACACAAGAATGACTAGACAATCTGGATAATTTATTTATTATTTACGTTATTATTTATTATATTTATAATTTACTATAATTTATTATATTATAATTTACTTTATTATTATTAAAACTGCCTAAAGATACAAGGTAACTATCAAAGAGCAAATAACTATGGGAATAAGATCAATAAAAAGAATAAAAAGATAATACATTTAGAGAAATGAACCCCAGCATTTGGGGACAGTTTCTCCTAAGGATAGCTGCCAGTTCTGGAAAAGGCAAGTGAGAGGCTAAGAAATCAGAATTTGTGACCACA
>SJYW01033536.1:91811-121522 GCA_006410735.1 Raphicerus campestris
TGTGTTATTTAAAATTGGTTTCTAATTTTTCATTGCTAGCATATTGGAAGCAATTGATTTTCATGTATTGATACTGTCCCCTATGGTGTTGCTAAACTTACCCATTAGTTCTAATGGCTGTTTAACAGATTCTTTTTCATTTTTAATGCAGACCATCATTTTATTTGCCAATAGAGACTGCTTTACTACTTCCTTTCTAAGTTAGATGTCTTTTATTTCTTTTTCTTACTTATCGTACTAGCTGGGACCTACAGTGAACTGAAATGGTAAGAGCAGTCATTCTGGCCATGCTACCCATCTTAAGAGAAAAGCATTCATTTTCTCACCATTAAGTATGATGTTAGTTGCAAGTGGTTTTTTTAGTTTTCTTTTAAATCACTGTCCTTTATCTGGTTGAGGAAATTTCTTTCAAAATTTATGATATTCAGTAAAAAGTAAGTAGACCCACAAGGGAATAATTCAACTTGAATGAAAACTAAGAAAATGAGAAACAATGGGGTAAACATCAAAAGGATTTGATTATAGCATTAGCAGAGGCATAATTTTTTAAAATCTATATATTATGCATTTAATGTAAATGAACAGATTGAGAACTTTATCGAGATCTCAAGGTGGGGGATCTGAGTTAATCCTCTCTATAAGCTCTTTATCCAGTAGGACTTTTGTGCTCTCCTATTAATGTCTCTCTAATGCAAGCAAGGAAATGGCAACCCACTCCAGTATTCTTGCCTGGAGAATCCCAGAGATGGGGGAGCCTGGTGGGCTGCCGTCTATGGGGTAGCACAGAGTTGGACATGACTGAAGCGACTTAGCAACAGCAGCAGCAGCAATGCAAGCAAAGCTAGCCTGATTTATATTGGGGTAAGACAGCCAGACTTTTCCAAGGTAATGTGGGTAAGAGGCAAGAGTGGAACTTGAAATATTTANAGCACAGAGTTGGACATGACTGAAGCGACTTAGCAACAGCAGCAGCAGCAATGCAAGCAAAGCTAGCCTGATTTATATTGGGGTAAGACAGCCAGACTTTTCCAAGGTAATGTGGGTAAGAGGCAAGAGTGGAACTTGAAATATTTAATCTCTACATGCATATCTCCTTCTACTTCTGGTACTTCTATCCAGGCTGCTCTTTCTAACTTACCCTGTCCCCATACATATAATTAACCCATGAACTGCAGCCTACCAGGCTCCTCCATCCATGGGATTTTCCAGGCAGGAGTACTAGAGTGGAGTGCCATTGCCTTCTCCAATATGTATGATTATTTACATATATATTACATTTTTATGTAATATATATGTATATGCTGCTGCCTCTGCTGTCACTTCAGTCGTGTCCAACTCTGTGTGACCCCAGAGATGGCAGCCCACTGGGCTCCCTCATCCCTGGGATTCTCCAGGCAAGAACACTGGAGTGAGTTGCCATTTCCTTCTCCAATGCACGAAAGCTAAAAGTGAAAGTGAAGTTGCCCAGTTGCGTCAGACTCCCAGTGACCCCATGGACTGCAGCCCACCAGGCCCCTCCATCCATGGGATTGTCCAGGCAAGAGCACCGGAGTGGGGTGCCATTGCCTTCTCCATATATATGTATATGTATATGTATATGTATATATATATATATGCAACAATTAGAACTGGACATGGAACAACAGACTGGTTCCAAATAGGAAAAGGAGTATGTCAAGGCTGTATATTGTCACCCTGCTTATTTAACTTCTATGCAGAGTACATCATGAGAAATGCTGGACTGGAANGGGGACGACAGAGGATGAGATGGCTGGATGGCATCACTGACTCGATGGACATGAGTCTGAGTGAACTCCTGGAGTTGGTTGTCAGGGAGGCCTGGCGTGCTGTGATTCATGGGGTTGTAAAGAGTCAGACACAACTGAGCGACTGAACTGCACTGAACTGAACTGATATGTATATATGTTATTTACACATATATGATTATTTACATACATATTACACATATATATGATTATTTATATATGTAAATATATGATTGTGTGTGTTAGTTGCTCAACTGTGTCTGACTCTTTGCAATCTCATGGACTATAGCCCGCTCAGCTCCTCTGTCCATGGGGTTCTCCAGGCAAGAATACTGGAGTGGGCTGCCATTTCCTATTCCTGAAACATAAGATTATTTATATATAAATATATGATTATTTATATATATATAATCAGTTCACAAATAGACTTCAGTCTCTTAAGGGAAAGTCTCAAGATTTTCAGATTTTATGTATCATTTAGTTTCTACTTTATTTCCAACCAGAACTAGTTTTAGTGGAAATAAACAGAGACTGTTAATTCATATCTCATTAATACACATGCTTTCTACATATATGGACAGGAATATTTGTTGTATGCTGTCTCTCAAACACAATGAGAAATAATGCATAGTTTATTTTCACTATGATTCCTCCTCCCTGCATCAATATCTTTCATAATTGCAAATTACTTGATGAAAATTACTTTTCCATTTTATGAAATTCAGGTTGAATATACATGATTATAAGAACTCTGCTATTTAAATGTTTGTTTATTTTTTAATTTATTTTACATCCTTGATAATGAGAAAAAGTCTAGTATTTACTTGTGAGGAAGAGATGCTACATTTATAAAATTCTAGGAAACTGATATTGTACAAAGTGTAGTAGTATAACAACAACAAAAAGAATATAAGACAGAAAGAAATAATAAGAGAAAAAGCATACATATAACCAAATAAAAATTCACTAAATAAGCTAATCAACCTAACAACCAGACAATTAATAATCTTTGAAATAGCAGTTATATCAAGTGTAATATCAGATAGAGCATGTGTAATATTCTATGTGGATATAGATGTTCCATCACTAATATTAGACAAAATGGAATCTGGGGTCTCTGGCAGTCAAGGAGCTATATCTCTCAGATTTCTCTTCGAGAGGACTGGTTGCCAGGGCAAAGGGAGAGATATTTGACTAACAGCCTGCAGCTGCCTCGCATTGTCAGATGCCTCCTGAATTCATGCCAATGCCATGTATCCCCTGAACTGTTCCCATCAATGCCTTAGCCTGGGAGAGGTACTAGAGGAGGGCTATTTCTGCCCAGTGTGGAACTTCTCTAAAGGATACTCTGAAGAGCATCACATTGTTATCTCATCAGTGGCATCATGTTAATAAGAGGATGATTCTGAAGTGGCTAGTGGACTGGAGGCCAACTGTAGACACAGCAGCCATAGTCCTACCACTATGGCCCTGAATTTCTTAGGTGTCTTTACAATTCTATTGTTACTTCATACTTTGAGACTCTGTGGCTTTATTACTGATTATCTCAGTAATCTTCTAAGTGGGTTATTTCTTTGCCTAGATGACAGTGCTTCCCTTTTCCATTTTTAATGCCTTGACTCCATGTTAATACAGGTTGCCTAAGAAGCATATACCTAAAGGAATTAAACATGGAAGAAAGTTATTGAGGGAATTCTTGTGAAGGAATAAAGGAGGGGAAAATGAATAAGTTGGGAATGGCTTCAGCATGTGATGTTGGTCTGTCTCCCCTCAAAGGGGAGAATGAAGGAAGAGATTTAGAGAGAGAAAGAGATTTAGATAGCAGTAAAGTCCTGAGACAGTCTTNACTGAACTGAACTGATATGTATATATGTTATTTACACATATATGATTATTTACATACATATTACACATATATATGATTATTTATATATGTAAATATATGATTGTGTGTGTTAGTTGCTCAACTGTATCTGACTCTTTGCAATCTCATGGACTATAGCCCGCTCAGCTCCTCTGTCCATGGGGTTCTCCAGGCAAGAATACTGGAGTGGGCTGCCATTTCCTATTCCTGAAACATAAGATTATTTATATATAAATATATGATTATTTATATATATATAATCAGTTCACAAATAGACTTCAGTCTCTTAAGGGAAAGTCTCAAGATTTTCAGATTTTATGTATCATTTAGTTTCTACTTTATTTCCAACCAGAACTAGTTTTAGTGGAAATAAACAGAGACTGTTAATTCATATCTCATTAATACACATGCTTTCTACATATATGGACAGGAATATTTGTTGTATGCTGTCTCTCAAACACAATGAGAAATAATGCATAGTTTATTTTCACTATGATTCCTCCTCCCTGCATCAATATCTTTCATAATTGCAAATTACTTGATGAAAATTACTTTTCCATTTTATGAAATTCAGGTTGAATATACATGATTATAAGAACTCTGCTATTTAAATGTTTGTTTATTTTTTAATTTATTTTACATCCTTGATAATGAGAAAAAGTCTAGTATTTACTTGTGAGGAAGAGATGCTACATTTATAAAATTCTAGGAAACTGATATTGTACAAAGTGTAGTAGTATAACAACAACAAAAAGAATATAAGACAGAAAGAAATAATAAGAGAAAAAGCATACATATAACCAAATAAAAATTCACTAAATAAGCTAATCAACCTAACAACCAGACAATTAATAATCTTTGAAATAGCAGTTATATCAAGTGTAATATCAGATAGAGCATGTGTAATATTCTATGTGGATATAGATGTTCCATCACTAATATTAGACAAAATGGAATCTGGGGTCTCTGGCAGTCAAGGAGCTATATCTCTCAGATTTCTCTTCGAGAGGACTGGTTGCCAGGGCAAAGGGAGAGATATTTGACTAACAGCCTGCAGCTGCCTCGCATTGTCAGATGCCTCCTGAATTCATGCCAATGCCATGTATCCCCTGAACTGTTCCCATCAATGCCTTAGCCTGGGAGAGGTACTAGAGGAGGGCTATTTCTGCCCAGTGTGGAACTTCTCTAAAGGATACTCTGAAGAGCATCACATTGTTATCTCATCAGTGGCATCATGTTAATAAGAGGATGATTCTGAAGTGGCTAGTGGACTGGAGGCCAACTGTAGACACAGCAGCCATAGTCCTACCACTATGGCCCTGAATTTCTTAGGTGTCTTTACAATTCTATTGTTACTTCATACTTTGAGACTCTGTGGCTTTATTACTGATTATCTCAGTAATCTTCTAAGTGGGTTATTTCTTTGCCTAGATGACAGTGCTTCCCTTTTCCATTTTTAATGCCTTGACTCCATGTTAATACAGGTTGCCTAAGAAGCATATACCTAAAGGAATTAAACATGGAAGAAAGTTATTGAGGGAATTCTTGTGAAGGAATAAAGGAGGGGAAAATGAATAAGTTGGGAATGGCTTCAGCATGTGATGTTGGTCTGTCTCCCCTCAAAGGGGAGAATGAAGGAAGAGATTTAGAGAGAGAAAGAGATTTAGATAGCAGTAAAGTCCTGAGACAGTCTTAACCATACCAAATAAGAGTTCTTGAGTAACGGTTGACAGCTTAATCCCCTAGTGGGCAGAAATGACTTATCTCTAGCACTCTCATTATGTTCCATCACTGGCTAGTATTAGTTTGATGTAAGTGCTTCCTTGACATGACTAAAAAGCCTCTTGAAGAAAGTAAAAGAGGAGAGTGGAAAAGTTGGCTTAAAGCTCAACATTCGGAAAACTAAGACCATGGCATCTGGTCCCATCACTTCATGGGAAATAGATGGGAAAACAGTGGGAACAGTGTCAGACTTTATTTTGGAGGGCTCCAAAATCACTGCAGATGATTATTGCAGCCATGAAACTAAGAGATGCTTGCTCCTTGGAAGGAAAGTTATGGCCAACCTAGATAGCATATTCAAAAGCAGAGACATTACTTTGCCAACAAAGGTCCGTCTAGTCAAGGCTATGGTTTTTCCTGTGGTCATGTATGGATGTGAGAGTTGGACTGTAAAGAAAGCTGAGCACTGAAGAATCAATGTTTTTGAACTGTGGTGTTGGAGAAGACTCTTGAGAGTCCCTTGGACTGCAAGGAGATCCAACCAGTCCATCCTAAAGGAGATCAGCCCTGGGATTTCTTTGGGAGGAATGATGCTAAAGTTGAAACTCCAGTACTTTGGCCACCTCATGCGAATAGTTGACTCACTGGAAAAGAGTCTGTAGCTGGGAGGGATTGGGGGTAGGAGGAGAAGGGGATACAGAGGATGAGATGGCTGGATGGCATCACCGACTCAAAGGACATGAGTTTTAGTGAACTCCAGGAGTTGATGATGGACAGGGAGGCTTGGTGTGCTGCAATTCATGGGGTCACAAAGAGTCAGACATGACTGAGTGACTGAACTGAACTGAACTGACATGAACACTGTTGCTGCTGCTGCTGCTGCTAAGTCACTTCAGTCGTGTCCAACTCTGTGCGACCCTGTAGATGGCAGCCCACCGGGCTCCCCCATCCCTGGTATTCTCTAGGCAAGAACACTGGAGTGGGTTGCCATTTCGTTCTTCAATGCATGAAAGTGAAAAGTGAAAATGAAGTCGCTCAGTCATTTCCGACTCTTTGCGACCCCATGGACTGCAGCCTACTAGGCCCCTTCGTCCATGGGATTTTCCCAAGCAAGAGTACTGGAGTGGGGTGCCACTGCCTTCTCCACATGAACACTGTAGGGGATCCAAAAATGTGACATCTTAAGGCTGACAGTCAACTACGTTTTCCCTGGAAGACACTTTTGAAGGAAGGTATGAGCAGTACACTTCCTTGTGTGTTACTGTCCACCCCTGGACCATGTAGAACCTACCTCATGGACTATGTCAACTCCATGGTTACCAGGAGCCTCCTTTCCTGAGCAGAAAACTCTCAAGGGAGAGTCAGTGAGACAATCTACAAACTTAAGCCCAGAGGATTAACACGATATTGTTAACAAACACTGTAAGAGGCACAATGTATTTCAGTGATTGAAATAAAACTAATAAGAATACTAGCAGTACAAATAAGAAATAGGTATTGCTGAAAACGTTAACATAATAGGCACTTAAACAAGAGAGAACTTAATCACACAGACACACACACAGACACACACACACACACACACACACACACACACACACACACATTTTTCATAGCTGAGGTGCCAAGACAACTTCATAGCATCTTCAGGAATCCAGGTTCTAATCTTTCTCCACCATTATTTTCAATATGTGGGCTTTGATTTTCAAAGTCATATTATGATTCAGTATGACTGAAAGAGCTCTGACAATCGTCAAATGTGCCAGAGAGAAGAAGGAAAGCAGAAGAATAAGAGCATATATATCTTCCCTTTTAAGAAACCTTTCTAAAAAATCTCATGTAACAATTCTATTTATATCTCTCTGTGTAGATGCAGAGCCATCATTTAAGACTTCAATATTGTATGTGCATAATTCCAGGAAAAACATTTCACATAGAAATATGACATTCATACCAGAATTTATTACATGGTCATGATCTATATAAAGTGAACAAGAATATTACCAGATATTTATTAGAAAAGAGAGGGAAAATAGAGATTGAGAAAGATAATTAAGGAGGTAAGTAGATGTCCCTGCTGTACTAATCAAATGATTTCCCGAAACTAATGGAACTTTAATACGAGATCAAAACTGGACAAGAGAGTACTGAAAAGAAAATGACAGACATTATGCTGACAAAAAAGCAGGTATATAAAATATTAAAAAAACAATAAAGAACAATAAATAACACAGCTTGACCAAGATTTGTGCCAGGAATTAAAGTACTATGAATGAAATTCACATTGTCACTAAACAAGATGAACCAAGCGATAATATCAAATTTTGGTAAATATCAAAACAGATTAATATTTTAAAAATATTTGCAAACAATGAGTTAGGTATTGTTAAACAACTAAAGAGCCTCTTGATGAAAGTGAAAGAGGAGAGTGAAAAACTTGGCTTAAAACTCAACATTCAGGAAACTAAGATCATGGCATCTGGTCCCATCACTAACAATGGAAACAGTGAAAGACTTTCTTTTCTTTTTTTTAAATATAAATTTATTTTCTTGATCTCCAAAATCATTGCAGATTGTGACTGCAGCCATGAAATTAAAAGATGCTTGCTCCTTGGAAGAAAAGACATGACCAATTTAGATAGCATATTAAAAAGCAGAGACATTACTTTGCCAACAAAGGTCCATCTATTCAAAGCTATGGTTTTCCAGTAGTCATGTATGGATGTGAGAGTTGGACTATAAAGAAAGCTGAGCGCAGAAAAATTGATGCTTTTGAACTGTGGTGTTGGAGAAGACTGTTGAGAGTTCTTTGAACTGCAGGGAAAGCAAACCAGTCCATCCTAAAGGAAATCAGTCCTGAATATTTATTGGAGGGACTGATGCTGAAGCGGAAACTCCAATACTTTGGCCACCTGATGCAGAGAGCTAACTCATTTGAAAAGACCCTGATGCAGGGAAAGATTGAAGGTGGGCAGAGAAGGGGACGACAGAGGATGAAATGGTTGGATGGCATCACCAACTCAATGGACATGAGTTTAAGTGAACTCTGGGAGTTGGTGATGGACAGGGAGGCCTGACGTGCTGCAGTCCACGGGGTTGCAAAGAGTTGGACATGACTGAGCGACTGTACTGAACTGAAAAAGTATGTAGGGCTTCCCTGGTAGCTCAGTTGGTAAAGAATCCTCCTCTAATGCAGGAGACCCTGGTTTGATTCCTGGGTTGGGAAGATTCCCTGGAGAAGAGATAAGCTACCCACTCCAGTATTCTTGGGCTTCCCCTGTGGGTCAGCTGGTAAAGAATCTGCCTGCAATGCAAGAGACCTGGGTTTGATCACTGGGTTAGGAAGATCCTCCGGAGAAGGAAAAGGCTACCCACTCCAGTGTTCTGGCCTGGAGAATTCAATGGACTGTATAGTCCAAAGGGTCGCAAAGAGTAGAACACGATTGAGTGGCTTTCACTTTCACTTTCAATGAGTATCTATAAAGAACCTACAACACAGATTGCACTTAATGGGTAAACTTGAAAATCATTCTCATTAAAAGACATTTTGTTGTTGTTTAGTCACTAAATCATGTCCAATTCTTTTGCGATCCCCATGGACTGTGTCCTCACAGGCTCCTCTGTCCATGGAATTCTCCAGGCAAGAATATTGGAGTAGGTTGCCATTTCCTTCTCCAGGGAATCTTCCCAATCTAGTCTCTCACTGAGGAGATTCTTTACCACTGAGCCACCAGGAAAGCCCAATAAACATTTTAAGACACAGATAAATCTAATTAAAGATACATAAAATGTGAAGAAATCATAATACATTACTAAAAGATATAATTTTTGAAAGCCTGAATTAATGAGATATAATATGCTCATGATAGAAAGCCTTAATATTTAAAGATGAGTTATTTTCCCCATGTTCATCTATAAGTTTAACCGATTTTCAAAGAAAATGAACTTATTTCTCTTTTTCACTAACATGACAAGCTAATTCAGATGGAAGAGTGAAGTCCAAGGAAAGTAAAGTAATTTTGAAATACAATAAGGAACAATTTTCCTGGGAGATATCAACACTTTGCACAAAGTTATAGTAGTTAGGTGGTAGCATAGCCACACAGACAAATGTGTCAAAACAGAGGACCCAGAAAGAGAACCATAGTTAACTAGAAAGTTGTTATTTGAGAGAAGTAGAGAAATGATTATACATTTACTAAATGGTGAACAGCCAATTGGCTCCTCATCTTGAAAAACTAAATAAACTCTTATCTTGTATAATAACAAAAATAAATTTTAGAGAAAGACCTAAATTTCAAAGGCAAAACTTGACATCTCTTACAAAGATATGCAAGGGACTAGCTTTATGACCTTTGGGTAAGGAAGGCTTATATGTCTCAAACACCACTCTAACAAAGGAAAATTCTGATAAATTTGACTATATTAAACTGTTTTTCACTGTGCTGCCAGAAACAAAGTTGCCTCCTGGGAGAAGATATTTATAAAAATATAGAAATATTAAGAAGATAGTATCCAGAATGCATAAAGGATAATTTTAAAAATGAGCAAATATTATGAGAATTAATTAACAGAGTAGGTAACTTGAAGTATGCATATATACCTTTGTATATACTTCAACCTCAGAATATGACTCTATTTGGAGATGGGGTCTTTAAAGAGAATTAAGTTACAATAAAATCATTTGGCTGAACTCTAATTGAGTATGACTAGTGTCCTTTTAAGAAGTGGAAATTTGGACACTGGCATTTACCGAGGGAAGACCATATGAAGACACAGAGAAATGACCATCTACAAGCCGAGGAGAGAGGCCTCAGAAGAAACCAGCCCTGCCAACGCCTTGATCTTGGATATCCAGAATTGTGAGAAGATAAATTTCTGTTGTTGAAGTCACACACTCTGTGGTACTTTGATACGGAAGCCCTAGAAAAGGAATATACTGTGATATAAAGAAGCTCCCTTGCATTTCCAAATGCCCTTGGGAGTGGCATCATGCCCAGTTGAGAACCTCTGCTATGAAGGATTCCTTTCCCAGCACACGTGCACCAGGAAGCATGGACAAGACTGTAGCTATCAACATGAGCCAGGTGAACTATATGTATACCACAATGGAGAAGTCAGCCAGATATACTGGTGAGTGAAGAAAACTAAGTTGCAGCAGCATAATACATGTTGTGCTGTGCTTACTTGCTCAGCCGTGTCTGATTCTTTTCAACCCCATGGACTGTAGCCTACCAGGCTTCTCTGTCCATGGGGATTCTCCAGGTAAAAATACTGCAGTGGGTTGCCATGCTCTCCCTCAGGCGATCATCATTTATAAAAGGTTCAAACATGAAAAAAAAANAATGATTATACATTTACTAAATGGTGAACAGCCAATTGGCTCCTCATCTTGAAAAACTAAATAAACTCTTATCTTGTATAATAACAAAAATAAATTTTAGAGAAAGACCTAAATTTCAAAGGCAAAACTTGACATCTCTTACAAAGATATGCAAGGGACTAGCTTTATGACCTTTGGGTAAGGAAGGCTTATATGTCTCAAACACCACTCTAACAAAGGAAAATTCTGATAAATTTGACTATATTAAACTGTTTTTCACTGTGCTGCCAGAAACAAAGTTGCCTCCTGGGAGAAGATATTTATAAAAATATAGAAATATTAAGAAGATAGTATCCAGAATGCATAAAGGATAATTTTAAAAATGAGCAAATATTATGAGAATTAATTAACAGAGTAGGTAACTTGAAGTATGCATATATACCTTTGTATATACTTCAACCTCAGAGTATGACTCTATTTGGAGATGGGGTCTTTAAAGAGAATTAAGTTACAATAAAATCATCTGGCTGAACTCTAATTGAGTATGACTAGTGTCCTTTTAAGAAGTGGAAATTTGGACACTGGCATTTACCGAGGGAAGACCATATGAAGACACAGAGAAATGACCATCTACAAGCCGAGGAGAGAGGCCTCAGAAGAAACCAGCCCTGCCAACGCCTTGATCTTGGATATCCAGAATTGTGAGAAGATAAATTTCTGTTGTTGAAGTCACACACTCTGTGGTACTTTGATACGGAAGCCCTAGAAAAGGAATATACTGTGATATAAAGAAGCTCCCTTGCATTTCCAAATGCCCTTGGGAGTGGCATCATGCCCAATTGAGAACTTCTGCTATGAAGGATTCCTTTCCCAGCACACGTGCACCAGGAAGCATGGACAAGACTGTAGCTATCAACATGAGCCAGGTGAACTATATGTATACCACAATGGAGAAGTCAGCCAGATATACTGGTGAGTGAAGAAAACTAAGTTGCAGCAGCATAATACATGTTGTGCTGTGCTTAGTTGCTCAGCCGTGTCCGATTCTTTTCAACCCCATGGACTGTAGCCTACCAGGCTTCTCTGTCCATGGGGATTCTCCAGGTAAAAATACTGCAGTGGGTTGCCATGCTCTCCCTCAGGCGATCATCATTTATAAAAGGTTCAAACATGAAAAAAAAACCCTGGATATGTTGTAAATTGACAAACAGCTGGCAAAAGTATAAAAATCAAGGTAGACATTGTCCTTACCAGCTTCAGAATTTTGGCTTCATTTTGGGAGGGAGAGCAAAGAATGAGGGAAGGTACGAGGAAGGCTAGAAAGGCAACCAAAACTGCCTCTGCAAAGTTACATGATCTGTAGGAAAGTCTACAGCAAATATGGCAGCACTATGATACTTGTTAAATTTGAGTGGTAGGTAAAAGTGTTAATTTATTCTCTTTAATTTGCCAAATGTATTAATTTTTTTTAAAGAAAAGAAGATAGTTCTATATTTTATTATTATATTATAAAACAAACCACATACAGAAACACAGTTTCCTTCTCAGCAAGGAATTCACTGTAAAATTACAGGTAATAGCTGGTAAGTTTCAGGAAATATTTGGAGGACACGGTTTGTTTCATCTGCCTCACTTACTCCTTCCCCTTTGTATGGACTCCAGCTAATCCAGCAATTCATGCGCTTGCATTCTCTGCAGCTGTGTGCTAATTCTAGACCAAACCTCTCAAATTAGCAATGGATAATAATACACTAATTAAAACTGGAACACAAAGCAGTTTTTCCAGAAGCAATGTGAAAAACCTCACTGATTATTATCTGTGTATACTACAACAATTTTAGACGTTCATTACAGAAGCTTAAAAGAAAATACACTAAGATAGACATGCTCAAGTTGCTTCTTGAGTAGTATTGATTTTACTTCTCAGCTTTGGCATATACACAGATGTCCCTATTTCTGGATCTCCCTCCTCTCTCCCCCTAAAGGTGCCAGAACAAATACATCAAAGCCACAACAATGACAACAACACAATAAAAGAGCTGATACACTTAGAAAGAACTTCATTATGTTTGCAATACAAAACTACCTCCCTACTGGTTTACTTTTCCTTTGTAAATCTATTTGACATTTGTTGATCCCAGGTAGGTGAAATAACATGAGCTTTCTTTTTAAACTTAGGTAATTCTAAATTGCATTCTTCATAAATTACCTAACAATAAAGATAATTGAGAGGACATTGTACTTAGTCTTAACTAGATGTACAATGCTGAAGTGAAAGTGTTAGTCACTCAGTCATGTCTGACTTTTTGCAACCCCATGGACTGTAGCCTGCCAGGTTCCTCTGTCCATGGAATTTTCCATGCAATACTGGAGTGGGTAGCCATTCACTTCTCCAGGCGATCTTTCCAACCCAGGGATTGAACCCAGGTCTCCTGCATTGCAGGCAGACTCTTACTATTGGAGCCACCAGGGAGTACTTAAATATTTACAACTATTTAGGGCTTATATCTTTACTAAGCCAATATAAAATGATGCATAGTTTAGCAATATAAATATTATAATTAGCTATTTAATCATTATAACACAACAGACTTAAAATAATCAGAATGAACAGAGTTTATGCTAGAGATTACGTTACATGGAAGTGTTTTCAGAGTCACTGAACTGTACATCAAGAAACCTATTGGTGTATTCCCTAAGTCTCCATTTACATCAATCAGTAAGACTCTTCATTCTCTGAGCTTGAAAATCTCTGTAAGATAGAAATAGTAATATGCCATTTCCACTATTCTTATTTTTGGTTTGAAAGCACTTTTGGAAACTCTGACTTTATTGTAAAATGATATACAGGAACTGTTTATTGAGGAAGGAAAGGAAAGGAAAATGACCGGTGGAGTGGGGAGGGGAGGGAGGAAAGAGTAGGTAGAAAAAGGTGGTATTGAAGGAAGCCAGGTAAAAACACTGCAGTTGGCACCAGAGAGTTCGTATGGAAAAAAGAGGTGAACAGAGGGATACAAGCTGGGATATTGGAGGTAGAATCAATGGATGTGGTTTACTGATGCTTACATGTGGGTGTTGGAAGGGCATAAAGAAAAGAGAGAAATCTAAGATTAGTCTGAGATTTTTGCCTTGAGGAAGCAAGTGGATAGTGATATGATATACTGAATGAGAGGGATGAGGCAGGACAAGTTCTAGTAGGCTGTAAAGAGTTCTATTTTGAGATGTCTCTTAAGCATTCAGGGAGCAATGTCTTGGAGTTGAGACATTGCACTTGGAGTTACAGGGACACGTAAGACTAAAACTCTAGCTTTGGGAGCCTTTGGTTTAAGGTGGTATTTAAGACATACTACTCATTAGGTGACCCAGAGAGAGCTGGTAGATAATGAAAAGCTCAATAAATTAAAGAACTTCTACTATCTATATGAGAACTGCTAAATCAGAAAGGAATGAGAAAGTATGGCTTATATAGTGCAGTCTGCCCACTGAGCCATAGAGTCAGAATCTGAACAATGTGCTGATATACTGTTGGCAATTAGAAAATGAACAGAAATGATATTAGTAAAAGTCACACTGCACTTGCAAACGTGGATTATTTTCTAGTACCTTTTGATATTGATTTTTAACATCATTCCACAGTGATATGAGAACAGACTGTATGATTTCAATATCAGAAATTTTAAGACCAGAAATTTTTGCATCTTCTTTTATGTCTATAGATATGTTTCAGTATCTCTTAGTTTATAGTCTATGAGAATCTGAATAGAACTTGTATCCTACTGTTGTCTGAAAATTGTATAAATCTTAATTATGTTGAATTGGTTCAGTGTATTTTTCAGGTCTATGATATCCTTCTCAGTTCAGTTCAGTTCGGTACTCAGTCATGTCCGACTCTTTGCAACCCTATGTACTATAGCACACCAGGCCTCCCTGTCCATCACCACTCCCAGAGTTCACTCAAAATCATGTCCATTGAGTTGATGATGCCATCCAACCATCTCAACCTCTGTCATCCCCTTCTCTGCCCGCCTTCAATCTTTCCCAGCATCAGGGTGTCTTCAAATGAGTTAGTTCTTCACATCAAGTGACCAAAATATTGGAGTTTCTGCTTCAGCATCAGTCCTTCCAATGAATATTCAGGACTGATTTCATCTAGGATGGACTGGTTGGATCTCCTGGCAGTTCAAGGAACTCTCAAGAGTCTTCTCCAACACCACAGTTCAAAAGCATCAATTCCTCCGCATTCAGCTTTCTTTATAGTCCAACTCGCACATCCATACATGGCTACTGGAAAAACCATAGCTTTGAATAGACGGACCTTTGTTGGTAATGTTTCTGCTTTTGAATATGCTATCTGGGTTGGTCATAACTTTCCTTCCAAGAGGCAAGCATCTTTTAATTTCATGGCTGCAGTCACCATCTGCAGTGATTTTGGAGCCCCTCAAAATAAAGTCTGATACTGCTTCTATTGTTTCTCCATCTATTTGCCATGAAGTGATGGGACCAGATGCCATGATCTTAGTTTTCTGATCTTAGTTGAGCTTTAAGCCAATTTTTTCACTCTTCTCTTTCTCTTGCATTAGTTCCTCTTTGCTTTTTGCCATAAGGGTGGTGTCATCTGCACACTGGAGGCTACTGATATTTCTCCTGGCAGTCTTGATTTCAGCTAGTGCTTCATCCAGTCCAACATTTCTCATGATGTCCTCTGCGTATAAGTTAAATAAGCAGGGTGACAATATACAGCCTTGATGTACTCCTTTCTCGATTTGGAACCAGTCTGTTGTTCCATGTCCAGTTCTAACTGTTGCTTCCTGACCTGCATACAGATTTCTCAGGAGGCAGGTCAGGTGGTCTGGTATTCCCACCTCTTTAAGAATTTTCCACAGTTTATTGTGATCCACACAGTCAAAGGATTTGGCATAGTCAATAAAGCAGAAATAGATGTTTTTCTGGAACTCTCTTACTTTTTCGATGATCCAACAAATATTGGATATCCTTCTACTTGTCTGTATATTCATTCTATTCATTTTTGATAGTTGGATGTTGAAACTCCAAGTAAAAATCTTAATTTAGTTTCTTAAAAAATTGTAACATATAGTGGAACTATATGTAATCTTGTTTTGTATTTTCTAAGCCTCCTATAAATGTTTTATCATATTTTCATAATATAAAAATAAAAAAACAGAGAAAACTGATATTTATATCTTCTCAATATAGACGGCAGCCTTTTCCCAGTGGATTTTTAATATCAGTGAATTACATAAAACCAGAGAGTATGGTCTTTATTTTTAATCAGTGTTGCTAGTAATTTAGACGGAAGTTGTACAATTCCTTTTTTAGCTTGCAGGAAACTTTGATCCTTTTGAAGTTACAAAGTTATTATTCCTCTCTTGTCAAGTATGCAATAGTTACTACCACGCATTAATGACCCACTAGACCTAACCCATATATCTTTTTATCATGTTAGCACTAGTGGCAAATATGAGCAAGAACCATAAGGAAGATAGACTTTGGGGACAGTTTAGATTAATATGCTGAACTGTCTAAAAAAAATAGACTCCACGGGTAATTTTCAGTTCCTAAGCTATGCAACAATTATAGTTATTCCACTCAAATGTCTGTAGCAATGAGATCAGTGACAAAAATAGTGCCTGAAAAAACAAGAGAAAAAAATGGCAAACATGTTATTTATTTGCTTAAATCATTTATAATGGGGCTGGCAGTGTTAGTCTCATTAACAGAGAGACCTTTCATTCCACAAGCCAGCTGGAATAATAAAGGCAGCTATGTGACATTTAAAATGCAATTGCTTTGCGAACTGTAGATTCTGTTTGTGATGCTTAGTGATCACAGAGGACAGTGATCTGAGAAAAGTGCAAACCATCTTGCTCATCATCTGCATTCCCAACAAAGACAGCGTTGGGGTTAAATGCTATAATATAGCAACAAGGATATGCTAAAAAATGATTCATGTCGAAGTGCTTGAACATTTATTTGAAGCATTTATTCAATTGTTCTTTTGCCATGTGACCATCCAAGAGTTGGTAGAAATACATCTGTTGTGTTTTTCCTTGAATAGGCAAAAAGAAATTATAATTAGGGGGATACTGCTTTATGCTTATAAATACACAGCATCGTTTGAAACAAGTTGTTCCAAACAAGTGAGAAGCATGCAGATTTTCCTATTTCAATGAATGGGAAATGCAGACTAGTTTTGGTGTCTTTGTTTTAATGACAAAATCATGATCTTCAATGGAAACATGCATTTAGAGTTTAGGCATCATATGACAAAGTGAGCTTCAAGATAAATGTAAAAATCTGAGTTTAAAAAAATTTTTGCACTAGGATTTATTTAAACCTTAAACAGGCAAATATCACTCAGTGATTTTCATCTCTTCTTAAGTATTCCAACATGGTCTCCAAAATGAATTTGGATTGAGAGGAGGATTTTTTTGATCCCTCCATTTCCTTGGCCAGATGAAACAGGAAACCCAGAAGCAAATAATGGGCTATATAATATATCACTTGGGTGTCCAAGCTTCTCTATACCTCACAGGTTTGCGCTGGAATTTTAATGGGTTCCAATTTTACTTGACCCAATTCATCCATTTCTGTTAGATGTGCTTATCCCTTACATACTATAGAAACACTAAAACTATAGAATGAACTGTAAATCATCGGATTATAAAATTTTACCCTGACATTTTTAGGAACTACATTCATTTCACTTTTTACCTATGTATGAGGTCTTGCTACTTTCTTTTTTATTTTAGAGGTGAAGAGCTATGCAATTTTGACTCATTTGCACAGTACCTAAGTGAGAATATAAGTCTAGTTTTCTACTTTAAAATATTCAAGTCTAATATCATTAGGATTGTGGATATTACATAGTTTCTCATTCCTTGTCTCTTTCATTCACACACACACACACACACACACCCCTATTATNAACCCTATGTACTATAGCACACCAGGCCTCCCTGTCCATCACCACTCCCAGAGTTCACTCAAAATCATGTCCATTGAGTTGATGATGCCATCCAACCATCTCAACCTCTGTCATCCCCTTCTCTGCCCGCCTTCAATCTTTCCCAGCATCAGGGTGTCTTCAAATGAGTTAGTTCTTCACATCAAGTGACCAAAATATTGGAGTTTCTGCTTCAGTATCAGTCCTTCCAATGAATATTCAGGACTGATTTCATCTAGGATGGACTGGTTGGATCTCCTGGCAGTTCAAGGAACTCTCAAGAGTCTTCTCCAACACCACAGTTCAAAAGCATCAATTCCTCCGCATTCAGCTTTCTTTATAGTCCAACTCGCACATCCATACATGGCTACTGGAAAAACCATAGCTTTGAATAGACGGACCTTTGTTGGTAATGTTTCTGCTTTTGAATATGCTATCTGGGTTGGTCATAACTTTCCTTCCAAGAGGCAAGCATCTTTTAATTTCATGGCTGCAGTCACCATCTGCAGTGATTTTGGAGCCCCTCAAAATAAAGTCTGATACTGCTTCTATTGTTTCTCCATCTATTTGCCATGAAGTGATGGGACCAGATGCCATGATCTTAGTTTTCTGATCTTAGTTGAGCTTTAAGCCAATTTTTTCACTCTTCTCTTTCTCTTGCATTAGTTCCTCTTTGCTTTTTGCCATAAGGGTGGTGTCATCTGCACACTGGAGGCTACTGATATTTCTCCTGGCAGTCTTGATTTCAGCTAGTGCTTCATCCAGTCCAACATTTCTCATGATGTCCTCTGCGTATAAGTTAAATAAGCAGGGTGACAATATACAGCCTTGATGTACTCCTTTCTCGATTTGGAACCAGTCTGTTGTTCCATGTCCAGTTCTAACTGTTGCTTCCTGACCTGCATACAGATTTCTCAGGAGGCAGGTCAGGTGGTCTGGTATTCCCACCTCTTTAAGAATTTTCCACAGTTTATTGTGATCCACACAGTCAAAGGATTTGGCATAGTCAATAAAGCAGAAATAGATGTTTTTCTGGAACTCTCTTACTTTTTCGATGATCCAACAAATATTGGATATCCTTCTACTTGTCTGTATATTCATTCTATTCATTTTTGATAGTTGGATGTTGAAACTCCAAGTAAAAATCTTAATTTAGTTTCTTAAAAAATTGTAACATATAGTGGAACTATATGTAATCTTGTTTTGTATTTTCTAAGCCTCCTATAAATGTTTTATCATATTTTCATAATATAAAAATAAAAAAACAGAGAAAACTGATATTTATATCTTCTCAATATAGACGGCAGCCTTTTCCCAGTGGATTTTTAATATCAGTGAATTACATAAAACCAGAGAGTATGGTCTTTATTTTTAATCAGTGTTGCTAGTAATTTAGACAGAAGTTGTACAATTCCTTTTTTAGCTTGCAGGAAACTTTGATCCTTTTGAAGTTACAAAGTTATTATTCCTCTCTTGTCAAGTATGCAATAGTTACTACCACGCATTAATGACCCACTAGACCTAACCCATATATCTTTTTATCATGTTAGCACTAGTGGCAAATATGAGCAAGAACCATAAGGAAGATAGACTTTGGGGACAGTTTAGATTAATATGCTGAACTGTCTAAAAAAAATAGACTCCACGGGTAATTTTCAGTTCCTAAGCTATGCAACAATTATAGTTATTCCACTCAAATGTCTGTAGCAATGAGATCAGTGACAAAAATAGTGCCTGAAAAAACAAGAGAAAAAAATGGCAAACATGTTATTTATTTGCTTAAATCATTTATAATGGGGCTGGCAGTGTTAGTCTCATTAACAGAGAGACCTTTCATTCCACAAGCCAGCTGGAATAATAAAGGCAGCTATGTGACATTTAAAATGCAATTGCTTTGCGAACTGTAGATTCTGTTTGTGATGCTTAGTGATCACAGAGGACAGTGATCTGAGAAAAGTGCAAACCATCTTGCTCATCATCTGCATTCCCAACAAAGACAGCGTTGGGGTTAAATGCTATAATATAGCAACAAGGATATGCTAAAAAATGATTCATGTCGAAGTGCTTGAACATTTATTTGAAGCATTTATTCAATTGTTCTTTTGCCATGTGACCATCCAAGAGTTGGTAGAAATACATCTGTTGTGTTTTTCCTTGAATAGGCAAAAAGAAATTATAATTAGGGGGATACTGCTTTATGCTTATAAATACACAGCATCGTTTGAAACAAGTTGTTCCAAACAAGTGAGAAGCATGCAGATTTTCCTATTTCAATGAATGGGAAATGCAGACTAGTTTTGGTGTCTTTGTTTTAATGACAAAATCATGATCTTCAATGGAAACATGCATTTAGAGTTTAGGCATCATATGACAAAGTGAGCTTCAAGATAAATGTAAAAATCTGAGTTTAAAAAAATTTTTGCACTAGGATTTATTTAAACCTTAAACAGGCAAATATCACTCAGTGATTTTCATCTCTTCTTAAGTATTCCAACATGGTCTCCAAAATGAATTTGGATTGAGAGGAGGATTTTTTTGATCCCTCCATTTCCTTGGCCAGATGAAACAGGAAACCCAGAAGCAAATAATGGGCTATATAATATATCACTTGGGTGTCCAAGCTTCTCTATACCTCACAGGTTTGCGCTGGAATTTTAATGGGTTCCAATTTTACTTGACCCAATTCATCCATTTCTGTTAGATGTGCTTATCCCTTACATACTATAGAAACACTAAAACTATAGAATGAACTGTAAATCATCGGATTATAAAATTTTACCCTGACATTTTTAGGAACTACATTCATTTCACTTTTTACCTATGTATGAGGTCTTGCTACTTTCTTTTTTATTTTAGAGGTGAAGAGCTATGCAATTTTGACTCATTTGCACAGTACCTAAGTGAGAATATAAGTCTAGTTTTCTACTTTAAAATATTCAAGTCTAATATCATTAGGATTGTGGATATTACATAGTTTCTCATTCCTTGTCTCTTTCATTCACACACACACACACACACACACCCCTATTATAGTCAGTACTGCTAAAACACAGAATTAGACAAATATCTCAAAGACAGGATAAAAAAGAAAAGGAAGTAATATTATTAAGAAACGTCAAGAAGACTATTTAAAGAATAAATGGAATATCTAAATAATATATCTCTTATCTTTTCCCATGTCAATAGGAAGTATAACTCTCAGAGATCTTTAGGAAGCCTAGTGTATCTTGTTACCTTTCATAGACCAGTTTCACTAGCCCACCAAATCCCACATATGTGACATTTAGATTAAAAAGCTGGAGATGTATAGTGCCAGAGAGAAACAGAAAGAGTCTACCACTTTTGGATGACATGATGAAAGAAGGCTTTATGAACAAGTGACAGACTGAGCCTGATTTTAGCAGACTAAGCTAAGATGGAAGGTCTTCTAGGCCCAGAGACTATATGCGAGTATAGTGGACTGGGTCTTGTTTAGAATGATAGTAGACACAAGAGAAGGCTTCCCCTGGGGCTCAGCAGGAAAGAATCCACCTGCAATGCAGGAGCGACAAGAGATGTGGGTTCAGTTCCTGGGTCAGGAAGATCCCCTGGAGGAGGGCATGGCAACAGACTCCAATATTCTTGCCTGCAGAATCCCATGAATAGAGGAGCCTGGTGGGCTATAGTCTATAGGGTCTCAGAGTTAGACTAGACTGAAGCTACTTAGCACACAGGCACACAGATGTGAGAAGATGTCTGAAAAGGAGTTTGACAGTAGTCAGATTGTGGAGAAGGGGGTAATTCTTGCAGGAGTACTGGCTAGACAGTGAAGATTTGGCAGCTGATGGCATTTAAGTCTCTATTGAGGTCAACTTGAATTAGTGGATTTAAACACTAAGAGTCATGAGAACTGTGAGGAGCATTCTGAATATAGAGACTGTTAAACCATGTGCAACCAAATAATGCTGTTTCTGATGATTATAAAAAACAAGCTGAGGAAAAGTTAAAATACTACTATTTTTCTATTCAGGTTTAAACTGTAAGGCTATGGATGAGACAACCNAAGGTCTTCTAGGCCCAGAGACTATATGCGAGTATAGTGGACTGGGTCTTGTTTAGAATGATAGTAGACACAAGAGAAGGCTTCCCCTGGGGCTCAGCAGGAAAGAATCCACCTGCAATGCAGGAGCGACAAGAGATGTGGGTTCAGTTCCTGGGTCAGGAAGATCCCCTGGAGGAGGGCATGGCAACAGACTCCAATATTCTTGCCTGCAGAATCCCATGAATAGAGGAGCCTGGTGGGCTATAGTCTATAGGGTCTCAGAGTTAGACTAGACTGAAGCTACTTAGCACACAGGCACACAGATGTGAGAAGATGTCTGAAAAGGAGTTTGACAGTAGTCAGATTGTGGAGAAGGGGGTAATTCTTGCAGGAGTACTGGCTAGACAGTGAAGATTTGGCAGCTGATGGCATTTAAGTCTCTATTGAGGTCAACTTGAATTAGTGGATTTAAACACTAAGAGTCATGAGAACTGTGAGGAGCATTCTGAATATAGAGACTGTTAAACCATGTGCAACCAAATAATGCTGTTTCTGATGATTATAAAAAACAAGCTGNGAATGAGATGGTTGGATGGCATCACCAACTCAATGGACATGAGTTCAAGCAAGCTCGAACTTTGGGAGTTGGTGGTGGATAGGGAAGCCTTATGTGCTGTAGTGCATGGGGTTGCAAAGAGCCCGACAAGACTGAGTGAGTGAACTGCACTGAACACTAACACAAAATCTCTTCTCAGGTTTCAAAGGTGCAGTGCCACCAACATATTGCTTGTGGCTTTAGCATTAAACCCTGTTTTNAGAATGAGATGGTTGGATGGCATCACCAACTCAATGGACATGAGTTCAAGCAAGCTCGAACTTTGGGAGTTGGTGGTGGACAGGGAAGCCTTATGTGCTGTAGTGCATGGGGTTGCAAAGAGCCCGACAAGACTGAGTGAGTGAAGTGCACTGAACACTAACACAAAATCTCTGCTCAGGTTTCAAAGGTGCAGTGCCACCAACGTATTGCTTGTGGCTTTAGCATTAAACCCTGTTTTCTCTTCAAAATGCAAATAATTATGGAACTTAAAATGATGTCACTTCTACTTTCAGGTAATGTTCTTCCAAGGTAAGAATTTACCACTTTAATATTAGAGTCAAGGACACTAAAATGGAGCAAGATGCCAAAAAAAGATGAAGATAAGCATGGAACCCCTGAACGCTGAAAACAAACTTTTCATGTACCTTTCCAGAAGAGGTACACTTAAAAGGAGATTAATAAACAGTATTGTACCCCTATGTATAAAGACCAAGGAAATATATACAATCTACTTATATAAATATGACGCACAAATAACTTTNTTCTTCCAAGGTAAGAATTTACCACTTTAATATTAGAGTCAAGGACACTAAAATGGAGCAAGATGCCAAAAAAAGATGAAAATAAGCATGGAAACCCTGAACACTGAAAACAAACTTTTCATGTACCTTTCCAGAAGAGGTACACTTAAAAGGAGATTAATAAACAGTATTGTACTCCTATGTATAAAGACCAAGGAAATATATACAATCTACTTATATAAATATGACGCACAAATAACTTTTTATTTCAATCACATCTAACCTCATGGAAATACTTATATGCAAATCATATACATGTGGTATGTCCTAAAGTACATGCTTTGTTCTTAGGTAAACCTACATCTCATTTTCATGTAATTGTATTTCAAATCTCTTTAACATTTAGTGTACCTCTCATGCTCCCTTTGTTGGGAAGATCCCCTAGAGAAGGGAATGGCTACCCACTCCAATGTTCTTGCCTGGAGAATTCCATGCACAGAAGAGTCTGGAAGGCTACATCCCATGGGATCACAAAGAGTTAGACATGACTGAGTAACTAACACTTTCACTTTCACCTCTTATGACAAGGTGGTATAATAGGTGTAGACATATAGAGACAGATAATACCTTACTAAGCATGCAACAACCTGAAAAAATTCCAATATCTGATGTATCCCAGATCTATGAAGGTAGATTTCAGAAGTAATTATTTCCAATTTTATAGGCTACCATTTAGAAAACTGAGTAATGCTAAAAGGTTTGAAACCTTAACAATGTTGTATACATTAGGAGATAGGTTCCATTTTCTAAGAAAGAGTTACTCAAATGCATTTGACCACTGGATTTCTTTAAAACACAATGTTTTTTTGTTTCTTAAAAACATAGTGTGAAAAAAAAAAAGCCCATGTGTTGCTAGAATACTAAGGAAGATGAGATTATATCTTTGGATTAAAATTGAGAGCAAAATGATTGTCTAAGAGATATTCAGTTCTGTGAGTAATGCTTAAAAACATTTCTATTTTGATAACTTCAGATAATATTACCAACAGATGCTGAAATGAAGAAATTCACATAACAGAGGTTGGATCTTACCAACAAGATTAGAAAGTAAAGGCTTCCTAAGTTATTAACACATAGATTGACTATGCTATATCTCATGTGCTCTCTTGTCCAGTTTCCTGGTATATGGGTGCTCAATTCAAAAATTTTAAGTGTATATTTTATTACAATATATTAAAATATAGTTAGCATATTTTCTTGTGTGTATGCATGGTTGCTCAGTCATGTTCGACTCTCTGTGACCCCATGGACTGTAACACACCAGACTCCTCTGTCCATGGGGATTCAGCAGACTAGAATATTGGAGTGGGTAGCCTAACCCTTCTCCAGGGGATCTTCCTGACCCAGGAATTGAACAGGGATCTCCCGCATTGCAGGTGGGTCCTTAACCAGTTGAGCTACCAGGGAAGTTACATTTATTCAAAGATAATGACTGCTGTTTATTATGAAACATTATCAGGAATTCAAGCAATGCAGCAAAATATATACAATTTAAAAAATAAATCCTAAACTATGCCAACCAGAAGTGACTATTAACTCTGAGCAATCTTTATTCAGTCATTTCAATGCATCTAAACGTGAAATGCTAGATAGATAGGTATAGGAAGATGTACATAATTATACAAAAATAAGATTGTGCTATTTTTATAATTCTTATGAAGATGTGATTTATATAAAATAAAATTTTCTACTTTGTTCATTTTTATGTACTATGGTAAATTACAGAGAAAGGTGTAAGCACCACCATAGTCATAATACTGATTAGACTTTTTTACCCAGAAAAAGTTCTGTCATGCCCTTTCACTATCAGTTCCATCCACTGGCCACAACTGATCTGTTTGCTACCACCAGTTTTGCCTCTAATAGAAATTCACAAGAAAAAAGTGCAGCATGCTGGCTTTCTCTCTGGGTGTTTCGCTTGGCATAATGCATGTGATTATCACCCATGTTGTTGTGTGAATAATTCATTCCTTTTATTGTTTGTTGTTGTTCCATGGCATAGATGTATCACACCTCTGTACATCCATACAGCAGTTGATGGACAGTATGTTTTCAATTGTTGCACTTTTTTCAGTTTGGGATTATTATAAATCAAGCTGCATTTGAGAAGACTTTGTATGTGTATAAATTCTTCATGTTGGTAAATACAAAAGAGTAGCATTGCTGAGTTACATTTTATATGTATATTTACTCCTATAAGACAATATCACATTGTTTCTTGGAGAGGCTGTAAAATTTGACATTCTAACCAGCTATGTGTGGAATTCTATTAGTGCCACATCTTTGCTAATACTTACATTTTTATTATCCTAATGAGCTTATGATGGTTTCTCAAGGTGGCTTAAATTTTTTTCATCAATGACTAATGAGTTTTATCATCTTTTCACGTTTATTTCCCATTTGTATATTTCTTTGGCTGTAGCCATTTCGTTGTTGTCATTTGGGTTATTAGTTTCTGAGGACTGCCATAGCAAAGGGCCATTCACTGGGTAGCTGAAAATAACAGACATCGATTGTTTCACAGTCTGGAGGATAGAAGTCCAAAATCAANATAAAATAAAATTTTCTACTTTGTTCATTTTTATGTACTATGGTAAATTACAGAGAAAGGTGTAAGCACCACCATAGTCATAATACTGATTAGACTTTTTTACCCAGAAAAAGTTCTGTCATGCCCTTTCACTATCAGTTCCATCCACTGGCCACAACTGATCTGTTTGCTACCACCAGTTTTGCCTCTAATAGAAATTCACAAGAAAAAAGTGCAGCATGCTGGCTTTCTCTCTGGGTGTTTCGCTTGGCATAATGCATGTGATTATCACCCATGTTGTTGTGTGAATAATTCATTCCTTTTATTGTTTGTTGTTGTTCCATGGCATAGATGTATCACACCTCTGTACATCCATACAGCAGTTGATGGACAGTATGTTTTCAATTGTTGCACTTTTTTCAGTTTGGGATTATTATAAATCAAGCTGCATTTGAGAAGACTTTGTATGTGTATAAATTCTTCATGTTGGTAAATACAAAAGAGTAGCATCGCTGAGTTACATTTTATATGTATATTTACTCCTATAAGACAATATCACATTGTTTCTTGGAGAGGCTGTAAAATTTGACATTCTAACCAGCTATGTGTGGAATTCTATTAGTGCCACATCTTTGCTAATACTTACATTTTTATTATCCTAATGAGCTTATGATGGTTTCTCAAGGTGGCTTAAATTTTTTTCATCAATGACTAATGAGTTTTATCATCTTTTCACGTTTATTTCCCATTTGTATATTTCTTTGGCTGTAGCCATTTCGTTGTTGTCATTTGGGTTATTAGTTTCTGAGGACTGCCATAGCAAAGGGCCATTCACTGGGTAGCTGAAAATAACAGACATCGATTGTTTCACAGTTTGGAGGATAGAAGTCCAAAATCAAGTAGCTGACAAAGCCACAGTCCCTCTGAAACCTATAAGGGAGAATCCTTCCTTTCCTCTGACTAGCTGGTGGCTTGCTGGCAGTCCCTGCCATTGCTTAGTTTCCAGCTATAACCCTTCAGCCTCCGCCTCTAGCATCACACGGCGCTGTCCCTTCAGCATCTATTTTCCCCTCCTCTTTTAATAAGGACAGCATGCATATTACACTAAAGTTCCACCTTACTCTGCTATATGACCTCATCTCAACTGTAATAACCCTATTTCCCTTAATGACTGCTGAATTTCATATATGTTTCCTTGTTCATAAAACGAGGATATAAAAATTCACCTTAGAGCAGATATTAAAATAAGGTAATATATGTAAAAGAGACTAATATTTTTGAGGTAAATAGACACAAATTCTACCAAGTGCCATATGGTATAACGTATAATCATATTTATTAGACAAATGTATACACAGAGATGGAAAAGCACACATTTTCTCCCTAAGCCTTTATCCTAAATAAAGTATTATTTCAGTGAGCATATAAGGACTGGCCTCACCACATTAAAGGCTCAAAGAGAGACACCCTGCCCTGATACATGATGTAATATAGAGGGATGGGTGAGAAGTACAGAGAAGGACACATGTCTATAGTTCAATGGTTATTATCATTCTCTCACCAAGAGGCCCTCCTGAGCTACCGAAGAAGGTATTAAAAAATAAACACTTCCTCCGTGGTTACTAAAATCTTTCCCTAATATTTATAGCATGCACTCCACACATATTAGTTCCTTTTCCTCTCCACACCACTCCAACTCTCAGAAGACCAGAATCTCAAAATTCATCATACTCTTTCTTCATTTTTCCAGGATGATTGCAGGGACACATAGTCAAGTAGCAGTGAATATATACATAATCACCTTCATATTATTATGGCTATGGCCATATTAAAGCTGAGTAAATAAAGGTATCTAGAAAACAAAGTTATTTGTTTTATTGGCACATTTTATGCAACAGCAAATGGATATGCCAATTTATAGCAATTAATAAAAGTGACCTTGTCTCTCTTTTTTTTGTTTTTTGATAATGTTACAAATAGAGCTTATTATCACATGCTCACAGTAAAAAGTACAGTAATGAAGGCCAAGATTTTATGGAGTTATTAACTTGAGTTTAAGTTAATTAGCCTTTTGGTATTTATTATTTGACAGATTTCCTTTATCTTCGGTCCCCTAACTTTACCTCTTACAGTTTCTTTTTCCGTGAAACACTGCTTTCAAATGAAAACATCTAATCAGAGAAGTAATAAGCAGAGTGGGAAATGGAAATCTTTTTCAGTGTCTTCAGATGCCAATACTGTTTGCAGCTATTGAGAGTGAAAGTTCATATAGACTGTGATTGTTAATTCTATATGTTAACTTGACTGGGCTAAGTGATACCCTGATAAACGGTAGGGCGTTTTTTCTAAGTGTCTCTGTAAGGGTCATCTCAGAAGATATTAGCATTTGAATCAGTAGACTGAATAAAGAAGATCTCCCTCACCAATCAATCCATTAAAGGCCTCAATAAAACAGAGGCTGAGGAAAGGCAAACGTGTTCACTGTTTAAGCTAGGACATAAATCTTCTCCTACCCTTGGACATAAAATTTCCTAGTTCTTGGGCCTTTAAACTCAGATTGTCCCTTATACTATTGATCCCCTCAATTCTTAGGGTTTTTTATTTAAATTTATTAATTTTAATTGGAGGCTAATTACAATATTGTATCGGTTTTGCCATACACTGGGGCTGGGACTTCGACCATTGGTTTTCATGGTTCTAGGACTGAATCATATCACTAGCTTTCCTGGATGACCAGATTTTCTGCTCCTCCAGCTTGTGGAGGGCAATCACATAACTTCTCAGTTTTCATAATTGTGTGATTCAATTCCTTATAGTAGATCGCCTCATATATGTGAAGCTTACATAAACCTTTCATCATATACTAAATTAAAAAAATATTTCTAGACTTTGTATTTGTCTATTAATGAGCCAATTCCAAACTGTTTTAACTATAATGGCTTTATGTTGAAAAGAAAAGTTAAATTTTTGCTAAACCTTTGAGAGCAGGTCCTTATCTCATGAAATGTGGCCTTTTGGCTCTATCAGGGGCTTCCTGGGGGGTTGTTTTCTTATAGAATGTGGCCTTTTGGCTCTCTCAGGGGCTTTTCTGGGGGAGCAGGCCCTTATCTACAAACGAGCCTATCCCTGTAAAAATTAAAACCTGCCCACCAATCGGACGCTCCCCACCCCACCTGTACCTGTTTCTAACTCCTGTGTGCTTAAATATTGCTCTGTAACCACTGTTCGGGGTTCGTTCCTCCTCGGAGGTGACTGAACCCCGGCGCGCCGGCCTAATAAATCCTCCCGCTGTTTGCATCGAATCCGAGTCTCAGTGATCTTTTGAGGGACGAATCTTAGGAAAAGACCGTAAGGTCTAACATTTTGGGGGCTCGTCCGGGATCTTGCTCGCTCATCTCAGATCCCCCTGACTCCCGGATTCGGAGGTACGCTCGGGCTTTTTTGTTTCGTGTGTCCTTGTTGTGTCGCTCTGCTTCCGTTCCTCCTCTTTTCTTTTCTGATCTGTCCTTGATTCTTTTTTTCAGAGTTTAAGTGAACCGGCGAATGGCTGCAGAGGCAATTGACAAGTCCTGGCCAGGGCCACTCTCTGGCGGACTTTGAAGGCCCTGCAACAAGTAAGCCTCAGTAACTAGAGCCCGAGTGGGTGAAATTCCCCTTTTAATCTTACTGAGAACGTGGCCTAAAATCTTCCCTGTGGGCACAGGACAGGCACTTAAAGGCCACTAGGGCGCCTGCCACTTGAAGACTCCCGTGACAGGATAAAGGGGTCACGGAACGGGCCAGAAACCACTAGGGTGCCCGCCCCCAGCAAGAAAACTTCCGTGCAACGACGCAGGCACATAAACTGTTCCAAAAAAACACACCATAAGCCCAACTCTTCTGGCCGCCACCACTCCCGGTAGGATTTTTTTGTTGTTGTTGGCTATCCTCAGTGACTTTTTTCTTCTTTCTTCTCTCCACAGCAGAAATACGGTTCCGCTCACGCGTCTGTCCATCTCTGAATTCTCTGGAAACCTGCCGGCAGGTCTGAGACGATCCTTGGGGACGCCCAGGACATCAATCTGGAAGGAGGGCTTGATCCGACCCCCCTTCATCTGAATTTTCTGTGACGATCCTTAGGGAC
>SJYW01033536.1:139757-162512 GCA_006410735.1 Raphicerus campestris
ACCACAAAAATGAAGTGTTTGTTCATGCCCAGAGCCTTTTTCTGCTTAATATTTTTTTCATGGCACCTCCAAAGGAAGTATTCAAGAAAAAAGCCCTCAAATCATAATTACCATAATTAGACTTTTTCATCTTAAAATCCTTTACACACCACTAGAATAAATATTATATGTAGTACATAGTATCATAATTAAAGTAAATGTTCAAAGAAATGATGCTTTGATTGCTGTTTGCCACATAGTCTATCTAATGAGCCAGAACTACACAGTGTATATGTTGTGCTCTGTGTCTATTTGTTATTATTATTAGCATGGTGGCTTTGACTAATCTTAATTAAAAATCTGCATAAAATGTTTCTATCCCATTGTATAATACACTCAAAATAAATAATGAAAATTAATATTGGAAGCAGTGAATAATTTAGACTATTCCCAAATAAATGCTTTAAAAGAAAGCTTTCAAATGGAGATAAGCCTTGCAAAAGAACATCAGAGATTAGTAAAAGCTTTAGGCTCTTTTCTAGGTCATGTGAATGTATTGTTTAATTATGGATCAAGTTTAGTCTTTAGTTCCTTGACCACTGTGGATTATTCTTTCCATTTTCTTCTATGATACCATGCTAAGCTGGATGATACATACATAAAACTAGATATTATTCACCCTCCTATATTCTCTAGAAAACATCAAAACTGAGTAAGAGATTTGTGGGAATGGGAGGAGGTTGTGGAGTGCAGAAAGGCCTTTAGAAGTCTTTGATTTTAAATAAAAAGAGAAATTCAATTCTTGTTCTTATTCTTTATTTTAAAACAAAATATATAAAACTCATTCTGAGCAAAATATTTAAGAACCAAAGATAATATACTTTTATTTCATGAGAAAAAAGTGACCAAAATACAAAAATCAAATTGCCTTTTTGTTGCTAATACTTATAGTCCAAAGAGTAGTTGAATATGATATCTGCATAAAAGAAGTGAGGTAAAAGTCGCTCAGTTGTGTTCAACTCTTTGTGACCCCATGCAACGTAGTCCATGGAATTCTCTAGGCCAGAATACTGGAGTTGGGTAGCCTTTCCTTTCTCCAGAGGCTCTTCCAAACCCAGCGACTGAACCCAGGTCTCTGGCATTGCAGGCAGATTACCAGATGAGCCACAAGAGCAGTTCCTATAAAGGAAACTCAAGAACAAAGCATCTGCTGTCTCTGAAAATCAGAGCAGAAATAAAGAAGAGAAATAGGAAACAATTTCTGTACTTTTGCCTTTTTCAGAATGTCATAACCAAAATAATGACTGGCTTCTTATTGGACAAAACAAAAATATTTTATTTCTGAAGTCCACAACCTGTTTGTAACTAATAATAAAGTAACTGACCTTTTCCTTTTTTTCAGAAGGAGGAAATCTTGTGTGACTGAAGGTGAAGGTGAAGTCGCTCAGTCGTGTCTGACTCTTTGCGACCCCGTGGATTGCAACCTACTAGGCTTCTCCATCCGTGGGATTCTCCAGGCAAGAATACTGGAGTGGATTGCCATTTCCTTCTCCAGGGGATCTTCTCAACCCAGGGATCAAACCCGGGTCTCCTGCATTGGAGGCAGACACTTTAACCTCTGAGCCACCAGGGAAGCCCTGTGTGACTGAAGGATATTTAAAATGAGAGTGAGAAAGTGTGAGTGTGAGTGCTAGCTCCTTGTTTGCTAACAAGTTAAATGTTTTGTGGTCAATTTCTTGGGGTTTCCATTCCATACCTACAAAATGAAGTGGCTATTTAAAGTATAGAAGGACCAAAATATGAGATTCTAAGATTGTACTTGTTTGCAATTTCTTTCTCACTCCCCTTTAACCTCTCTCTAGTCAGGCTTTTGCCTTTCTCATTTCATTCCACTTTGCTAACTACAATGATCCCTTCTCAATCCTCTTACTGTTTGAGGTATCTATGTTCTCTTTCCACTGGTAAATTCTATTTTCATTTCAGCAGTCAAGATAATCTTTCTCCTTCTTCTTCCATTTCTTCTTGTCCTTCTTCAATACTTCTCGTTCAACTAATTTTTCTAAACTTTTTTTCAAGGAACACTATATAGATAAGGCCTTTTCCACTGAATGAGTTCTGAATCAGGTCAAATAAAGACAAATCCTTTAAAATGAGGTTTTATAGAGAGCTGTCATATAAATCAATGAGTGACAATTCTTCAGTGATATGGACTTTAGGGCAGATTCAGAGAGATTTTGTCTGTAAAGTGGCAGCTAGACCCTGTTTTTCNGAATCAGGTCAAATAAAGACAAATCCTTTAAAATGAGGTTTTATAGAGAGCTGTCATATAAATCAATGAGTGACAATTCTTCAGTGATATGGACTTTAGGGCAGATTCAGAGAGATTTTGTCTGCAAAGTGGCAGCTAGACCCTGTTTTCCACAGCTGGTTTTCACAGCTATTATGGCTGTGAAGCTAATTATTTTCAAGGATTCCACTAAGCTGGGAAGAAAAGCACAACTATAACACAAGTCCATATAGCATTATCAGCGACTCATACCGAGATTCAACCATTTTTATTGAATAAATGTTCTTTGACTGTTGTTCCTTAACTTGGATTAATTTGAAGAGTTCAGAAAAATGTTGATTTTGACCATTTTGCACTGTTAATGGTGCTTATACGGATCAAAGAGTTTTCAGAGTTTCTTACTGTGCCATTTGGAAGTGCTTTCCTATGACTAAGTGAAAGACTTCTTCCCAAAACATAATTTTAGCTCATTTTTTCAAGGTTGCTGAAATGGTGCAGAAAACCTCAAGTAGAAAAAGATAACAGAAGAACTAGACCTAGATGCATCATATTCAAGCATTTGAAAAATCAAAGAGAAAGAGAAAGTCCTAAAGAAAGTCAGTGAGAAAAGATAAATCTGTACCTACATACATACAATATTTTTCATCAAAAACTATACAAGCTAGGAGACAACAGGGTGACATCTTTAGAGAAAAAAACAAAAAAATCATCCCAATATCCTATTCACAATGAACATATCTAGCAAAAACAAAGAAGAAATAAAACCTTTTTATGACAAATAACAGCTGAGTATTCTATTACCTATGAAATGTATTTCTGGTTGTTTTTTATGAGGTCTTTTTTTTTTAATTAAACTTTTCATTTTGAGATAGATTCACTTGTAGTTGGAAGAAATAATACGGAGATAGCTATCCTGTGTGCCCTTTAACAAGCTTCTCCTAATGGTAACATCTTGCAAAACTATACTATAAGCAAGATAAAAACATTGATATAGTCATCCTAAGACACAACATAAGACAATTCCATCGTCAAAGGATTCCTTATAATTCCATTTCATAGTCACACCCCCCTCCTCTCAACATCCCTAACTCCTGACAATAATTCTTCTATTTCCCATTTCTATAATTGTACCTGTTTAACACTTTCCAAGATTGGCTTTTGTAACAGCATAATTATCTAAAAAAATCATTCAAATTGTTCCAAGCATGAAAAGTCTATACTTTTTAATTTTTAGGTAATAATCCATGCTATAGACATATCACTGATAATTTAACCAGTCATTTATTGAAAGATGCCTTTGTTTCCAGTTGGGGCTATTTTGAAAGAAACTGTAATGGATATTTATATCCAGGTTTCTGTTTTAGCCTGGATTTTATTTCTCTGTGATAAACGCCCAAGAGATCAATCATTGCATCATATGTGAGTTGCCTGTACTGTATTATAGGAAAGTGTCAAACTTTTCCAGAATATCATTTTACATTCCCAGCAATGTTGTATGACTGACATGGTTTTACCAACATTTAGAGCTGTCATCAGACTTTATTTTAGCTAGCATCCTGTTTAATCAAGGGGAGGAATGAGCCTAACTGGGCAGCTGGGCTACAAGGTAAAGGGTGAAATACATATGAGTCATCTTGTTCTGTTGGAAGGTGCAAGGGAGATGGTGAAACATCCTGCCGTTATGTTTTTCACCCAGTTCTAGGGTTCCTAATCAGTCCCTAATCACTCCTCCTTCCTCTTATTATCTATACTAGTTTTCAACTGATGCTGTAACAATCTAATTTGATGATTTAATGACTTAAAATAGCACAAATTTCTCCTACAGTTCTGGAAGTCAGAAGTCTACACATGTGTGTTATTTGGATAAAACCTAAGTGTAAGTTGGGCTGATTTCTTCTGAAAGCTCTGGGGGAAAAAATCTGTTTCCTGCCTTTACCAGTATCTAGTGGCTAGCTGCATTCCTTGACTTTTGGTCCTGTTCTCCACATTCAAAGCTGGCAGCATTGAATCTTCAAACTCTCCCTGCTTCCTTCATGACATAGCCTTCCCTTTGTACCTCTGATCCTCCTGGCTAATCCCCACCCCTTTAAATTTGTTTTCCTCTATCACAAAATTTTAGTATTTATTTTTAATTGGAGGATACTTGTTTTAAATGTTGTGTTAGTTTCTTCTATACAACAATGTGAGTCAGCCATAAGTATATATCTATATCTATCTATCTATCTATATATGTATCTATCTATATCCTCCCTCTTGAGTCTCCATCTCGCTCCCCCTTATAACCCCTCTAGGTTGTCACAGAGTGCTGGGTTGAGCTCCTTGTGTTATACAGCAACTTCCCACTAGCTACCTGTTTTACATATGATAGTGTATATATTTCAATATTCCTTTCTCAATTCATCCTACCCCTTCCTCCACCCACTGGGTCCACAACTCTGTTCTCTATTTTGGTATCTCTATTCCTGCCTTGCAAATAGGTTCATCAGTACCATTTTTCTAGATTCCATATATATGCATTAATATATGATATTATTCTCTTTCTGACTTCACTCTGTATATCAGGCTCTAGTTTTAAACACCTCAGTTCAACTTACTCAAATTTATTCCTTTTTATGACTAAGTAATATTACACTGTATACATGTACCACAACTCCTTTATCCATTCATCTGTCAATGGACATCTACATTGCTTCCACGCCCTGGCTATTATAAATAGTGCAATATTATAAACATTGGGATACATGGATCTTTTTGAATTATGAAGTACAGTGAATTTACATTTCAGACAGACAGCTAAGTGATTATGTGTTTCAGATTCTGGTCCATTATAGGTCATTAAAGATATTGAATATAGTTTACTGTGCTATACAGTAGGTCCTTGTTGTTTATCTATTTTATATATGGTAGTGTGTATCTATTAATACCAAACTCCTAATATGTCTCTCTTCACCTGTCCTCTTTGTTAACCATAAGTTTGTTTTCTTTGTCCATGAGTCTATTTCTGTTTTATAAATAATTTTATTGGTATGTATTTTTTAGATTCTACATATAAATGATATTACATGATAGCTATCTTTCTGACTTACTTCATGTAACATAATAATCTCTAGGTCCATTCACGTTGCAGCCAATGGCATTGCTTCATTCTTTCTTATGGCTAGGTAATATTCCATTGTATATATATATACCATATCTTCTTTATCCAGTCATCTGTGGATGGTCATTTAGGTTGTCTCCATGTCTTGGCTGTTGTAAATATTGCTGCTGTGAACATTGGGCTATATATATTTTTTCCAAGTATACTTTTATCCAGATATATGCCCAGGAGTGGGATTGCTGGATCATATGATAGCTCTATTTTTAGTGTTTTAAGGAACCTTCATACTGTTCTCCAATTACACTGATGTTCCAGTTTAAGAGATGGCTGGATGGCATCACTGACTCAATGAACGCGAGTCTGAGTGAACTCCAGGAGTTGGTGATGGACAGGGAGGCTTGGCGTGCTGCGATTCATGGGGTCACAAAGAGTTGGACATGACTGAGCAACTGAACTGAACCAACAGTGTAAAAGCGTTCCCTTTTCTTCACATCCTCTCCAGCNCAGGGTGACAATATACAGCCTTAATGTACTCCTTTTCCTATTTGGAACCAGTCTGTTGTTCCATGTCCAGTTCTAACTTGCTTCCTGACTTGCATATAGCTTTCTCAAGAGGTAGGTCAGGTGGTCTAGTATAGTATACTTAAAAGGTGATAGGCAGTATGCTAGACCTTCATCATATGAAAGTTAATAATTGGTAATTTGGTAAACATTTTGTCACCTATTAACAGTGTACCATTTCCCCCAGCAGTGATTCCATCCCTTCTTTGTTCACAGTCTGTCCTTGAACAAAGCTTGCCAAGCAAGCCTTTCCTTGTCTGTAGCAGTTCCTCCAGCCTCAGTAAGTCTGGCCTCAAATCTTTCTGACACTGTTCTAAGTCTAGGCAGCCCTTTTGTTTTCAATCCCTCATTCTACCTCTTCTACATGTTTTTTATATTCCCGGTTCTTGAGAGAGCATCCTGTGCCACTAATTTATTTCCCTTAGAAATATTTTCTTACTTCTTTGGATGGAGACTGTGTAAACCAAAGTTAATCATTTTACCATGCTTCTTGACCAACATGTCCCTTTTAAGGCTCATACAAAAGACAAATCTGATTTTTTCCCTTTAGTACTTTTGAAGTCTAGTTTTTAAATGTCTTAGTCTCATGTGTCAAAGCTATGGTTTTTCCAGTAGTCATGTATGGATGTGAGAGTTGGACCATAAATAAAGCTGAGTGCTGAAGAATTGATGCTTTTGAACTGTGGGGCTGGAGAAGACTCTTGAGAGTCCCTTTGCAAGGAGATCAAACCAGTCAATCCTAAAGGAAATCCGTTCTGAATATTCATTGGAAGGACTGATGCTGAAGCTGAAACTCCAATACTTTGGCCACCTGATGCAAAGAGCTGACTTATTAGAAAAGACCCTGATGTGGGAAAGATTGAAGGCAGGAGGAGATGGGGATGACAAAGGACAAAATAGTTGGATGGCATCACCATTCAATGGACACTGAGCAACCTCTGGGAGATGGTGATGGACAGGGAAGCCTGGATTGCTGCAGTCCATGGGGTCACAAAGAGACAGATATGACTGAGCCACTGAACAAGAAAAACAAGTCCCAAGTGTGGTTATGGCCAACATTTATTTCCATTAACCACTTCTTATCATAAAAAATTTCTTGCTTTTTTGATCAATATTAGATTATCAGAGCAGCATCTTAATTTCTTCATTTGTCTTTAGAAAAGTAAAAGGAATATCTTAGACCCTATTTTTTTCAGCACAACTAGATACCCAGATGGCTTAAACTTATCATGACTTTATCTTAATAGTGTTTGTATTTTTCTGTTGCTTATAGTAAAAATCATGTTTAATGATAAGTTCAGTTATTTTCTCAAGATGCCTTTTCTAAACACAGACACCGAAATTATTCATCCAATAGTTCCATTTCCTAAATATGATAAATTTTTCACAAATACAAAGAACTATGTCTTTTTTTTTGGCTCTACTTAGAACAAACCAGCTGTCTGCTGAGCTATCAGCAGGGTTTATTTTTCTTGGCTTAAATACAAACCTCTAGTTATTAATATGGGTGTGAGTTTTTCTTGCTGACAATTTAAGATAAAGTAAATTAGAAGTGACATAAAGGAGCATGTGTGTGTTAATGTGCGTCACCAAGGTTCTTTCTTGACATCCTGAAAGGTCTTGTCTAGATGGCCCACTCCAGAGACTATGGCAAGTAACCCCATGCTATTAAGGGATGGGCATTCTCACTGCTTTGTAAAAGTGACAGATGTAGCACGTGATTGTAAATTAGCAATAAGAAGTTTGCTTCATATTAGTCCCGAGAGATCTCCAAGCAGAATCCTCCAACCTCCCACCCTCAGCAATCATTTGGTGGCTTCTTCAGCTTTTAACATTTCCTCTGACTTACTGTACCGAGTCCTCTGGGCTTTGGTATATCTCTTTCTTCCCTCTTTGTCCTCAATTTACAGTCATTCAAACCAAAAAAAATAGTTTAAACATTGAAAATGATCTTATCATAACAAGTATTCTTTTATCTTCACCTTTTGCAGCCCTAAGGAAAATTTTTGGACACTGTCCATGTCGTAGTGCTTCACAAACTTTCGTGTATATAAAGTCACCTAGGGTACTTATTAAAAATGCAGATTTATAAGCCTCCTGTCCAGAGAATCTGATCCAGCACACCTGGCAGGCAGCCTGTGATTGTCTGTACATTTCATGTACTCCCCATGTGACCTTTATGCGGGTGGTCTGTAGACGGCCTTTGAGAAGCATCATATTCAATCCTTAATCTCTTTTCAAGTTTAAATTATATGTTTCTTTCTATTTTTGGCTAGACTGCAGTCCTCAGGCAACAATTTTAATAGTGAATGCTGTCATCCTCACTTTCTGTGGTTTGACCATGTTTAAATGAGCGCTCCTGAGAACTGAAGCATTCCACAGAGTAATGGGGAGGAAACAAAAATACACGAGGCACAGATATTGATCACAAGCTCTGCCACTTCACGCTCTCCCACTTATGCCTATGGTGGAGCATATTTAGAATACATCTCAGCCCACCCTTGATAACAGCAGCACTTCAGTCTTGCAAGATTTCTCATTTAAATATTTTATATCAAATTAGATAATACCTTTACATGCTCACATTTTTTAAAAAGAGCATGTTCATATAAAATATTTAAATACTGTTAAATTTATAAGGTAACGAATGCCATAGCACCTTAATCAAAAGCAAAATACCACATGATGAAATGTCATGACTTCAAAATGCGTAGGGACAAACTTTGGCCCAGACTAAATGTCAACAGTAAAATACTTGGTAATGAAATGAGCAAGACCAAAGGTCAGGCTTCCATAAAAATCCTGTTCTAGCTCAAGCTTCATTTTAAATCATTTCAGATTATGTATGGTAAGTTGTCTATATTTTCAAGTGAGATATCCTTCCTATGAACTTCAGACTGGGTAACCGCTTATGAGTGAAAGATCCAGACTGGGAAGCAACATTTTGCAGTGCTTTTCCTCCTCCTCCTCTTTTTAATCTGTGAAAGCCTGCTTTGTGACTAGATCTCTTTACAGAACAAAAGCCTATAGTATCTTACAGGAAAAATGAGTGGCTTATGGCCTCTCATGTGCTGGTTTGTCCCAGAAAATTCCAACTTACAACCTATTGCAGATAAATCATAACTGTTCCTTATTTTCAGTTCCCTCTTTACTCTCAAGAAGGCTTCCCAGGTGGTACAGGTGGTAAAGAACCCTCCTACCCATGCAGGACACCTGGGTTTGATCCAGTATTCTTGCCAGGAGAATCCCCATGGACAGAGGAGCATGTCGGGCTACAGTCAATGGGATCACAAAGAGTCACAACACAATTGAAGCAACTTAGCACACAAACATGCATTACTCTCAAAAATGCTCAACGTGAGAGTTTAACTCATGGGGACATCCTATTTATGGACAATCTATAGAAGTCTTAAGATAAATGATCAAGTTAGATTATGGCATTCTTTGGTTTAAAATCATCTAGGGTAGTGTTTCTCCCACTTGAACACACATCTGAATCACTTGGAGCACTTATTAACACAAAGTCTGCTGGGTTCCATCCCTAGACATTTTTAGCACTTATTAATACAAAGTCTGCTGGGCTCTGTCCCTAGCTATTTTGGTCTGGGGTGGGCCTGAGAATTCATATCTCTAACAGTTTCCCAGATAAGACTTGTGCTGCTGGTCTGGTGATTTTACTTTGAGAACCAATGAGCTGTTCACTTCCTATTTTACTCAGAATAAAAGCCAAAATCCTTAGAATGGCATAAAACTTAAACGATCTGACTGACAGCTACATTTCTGAACCCAACCTTCCAACCTGCTTTTTCCTCTCCAGCATACTGACCTCCTTGCTATAGCAGAAATAAGCAAGCGGTCTTCTGCCTTGGTGCTGTCCCTTTCAGCTGCAGAGATCTCCAGGTATTTCAGTGGTTTACTTCCTCGATTCCTTCAAGTCTTTACTTATGTTCTCAATAAGTCTTCCTTTGACCATTCTTATCAAAATTATAACCCACATCCCAACTCACTTAGCTCTCTCATACCCCTAGGTTTTCTTTTTTTGAGAGAAAATAACAATTTATACTATTTTTACTCCACTCATTACACCTCCCAGCCCAGTGTAAGCTTTACAAAGGGAGGATCTTTTCTGCTTTATTGAGTGATATATCTCAAATGCCTTGATGAGAATCTAGCATACAGTGGGCATTTTACATACTGAATTTTACATATCGAATCAAGAAATGCATCATCATTTTTAATTCTGCTTTATAAATGAGTAAGGCAAGTGAAGGCTAGAGGATTATCACAGAATCCTAAGACACTATAAACACACATGTAAATAGATGCATATTTTTAAGATCAAAATGTAATGCCCAGACTTTGACTTGCAACATTATCATGTACAGTCTATACTTACTCACGCTGCACCTATGAAAGTTCTGTGCTTTTCATTAACACTAAAATATCACACATTCTTAACTTTATTTTAACACACTTGCTGGTCATTCATTCTCAAACTATATTCGTTGCTCTTCTACTCCTTACTAAGAGTTTCAAAAGTCCAATTTTAACTATTTCTATGGAAACTATTAGAGACATGACACCTATAATGTACAAGAAAAGAAAAACTAGTACATTACGCACTATTTCATAGCTCTGAAAAACCAATCCAACAAATAACACTCTTTCTGAAGGTTAGATAGATCATTGTTTCATTAGAGGAAGTGATTCACGTATTTGTAATGAGTTATACTCAGTTCTTTTGTAAGATTCTTTTAATCACCATATTTCAAAAACCCATCTTTTGATATGATTTTAAAAGCATTTTCTTTTTATCTCAAAGTCTTTGCTGTGGTGGACACCCTCACAGTCCCACTCTCACTCTCAACAACCCTGAGCAAAAAGGGAATTTTCAGTTTCGGATTCTTCTGTTGTATACATACATGAATAGCAGAATTAATGGCATGATTTTGAAAGTAAGTTTAGTTAATTCAGCAACCTTTTAAAAATATATAATTTTTCTATCACTCCCATCAAAAATATGTCACTGGAGTGCCTCTTCATGATTCAGAGGAAAGAAAATATTCCTGGGAGAGCCTATATCCAATCAGAGAGAAAATAAGCTTAGCAATTACAGGCATATAGACTTAGAGGAAAGAGACATTTTTTTTCTCTAATAGTTCAGCTGCTGTCATCAATTATTCAAAGCCCAATTTAGATGTTGTTGTTCTTTAAACTCTAGTTAACTGATTTGGGATTAATGTGTTAGCATTGGCCATGAGCTCCCTAACCCTGCATTCACTGTAAACTGCTCTCTGCTCTATGGAACTCTGTTCCCCTGGCTCTTAATTAACTGCTCTGACCATCCTGTAAGGCTAAGCGGACTGATTAGCCCCACAAGTGAAGCAGCAGACCTGATAGCTCTTTGTTATTTGACACGAAGGTTTAGGGGTCTCAGTGGGTACATTTCTTCCAAATCCTTTTTGCAGCAGTTAGAATGCTTTCTAAATGACTATTTCTCCTAGAAACATATTAGTACAAATATGTCAAAGCAGTCAAAATTATTGACTCCTAAGGTAATTATTCAGAACATGAAGATCATGGTATCTGGTCCCATCACTTCATGGGAAATAGATCGGGAAACAGTGGAAACAGTGTCAGACTTTATTTTGGGGGGCTCCAAAATTACTGCCAATGGTGACTACAGCCATGAAATTAAAAGATGCTTACTCCTTGGAAGAAAAGCTATGACCAATCAAGATAGCATATTCAAAAGCAAAGACANCAAAGAGTCAGACACGACTGAGTGACTGAACTGACTGTCTGTCTGCAAACTTTCTTATTGTTTTAGAGCCTGTTGTTTGTACTCAGCTTAGAAGCTGGCTGTTATCATAGCCTTTCCATATAGGTGCTTTGCTACATCCCAAGCAGTAAACAAATTAGTTAGCTATGTACTTACTATAGTAATGTTTTTAACTCATCCATCCGTTATTGTAAAGGATACTTTCACCACATTCCAGTGGCTAGCCCAGTGCCTAAAACATAATGCACAATAAACTTTGTGAATAGAGAAATCTTTATGTCTTTTTTCTTTCTCTGAAACTCCTTGTGACAATACAGCAAACTGAGTATGACTTTGGGGAGTAAACTAGAGAAAATAATTAGGCTACTTCGATATCAATTATAGTGTGAGTCTATGTAATGCCAGCATGTCACGGTATGAAATTATTTATTTCAGTGATCCTACTGATCAAAAAATCCTTTCAAAGAAATGATGAATAAAACAAATCATAGGGAATTAAGTCAAGTCCTTCCTGTCCAGATGTTTTCTGTCACATGTTCAGAGGAATGCTCCCTATTTTCTAAAGCAATTTGGGACTTACAGCCCTTCATAGAAAAGGCTTGCCCTTCTCTAGGTTTTCAGTTGCCCAGTACTTTGGTTTGCTGGCCAGTTTCATGATAACTTTATTCCTTGAGACTTTCCTAGTTGAATACTACTTCTTGACTATCTTGGAAGTGGGGGGTGGGGAGGTGGGAGTTGGTACTGATAAAGAGATATTCACTATGCAGGAGATATGGGTGATTTGCTCAAAATTAAAGTACCTTTGAAAGCTTTAGGAGACAAAGAATGGTGCAACTCTTTTTCTCNAGAGAAAATAATTAGGCTACTTCGATATCAATTATAGTGTGAGTCTATGTAATGCCAGCATGTCACGGTATGAAATTATTTATTTCAGTGATCCTACTGATCAAAAAATCCTTTCAAAGAAATCATGAATAAAACAAATCATAGGGAATTAAGTCAAGTCCTTCCTGTCCAGATGTTTTCTGTCACATGTTCAGAGGAATGCTCCCTATTTTCTAAAGCAATTTGGGACTTACAGCCCTTCATAGAAAAGGCTTGCCCTTCTCTAGGTTTTCAGTTGCCCAGTACTTTGGTTTGCTGGCCAGTTTCATGATAACTTTATTCCTTGAGACTTTCCTAGTTGAATACTACTTCTTGACTATCTTGGAAGTGGGGGGTGGGGAGGTGGGAGTTGGTACTGATAAAGAGATATTCACTATGCAGGAGATATGGGTGATTTGCTCAAAATTAAAGTACCTTTGAAAGCTTTAGGAGACAAAGAATGGTGCAACTCTTTTTCTCTTTTTTTCTTTCTCTCACCAACCAGGATGATATATTATCCTGGAAACAAAGAATCACTTTGTGCTTGTTTGATTTTTTAAAAAATCATATCTCCATTTTTGAGATTCGTAAAGAACTGTAAAGTAGGTTTATTCAGATGATTGGTTGCATTACTGCATCTCCAACTCAGGATTCTGAAAGTTTTCTTCAAAACATGACTATAATAACCTTCGGTTTTGCTTAGTATTCGTCTTTCTCAAGCCCACACCATAAGAACATCTGATAACATGTTAAGAAACCACGTGTTTTCTGTCAATGAACTTTCCAAAGAGGAACCTGAAGGTAAACAAGTTCTTCTACCCTCATTGCCTCAAATACCTTTACTCTTTCCCTCCTTAAATCAATCAATGGCATTAAGGCCAAAGGTTATTCTTTTTTAATGATACTTTGTCTAAGATAAAAGAGTTCGGTAAAATGAATTAAAACCCAATGTATGTAAGTATTAATAAACTGTACAGAATCCCTGGATGGATATCTTATTTTAGTTAGTGAGTTAGAGCTCAGAAGCCAAATGACTCCTCTATACAGCTAAATAACTAAGCAGGGGTAGATAGTAACCTTAGCACAATTATGGACAGAGAATCAAAATTGATAGGAAACTGAAACATATACTAACATAGCATCTACTACATCCTTCATGATGAGTGGGGATCAGTTAGATTAACTTCAAATTCTTTTCACCAAGCATTACATGAGTCAAAGTTCCCCCTGATTCATGCACTAGTTAAATCTTGTTATTTTTTCCTCAAATTATTAACATTAATTGACCACTTACTCTAGAGTAGAACAGTTATATTCTCAGCTGTGTATATGAACTAATTAATGTTTATAACACTCAATGCTTCATATGTATACTCATTTTAAAGATAAGGAAACTTAGTCACAGAGAATGTAAATAACTTGCCAAGGTCACAGAACTGATAAATGGCTGAGCCAAGACTCAAACTCAGACAAGTCAGATCCAGAGTACGTGACCCTAGTCACTACACTTCCTTTAACCATCATTAATGAATGTATCAGTTTCTCATAGCTATTGTAAATTACCCACAAATTAGGAGGCTCAAACAACACAGGATTATAATCTTGTAGTGCTAGAGGTCAGAAGTCTAAAAAGGCTTTTAGGGGCTGAAATGAAAGTGTTGGCAAGGCTCTATTTCTTCTAGAGTTTCTGGGAGAGAAGTTGTTCCCTGGACTTTTCAAGCTTCTGACGGTCATCTTTATTCTTTAGCTCATGGCTCCTTCCTCCATCTTCAAAGCCAACAGGGTTGTATCTTTAAAAGTCTCTTTTTCTTTGTTTCAGTTCATCACATCACCTTCTGTTCATAATTCCAACTCTCTGTCTCACAAGAGGAAGGACTCTTTTAACTGCATGGGACTCATTCACAGATTCCAGGATAACTACCCCATTACAAAATATTTAACTCTACTTAAAAATTCCCTTGTATTATGTTAGGTAAAACAGTTACAGGTCTTGGAGATTAGGACAAGAACATCTCTGAGTGAGTGGGCAGATAGCATTACTCATCATACCAGNATTCACAGATTCCAGGATAACTACCCCATTACAAAATATTTAACTCTACTTGAAAATTCCCCTGTATTATGTTAGGTAAAACAGTTACAGGTCTTGGAGATTAGGACAAGAACATCTCTGAGTGAGTGGGCAGATAATTACTCATCATACCAGCTGCTGCTGCTGCTGCTAAGTCGCTTCAGTCGTGTCCGACTCTGTGCGACCCCATAGACGGCAGCCCACCAGGCTCCCTCGTCCCTGGGATTCTCCAGGCAAGAACACTGGAGTGAGCTGCCATTTCCTTCTCCAATGCATGAAAGTGAAAAGTGAAAGCGAAGTCACTCAGTCATGTCCAACTCTTTGCGAGCCCATGAACTGCAGCATACCAGGCTCCTTCGTCCATGGGATTTTCCAGGCAAGAGTACTGGAGTGGGGTGCCATTGTCAGTCACAATTAATTTGAAAGAGAAGTACCTGAATTAAATATAGGAATTAGAAGCGATTACTGTGACTTTTCATTTTACTCTGTTACACTTTTTCACATATGAATTACACATTGTTTCTCAAATGAGACAACTCAATACTCTGTTTTATAGGAAGAAATTGCTCTGAGGTCTTCTTAGCCTGTATATAATTCACGATTATGGCTGTAATTTTCAATAGCCTATCTTTACTTGCTTCTAGTCACACAGAGACCCTAAACCAAAAACTACGCAGCCAAAAGGCCTGACTTTTTGGAACACTTTCAATATGAACGTAAGCTATTACCAGACCTGGCTGCATTGATATGTATACAGGGTGGCAGTAAGCCTGCAAACAGTTAGAGACGGCAGGTAGATCAGGTAGATGGCATTGAAGATGGTTCAAGACGGAAGTGTCCTGTTTATCTCCTTACCATTTTCTTCTATCAGATGTAGAGGATTTGAAATAAAAATATAAAAGAAGGGGTAGTATACCAAGTACTTAACAAACTTTCACTGGAATAATAAACTAAATTCTAACCCCAACAATTATGTGTTATTAGAAATTTCTTCATATATAAATGTGATAATTACTTCCTTTTTGCTTCTCTCTGCAGGGAATGGAACTGTGACAGTTATTCAGATTGGAGGAGGGGATGGGAGTAATGAAGAGTCACATTGAGATATTATCAGAAACATTTTCTGTCTATAGCTTCTGTATAGAGTTCTGAAAGTATTCTGAACATGGGGAACAAGAGAATTATGGCCAGCTCAACAGTACCAGACATTCTTTCTTCTTGACAAACATTTAAAAACATGTACTGTGCTCTAAAAGACTAACTCTATTTTTACATATTTAATATATGAACTGATCTCTTTGTTTTACTTCAGGGGCATACATATGCTTTTCTCACACACTTAGCATTTCAAAACACTATTTTTAAAAAAATTTTTGGGGAGACCAGTCAATCAGTTTAAGTAATAGTCAATTTGAAATTCCTCCTGATATTTTAACATACCTCTTTAGAAAACCGTACACAATTGCAATCAGAGCCAACAAAGACAATTTGCTTTTACAATGAAGTAGTTTAATAGTTTCCTTAAAGGTGTAACTTGATTAATTTCTTTTATGAGACTAAGCAGGATGATCCAAGAAGAAAGATGTCATGTAGCTACAGAGTATTATTATTCATTACAATAAAGGCTAGGGTAATAACCCAATAAGAGAATATGAATAGACTTCAGTGCAATGACACAATGGAATTTACAGAAGGCAGTAAGTAGCTTTAAAGGAAACAAGATGGGGACCTCTCATGATAAAAAGAATAAATGTTTATCCCAGTAAAAAGGAAATTTAAAAAGTTTTTATTTGGATATTTGGAAAATAGAAACCCAATATCTTTGGGTCTCTGTTCTAGCTTTACATTGGCATTGTCAGAAGAAGCTCAGACTTGGAAAAACACCCATACCTTTCCCCAGTAGATGCAGGAAGAAGTTCATCCTATTGGCTTGTGTTTAATGTTATGCATCTGATTTCCTTGTTGACATTATGATTCATGACAACAAACAGAGAGAGTGTCAAGCCTGCATTTTGGTGAGCTGGGAACAGATTANTATTTGGATATTTGGAAAATAGAAACCCAATATCTTTTGGTCTCTGTTCTAGCTTTACATTGGCATTGTCAGAAGAAGCTCAGACTTGGAAAAACACCCATACCTTTTCCCAATAGATGCAGGAAGAACTTCATCCTATTGGCTTGTGTTTAATGTTATGCATCTGATTTCCTTGTCGACATTATGATTCATGACAACAAACAGAGAGAGTGTCAAGTCTGCATTTTGGTGAGCTGGGAACAGATTAGAGTATTTAGACAGCTTTCAAGTCTAGTCTCAGCCAGTCTTGCTGGACATAAAGAAAACTTCAGAAAATTCTCCAGATGTACTACAGACTCAGAGTGAGATCCAGGGAGATGAATCATTACTCATTGAAGGTAAATGTCATGAATATATCATCGAAGCCTACACTAGCAACCTTAGGGGAAAATCTCGTTCTTGTGTGAATAAAAAAATGCACATTGATCCTAAATAAAATTAGCAATGTTTGTTGAGGAAATTTTCTGTTTCTATCCTAATGGGCTAGTGAAAAACTACCCAAGGGAGAGAGTATATATGTACCATGTGTATTATGTTTGCCATTTGAATTAGGTGGGAATTTTTCTCTATGCAACAACAAACATCTCTAGTGGTGGTTTGAATTCTACTCTTAGTGACTGTATTTCATGACTTTGTCCTAGGTTTGCTCCCTCTTTGGTTATTTAACACTTCAGTTCAGTTCAGTTCGGTTCAGTCGCTCAGTGATGTCCGACTCTTTGTGACCCCATGAATTGCAGCATGCCAGGCCTCCCTGTCCATCACCAACTCCCAGAGTTCACTTAGACTCACGTCCATCAGGTCAGTGATACCATCCAGCCATCTCATCCTCAGTCGTCCCCTTCTCCTCCTGCCCCCAATCCCTCCCAGCATCAGAGTCTTTTCCAATGAGACAACTCTTCACATGAGGTGGCCAAAGTACTGGAGTTTCAGCTTTAGCATCATTCCTTCCAAAGAAATCCCAAGGCTGATTATAGGGAAGCTATTATGTACAACGTACTGTTCTATGTTAGAGAGTTTAAATGAAAAAAGCTCAGTCAAAAATATTTAGACATCCTCCCTCAAAAATGTTATCATAGAGTTGTATACAGGGGGCTTAGGAGAAAAGGAGTACTTCTAAGGAGGTATGATGGTAAGAATCAGGCACTGTTTCTTGAGGACATAACAAATGAATTTGATTTTGTGAGATGATTATGTGCTTGACATTTGGAGAAGTAGGGAAGGAAGAAGTATTGTGGTTAGAAGAAATAACGTGCACAAAATTGTGGATCAAAAAGTAATGAATATGTTATAATAGAAGAAAAGCTTGTCTATCAAAGTATTGGAATATAGGGCTTATCACTGCAGCCAGGGAGGTAAGGATAGATAAAACTAATAGGGTTGGTGACACTTGCTAAAAACATGCTACATAGAAATTTCAAACTTTACTATATACTTTATTTTCTATTGCATTTAAGTTGATTTGTGAATTAGAAATACAATGCTGATGAAAAGTGACTTGAGGTGGTAACAGGCAGGAAGAATCAACTAGGTGAGAGGAGTAAGGGCAATATGGGAGTGAAATGCAGAGTAAGAAATGAAATTGGGAAATATATTAGAGATGAAATGGAAAGATTTATCAGTTCAGTTCAGTTGCTCAGTCGTGTCCAACTCTTTGTGATCCCATGAATCGCAGCACGCCAGGCCTCCCTGTCCATCACCAACTCCTAGAGTTCACTCAGATTCATGTCCATCGAGTCAGTGATGCCATCCAGCCAGCTCATCCTCTGTCGTCCCCTTCTCCTCCTGCCCCCAATNAAGGAATGATGCTAAAGCTGAAACTCCAGTACTTTGGCCACCTGATGTGAAGAGTTGACTCATTGGAAAAGACTCTGAATCTGGGAGGGATTGGGGGCAGGAGAAGAAGGGGACGACAAGGGATGAGATGGCTGGATGGCATCACTGATTCGATGGACATGAGTCTGAGTGAACTCCAGGAGTTGGTGATGGACAAGGAGCCCTGGCGTGCTGCAGTTCATGGGGTAGCAAAGAGTCGGACACGACTGAGTGACTGAACTGAACTGAATGACTGGTTCAAAGGGAATGAAAATTATTAAGATCCTTGATACATTTTATTAGATTTCTTTCAGACAAATGACTCTGATTATACTTCTATCAGGAAGGAATATGAAGGCCAGTTTCTCTGAATTTTCAGAAAAAATAGCAGTTAAAAAATTATTATTTTTTTAAGCAAAGGCATACTGTTTTCTTTTAAAATTTGCATTTGTTAGTGAGGTTGAATTTTTAAAAATTATTTCAGTTATTTGTATATTTTTCTTGTGTGAAATATTTGTTCATGTCTTTTATCCACTTTTCTTTGGGATTTTTTTTTCTGTTTTTCATTTGTTTAAATTCTTCAGATTATATTAACCTTTATTCAATTTTTTATATGTTATAAATATTTCCCTCAGTCTGTCATCGAACTTTCATGTATGTATGTATGTCTGTTTACAGTAACAAATTATAATGTGTTTGGCCAAATCCTTTTTCTTTAGTAATTTATCTCATTGCTTGTAAGTCAGCCATTTCTTTTTCTTTCTTAATCATACCTGAATATGATTAGTATACATACAATCACATATATACAGAGAGAGGCTTTTATTTTTATTATATAAATATGATTAAGATATGATTAAATATAAAGATATATGTGTAGAGTTTCCTCTGTCTGTTCATATTTGGGGGGCAGATTTCTCATCTGAGGTTTATTTAGGGGGCAAGGTAAGAGACTTTTTTACTTCAAGTATTTACAGCGTTCCCAGTGGTTTTTCTTATCTGACTCTGTCTTATTTTCCTGACATGATGCCATCACATACTGTTTTCTTCTACTTCATAGAGTTTGTTTGTGGGGTAGTTGCTCCTCTGCATTTTTCTGCCAGTATCTGTAGTAACTATTAATGCTATTCACCAGCATGTCTGACTTGCTGGCTACCAGGTGTGTGATCAGATTGCACAAGCTGGCAACTATATTCCTTAGGGTTGCCTGGGTCATGTGACTTGTTCTGACCAATGAAATATAAGCAGATATTAGGCGGGTCTTTCTGGGTTGGAACATTTACTTGCCAGTGGAATATCTTCCTGAACTCTGTGCTCCACCACTGATTCCATCAGCTGGAGTACAGAGACGTAGAGGAGAGCCCTCAATCAACCTCTAGCAAACATGCATCAGAAACAAGATAAAAATCTTTGTCTCTAAGACACTTATACTTTGGGCTTGTTTGTTACTACAGCAGAACTGAGTGTGTGCTGACTGAGACATATTCTACTGTTTTAACTATTATATCTGTGATACATTTTAATACATTGTCAAGTAAATCAGTCCTTGTTGCTTCTTACTGCCCCCTACAAATGTTCTGAATAAATTTTTATCTGTTTTCCCCAAAAGCCTTTTGACTCATTGCATCAAGTAGTATTACCTCTCCTTGTCTTCCCAGATGAAACTCAGTGGGATTTGGTTTGAACTGTATGAACTATTACTAAATTTAAAATAATTGACATTCATTCAATATTTTATTTTCCCATCCAGAAAAGTGGCATCTTATTCAGTTTACTTACAAATTATTTTATGTATTTCCATAAATATTTTTATAGAGAGTTCCGTATGGCAACCCACTCCAGTACTCTTGCCTGGAAAATCACATGGATGGAGTAGCCTGGAAGGCTGCAAGTCCATGGGGTTGCTGAGGGTTGGACACGACTGAGCAACTTCACTTTCACTTTTCATTTTCCTGCATTGGAGAAGGAAATGGCAACCCACTCCAGTGTTCTTGCCTGGAGAATCCCAGGGACGGGGGAGCCTGTTGGGCTGCCGTCTATGGGGTCACACAGAGTCAGACACGACTGAAGTGACTTAGCAGTAGCAGTATATTGTTATGAACATTATTCCTAAATATTTTATGTATATTGTTGTTTTTCATCTGGGATCACTGTTTCATTACTTTTTTCGAACTGGTTTTTGCTGTTATTTAAGAGTACATTTTATTTTGTGCATTTCATTATGAATTCAGCTAACCTACAGGATTTTAATTGGTTTTAATAATTTTTCAGTTTGTTATTTTAGATTACTTTTCAAAATGTTTATTTTTAAAATTTAAATAGTACATTCTAATTTAGGCAACTAAGTTTCACTATGCCAACTAGAAACAACATTGTGAATAAATCAAGACAAATTATTTTTACAGTCATTAGTTTGGAACTATGATTTATATACAATTAGGTTTTCTCTAAACTCATATTTATTTTTAACTTCTTATAGAAACTAGTATAGTGAGTTCATGTATACCCATATCCAAACTTAAAAAATGTTCAGATAGGACCAGTTTTGTTTTACCTGTATACCCTTAATCCTTATCCACTCTACATACATGTTATACACACGAACCACACACAATTTTGCACTGAATTATTCTGAAGAAAATTCCACAATGTCATATCATTTTACCCATAAGTATTCCTTATATTCTAATTTTTATTCTAAATCATGGCTTTCCCCTCTTTAATTTAAATTTTCCAAATTCCACATATTGTCCTGAAAACATGTTGTAGGTGCCCCACTCTGGCTCCATCTTTTTTAAAAAAATTGAACAGATAATACCTGCTTATGATAATTTTTTTAAGTTCTCAAGCAGTAGAAAGGGATTTGCAATGCAAAGTGAATTTTTGTTTTTTCTCATGTCCCAAGTACCTTTTCCTCAAAGGTGCCTTTTGTAGTTTTCTTTTGAATATTCCAGATAGACATCATGCCAACTGCAAAAAAAAAAAAAAAAAGTCTGAGGCTAGAACTTCCAGCACAGTCAGGATTATGCTCTTTGTTTCTCGTGAGTAGAGGAAGCCAGGGTTCATATCCATGAAATTTGGTACTGACATTTGCTTTTATTTACTACCCCAGACTTTAATATAGTAAAGAAATACTCTACTCCTTCCAGGTTATTAAGAACTGGATACTGAATTTGATCAAATTCCTTTTTGTTATCTATTGAAATGATTGGACGATTGTGTCCTTTGATTTACTGATGTAAAATTTCATCTTGTTATTGTTGTCATTCAGTTGCTAAGCTGTGTCTGACTCTTTGTGACTCCATGAACTGCAGCACGCCAGGCCTCCCTGTCCTTCACCATCTCCTGAGTTCACTCAGACTCACGTCCATTGAGTCAGTGATGCCATTCAACCACCTCATCCTCTGTTACCCCCTTCTCCTCTTGCCCTCAACCTTTCCCATCATCAGAGCCTTTTCCAATGAGTTAGCTCTTTGCATCAGGTGGCCAAAGTATTGGTGCTTCAACTTCAGCATGTTACACCCTTTGTTTAATTTCTGAGATAACTAAAATTTGGAATCTTATTTTGTTTGTTATATTTTTATCCTATTGGTCTAAATTTGTTCATTTATTTAAATTTAGAAAATATTTGTATAGATATCTTTTCTATTTTCATTATATTTTGCTATACTATCTATCAGGAAACTTTCTTTTTCTAACTTTGGAATGATTACTAGTAGAACTAAGTTGACCCCTCCTGGAAATGTGAAAGTACTCATAGTAAGACAGGCTAGCCCTGGAGATTTTTTTCACAGGCAATTTTTTGCTAGTTTTGAAATGTCTTAAATCAACTTTGATCAATTATATTTTCCTAGAAACCATTTGTTTCATTGAAAAATTTCAGGGAAATTTACTTAACATTTACACTTGTAAAAGATAGTCGCTACTTTTAAACTTGATTTCAAAGATAAATATGTGTTAATTTTAGAACACTGATTTGAGAAACCAGAAAGCAAAATAAAAAATAAAAGTCACATGCACTTCAAGTTTCTTTTAACATTTCAGTCTATAAACTTCATACCGATTTGTCAGGTGAGCTCCCCATTTTGCTTAATAAAACATGAAAGATTTTGTATGTCGTAAGCTTTCAAAAATGTAATTTTAAGCACTGGATAATATCCTATGCTACAGATGTAACATATTTATCCAATTTCCTCTAGTTAAACATTTAAGTTACTTCTATTTTTTC
>SJYW01033536.1:169834-190662 GCA_006410735.1 Raphicerus campestris
GCTGTAATTTTCAATAGACTATCTTTACTTGCTTCTAGTCACACAGAGACCCTAAACCAAAAACTACGCAGCCAAAAGGCCTGACTTTTTGGAACACTTTCAATATGAACGTAAGCTATTACCAGACCTGGCTGCATTGATATGTATACAGGGTGGCAGTAAGCCTGCAAACAGTTAGAGACGGCAGGTAGATCAGGTAGATGGCATTGAAGATGGTTCAAGACGGAAGTGTCCTGTTTATCTCCTTACCATTTTCTTCTATCAGATGTAGAGGATTTGAAATAAAAATATAAAAGAAGGGGTAGTATACCAAGTACTTAACAAACTTTCACTGGAATAATAAACTAAATTCTAACCCCAACAATTATGTGTTATTAGAAATTTCTTCATATATAAATGTGATAATTACTTCCTTTTTGCTTCTCTCTGCAGGGAATGGAACTGTGACAGTTATTCAGATTGGGGGAGGGGAATGGGAGTAATGAAGAGTCACATTGAGATATTATCAGAAACATTTTCCGTCTATAGCTTCTGTATAGAGTTCTGAAAGTATTCTGAACATGGGGAACAAGAGAATTATGGCCAGCTCAACAGTACCAGACATTCTTTCTTCTTGACAAACATTTAAAAACATGTACTGTGCTCTAAAAGACTAACTCTATTTTTACATATTTAATATATGAACTGATCTCTTTGTTTTACTTCAGGGGCATACATATGCTTTTCTCACACACTTAGCATTTCAAAACACTATTTTTAAAAAAATTTTTGGGGAGACCAGTCAATCAGTTTAAGTAATAGTCAATTTGAAATTCCTCCTGATATTTTAACATACCTCTTTAGAAAACCGTACACAATTGCAATCAGAGCCAACAAAGACAATTTGCTTTTACAATGAAGTAGTTTAATAGTTTCCTTAAAGGTGTAACTTGATTAATTTCTTTTATGAGACTAAGCAGGATGATCCAAGAAGAAAGATGTCATGTAGCTACAGAGTATTATTATTCATTACAATAAAGGCTAGGGTAATAACCCAATAAGAGAATATGAATAGACTTCAGTGCAATGACACAATGGAATTTACAGAAGGCAGTAAGTAGCTTTAAAGGAAACAAGATGGGGACCTCTCATGATAAAAAGAATAAATGTTTATCCCAGTAAAAAGGAAATTTAAAAAGTTTTTATTTGGATATTTGGAAAATAGAAACCCAATATCTTTGGGTCTCTGTTCTAGCTTTACATTGGCATTGTCAGAAGAAGCTCAGACTTGGAAAAACACCCATACCTTTCCCCAGTAGATGCAGGAAGAAGTTCATCCTATTGGCTTGTGTTTAATGTTATGCATCTGATTTCCTTGTTGACATTATGATTCATGACAACAAACAGAGAGAGTGTCAAGCCTGCATTTTGGTGAGCTGGGAACAGATTAGAGTATTTAGACAGCTTTCAAGTCTAGTCTCAGCCAGTCTTGCTGGACATAAAGAAAACTTCAGAAAATTCTCCAGATGTACTACAGACTCAGAGTGAGATCCAGGGAGATGAATCATTACTCATTGAAGGTAAATGTCATGAATATATCATCGAAGCCTACACTAGCAACCTTAGGGGAAAATCTCGTTCTTGTGTGAATAAAAAAATGCACATTGATCCTAAATAAAATTAGCAATGTTTGTTGAGGAAATTTTCTGTTTCTATCCTAATGGGCTAGTGAAAAACTACCCAAGGGAGAGAGTATATATGTACCACATGTATTATGTTTGCCATTTGAATTAGGTGGGAATTTTTCTCTATGCAACAACAAACATCTCTAGTGGTGGTTTGAATTCTACTCTTAGTGACTGTATTTCATGACTTTGTCCTAGGTTTGCTCCCTCTTTGGTTATTTAACACTTCAGTTCAGTTCAGTTCGGTTCAGTCGCTCAGTGATGTCCGACTCTTTGTGACCCCATGAATTGCAGCATGCCAGGCCTCCCTGTCCATCACCAACTCCCAGAGTTCACTTAGACTCACGTCCATCAGGTCAGTGATACCATCCAGCCATCTCATCCTCAGTCGTCCCCTTCTCCTCCTGCCCCCAATCCCTCCCAGCATCAGAGTCTTTTCCAATGAGACAACTCTTCACATGAGGTGGCCAAAGTACTGGAGTTTCAGCTTTAGCATCATTCCTTCCAAAGAAATCCCAAGGCTGATTATAGGGAAGCTATTATGTACAACGTACTGTTCTATGTTAGAGAGTTTAAATGAAAAAAGCTCAGTCAAAAATATTTAGACATCCTCCCTCAAAAATGTTATCATAGAGTTGTATACAGGGGGCTTAGGAGAAAAGGAGTACTTCTAAGGAGGTATGATGGTAAGAATCAGGCACTGTTTCTTGAGGACATAACAAATGAATTTGATTTTGTGAGATGATTATGTGCTTGACATTTGGAGAAGTAGGGAAGGAAGAAGTATTGTGGTTAGAAGAAATAACGTGCACAAAATTGTGGATCAAAAAGTAATGAATATGTTATAATAGAAGAAAAGCTTGTCTATCAAAGTATTGGAATATAGGGCTTATCACTGCAGCCAGGGAGGTAAGGATAGATAAAACTAATAGGGTTGGTGACACTTGCTAAAAACATGCTACATAGAAATTTCAAACTTTACTATATACTTTATTTTCTATTGCATTTAAGTTGATTTGTGAATTAGAAATACAATGCTGATGAAAAGTGACTTGAGGTGGTAACAGGCAGGAAGAATCAACTAGGTGAGAGGAGTAAGGGCAATATGGGAGTGAAATGCAGAGTAAGAAATGAAATTGGGAAATATATTAGAGATGAAATGGAAAGATTTATCAGTTCAGTTCAGTTGCTCAGTCGTGTCCAACTCTTTGTGATCCCATGAATCGCAGCACGCCAGGCCTCCCTGTCCATCACCAACTCCTAGAGTTCACTCAGATTCATGTCCATAGAGTCAGTGATGCCATCCAGCCAGCTCATCCTCTGTCGTCCCCTTCTCCTCCTGCCCCCAATCACTCCCAGCATCTGGGTCTTTTCCAATGAGTCAACTCTTTGCATGAGGTGGCCAAAGTATTAGAGTTTCAGCTTTAGCATCACTCCTTCCAAAGAAATCCCAGGGCTGATCTCTTTGAGAATGGACTGGTTGGATCTACTTGCAGTCCAAGGGACTCTCAAGAGTCTTCTCCAACACCACAGCTCAAAAGAACTTATAGACATATGCAAACACATATGATAAAAGAGCATTGTGGTGTAAATATCAATGTTTCTAGGAAGGAAGGTGGTGGAGTAGTGGAGACAAGCAGACTGAGGAGGAGGAGATGGCCAGGATCAAGCTGAACTTGGACTGAACACATACTCTGAACTGAGTGCAAGGATTGGGAGTTGGCACAATGGTGGTGATTTTTCATACACAGGCTCAGTGGTAAAGAATCCACCTGCCAATACAAGGGTTCTATCCCTGATCCAGGAAAATCCCACATTCCACGGAACAACCAAGCCTGTGCGCCACGACTTTTGAGCCTGTGTTCTACAGCCTTGGAACAGCAACTTTCGAGCCCACATGCTGCAACTGCTAAAGCCTACGTGCCCTAGAGTCCATGCTCTGCAACCCGAGAAGCCACTGCAATAAGCCCATGGAGAATAGCCCCCACTCTCCACACTAGAGAAAAGCCCATGCAGCAGTGAAGACCCAGCACAGCCAAAAATAAATCTAAAAAATGAACAAAATTTAAAAAAAAAATGAAACAGACCACCTAGAAACACATGCTGGCAGAAGAGAGAGTGTGATGGACAAACAAAGGCAAGGCTAATACGACATGCATTCACTTTGTCCACTCATGAAGCTGCACCTCCAGTGAATGTAGCTGGAAAGAGGGAGGGCACAGGTTTGACCCATAGACACCAAGGAGTCCTCAAACCCTCTTAAGTTCCTCCAAGTGTCTTTCACATTACACAACTCATAACACATGTACCCAGGCTTTACCAAGTCATCTCCCAATAGAATAAGATCATAATCTATGAAGAAAAGATTGTGAGCCTCTTTTAGGTCAAGGGAAAAGCAATCTAGAGCCTAAATCTTTCATGATGTGTATTCCCATGGCTGCACCCCCTTTCCTAACTTTGCTTGTCATCTGTTCCAAAAGATCCTCCCCTCAATCTGCTGTATGAATTGACAGCCATGGTGCATGATACATAGCTACTTTCCAAAGGGTTTGATAATCTCCCAGTTTTCCTCACTCTCTAGCAAAACACGTCTGCACATTTATGTTATAATCAATGGGGTTTTTATAAAGAATCTAGGATGACCATAAGAATTTAAGATCTAGCCTCTTTAAGTGCTCCCTGTGAGTTAAGTATGTAAATATATGTGTTTTATCTTTTAAGTGTCCAGTGGATAACCACTGGAGTATATTTCATTCTCTAGTATTCACACTATACCTGTGAGAAACTGATCTTGATTAAATACACCTGGGGTACACTCGGGGTGATTTAGGCTAGGCTATCTGATGCTGGATCTGGGGGTTCAGTTAAGCTTCCAAAAATTCTAATATGACCCTCCCTCATCCACAGACAAGATCATTTTAACAACTGTGTTCCACACAATATGGAGCTAGAGGCTTAACCTGTGTCTGCCCTGGTAAATGTTCCTGGTCTTGTTACAAATCCTAGTAGAACTGACTACCTTCTGTTTCTTTAGAACAGATTTGCCCATGTGGAGTCTGCGCCAGATCCATTTCTTTTATCTAAACCTCTTGCTGACAATTGTTAATCCAGTGAAAGCCAGATTATAATGCAGGTGAGGAATGATTGAAACATGTAAAAGTAGAGAAAGAGGTTGACAGTGGTGGGAAAAGGAGTGAAGGATTGACTGAGAGGAAGGATTTTTTGGATAAGAAAGATTTGAGAATATCTGTTCTCAAATGTTTGAGAATATTCTGAGAGAAAAGCATAAGTGAGGAGGAAGAGATTAAAGATGCTAAAGAGATGGTGTAACTGATGGTTCAGGAGCTCAGAGCAGGTAGGACAATTTGAAATAAATAATTCAAGGAGTGGAAGCATCTAGAAGTGTTGGTTCCTCTTTTTCTGAGAATGGAAGAAATGGATGAGAACAATAAGAACATTTTTATGTTTGTCTATCATCGGTCTCAGCTGAGAGAAAAGCCATTTAAGGACACAAGCTTATTTTATCCACACCCACCCCAACCCCGCAGGGTCTGTCAGTCTGTCCCCTTGCTTACATAAGAGCAAACTGAAGTTTTTGGGAAACAGAAAATAAGGTAACGTGCTGGCCAATAAGAAGCCAGTGCTTTGGTGGGGAAGACAGAAGAATACACAATTATTATAAATGAATACACAGAATGTTGCCAGTTGTTACAGCAATTTTGCAATAATTTTCTAAATACAGTCATCTTTCTTTTGTACTAAAATAGGAAGGGACTGAGAAGTCAGTTACAAATGTGATAGCTTTTTACAAGAAAGAAGAAATGTTTAATGTAAGGAGATGGGAACTAATCTACAATCATCATAGAATAGCAAACTCAATTTTTCAGGATTATAGAGTTTAAATATATATATATATTTTAAACTTCTGCTCTTATTTTGATCATTGCGTATCAATTTTGTGGATTTGAGAGTTGTAGAAACCACCCCCCAAAAAACATACAACAATGATAGAATGATTTTGGATTAAACTAACCAACTTTGAAAAGTCTAATTAAATTGATCGTAGAATTAAATATAGTGTAAATGTGGCCATTAAACAAAAATCACAAGCACAAATCCATGAAACACCAACACCAATCTGAGGAGAGAAAAAGAGGAAAGAACTGTGGATTTGACACTGAAACTCAATAGGTGAGTTTAATAACAAGAGATAATATACGGGGCCTATTTGTTCTCTGTCTCTTTCTATTACCTACACACACACACACACACACACACACACACACACACACACACACACACACACAGCAGGAGGATCTGATACAATCCTTCCCACAGAAGGAAACTATGGGTTGTTGCCCAGTTCAGGCTGGAGAATCTGGGTTTCATTCCCTCCCCCAACAGGACTCCAAATTATCAAACTGATAAGTTGTCAAAATAAAAATTATCTTTTAAAACTTTTAAAGCTCTGTAAAGGAGTATCTTAATAACTACTCAATGATAAGTAACTCAAATTGGCAAACCAAAACAGTAACAATGTCATGAGGTATATCATAGCAAAGTAACAAATGCTGGCCAAGAATGACACTGAGACATTTATGAACATGAAATGCTATGATTATAGAACTTACGTGGTAGACAACCACACAGTAGGTTTAAGACAAAATAAAGTAGATATGCGCTTCCTAGTGTAACTGGGAAATGTATATATTTCTCATTTGTTTTTCAGATGAAAACAACCTCTATTCCTTCCTAAAAGAATTATGACTGTTCATAACAGCAAATTGCCCAGCCCTGGTCATTCATAATCTATTCATGGCAATTAGGGGTGACCCTGTGACCTGTTTAGCCAGTAAGATTCTGACTTTGCTGAGAAAGAAAGCACCATAGACAGCTTTCTTTGTAAAGGAGAATGGAGAAGGAAGGTTTTATTCTTCATTGCTTCTTTCTGTTACCCACGCAGATGTAATGGCTGGATCTGTAGCAGAAATCTTGTGACCATGAGATAACCATGGAGATGAAATCAACATTCTGAGATGCCCAAGCAGAAAGGAAGAAAGATCCTAATTGAAAATAAACAAACACTACCAACAGTGAAACTCTGGATATCTTGTCATGCAAGAAAAAAAATATCCCAATGTTTAACTTATTTTTTTGTTAACTTATTGTTGATTTCAACCAACTATATCTCTAACTGATACCATTGGTTTCCCTGGTTGATAAGACTTTTCTCACTGTCTGGCCACATTCTTTTCTTGCTTTTCTCTGGCACTTAGTTTGCCAGAGAAGTCCAACTGAAAGTCCTCAAAATATTTTGTCTCTAATTTTTTTATCCATTTTCCTACCAATTGTTATTATATTCTATTGTCTAGTACTTGCCTAGTAACCATTCTCTTCCCCCTTACCCCGTCTCCGTCTACTTCACAAGTTGAAGTGTAAACTAATTCATATTACCCTCTAACTCCCACACAGATCTCATCACATAAAAGGTACATCTCATCCACATCTACCACCACAGTCCCACCTCAGAGCCTTGTTCAGATCCTAGGTCATGACTAATTCCACTTCTATTTATTCATTCATCAATATTTACTGAGCCCATGCTATATGTACATGTTATGAGCATGGCAGAAAAGATATTTATTAAGTGTTCAGACTCCAAAAACTGAATCCCTGGGTTCAAATCTTGTGATTTTGGACAGTAAACTCTTAGTGCATCAATTTTCTCATCTATAAAACGGGGTTAATAGCATCACATATACTTCTTATGATTTTATGAGTATTAAATGAGTTTATACATATAAAATACCTAGCATTGTGTTCAGTTCCTCTTGAGAACTCAGCACCCAATAGTTACGAACCATAGCACTTACAAAGTTGTTTAACTTACCCTTATACAATCAGAAACTTAAAATCACTATGGGGGAGGTGGGGTGGCTAGGAAATCTCAATATAAATTACAATTTAAAATGAAATATTTGTGCCGATAAAGGAAAGTTAAGACAAAGAAAAATCCATTTCTAGGTCAGTGATAAAGACTTCAGGAAAGGGAGATTTTGAGCTTAGTCTTGAAACAAATGTATGCAGGACTCCTCTGNGTTTAACTTATTTTTTTGTTAACTTATTGTTGATTTCAATCAACTATATCTCTAACTGATACCATTGGTTTCCCTGGTTGATAAGACTTTTCTCACTGTCTGGCCACATTCTTTTCTTGCTTTTCTCTGGCACTTAGTTTGCCAGAGAAGTCCAACTGAAAGTCCTCAAAATATTCTGTCTCTAATTTTTTTATCCATTTTCCTACCAATTGTTATTATATTCTATTGTCTAGTACTTGCCTAGTAACCATTCTCTTCCCCCTTACCCCGTCTCCGTCTACTTCACAAGTTGAAGTGTAAACTAATTCATATTACCCTCTAACTCCCACACAGATCTCATCACATAAAAGGTACATCTCATCCACATCTACCACCACAGTCCCACCTCAGAGCCTTGTTCAGATCCTAGGTCATGACTAATTCCACTTCTATTTATTCATTCATCAATATTTACTGAGCCCATGCTATATGTACATGTTATGAGCATGGCAGAAAAGATATTTATTAAGTGTTCAGACTCCAAAAACTGAATCCCTGGGTTCAAATCTTGTGATTTTGGACAGTAAACTCTTAGTGCATCAATTTTCTCATCTATAAAACGGGGTTAATAGCATCACATATACTTCTTATGATTTTATGAGTATTAAATGAGTTTATACATATAAAATACCTAGCATTGTGTTCAGTTCCTCTTGAGAACTCAGCACCCAATAGTTACGAACCATAGCACTTACAAAGTTGTTTAACTTACCCTTATACAATCAGAAACTTAAAATCACTATGGGGGAGGTGGGGTGGCTAGGAAATCTCAATATAAATTACAATTTAAAATGAAATATTTGTGCCGATAAAGGAAAGTTAAGACAAAGAAAAATCCATTTCTAGGTCAGTGATAAAGACTTCAGGAAAGGGAGATTTTGAGCTTAGTCTTGAAACAAATGTATGCAGGACTCCTCTGTTCCCTATTCAGGCAGCTTTCTTCAAGTCTTCTTTGGTCATATATCCCCAGAACTGACTCCCTTTACTTGAGAATGTGAATGAATTCTAAATAGTTTGGGAATGGAGAGATGATGTGAGCCAACAAAGCCAACAGTGAAGATCGTACACAAGCACTGGGGAGGAGTTATGTTCTCTACTCCAGCTGATTCTATGGGCCCCTGACGCAACCAGCTCTCTGCAGCCCTTCAGGAGAAGGCTCTTTTAATTCTTCTCTCAGTCACTTCCTTGTAGACCAGGCTAACCTCTTTGATGGCAGAGATGGGATAGTTTTGGTGTGAGTCCCACCAAGGGGCTGGGCAGGGAAGAGCTGAGCTGCTATAAGTGTTCCAGGTGCTGCTTGAGCACTAGGTGACCAGGAGCTGGGCTAAGTCTGAGGCTGTCTGGGGAGGACTTATGATACAGGGAGGGGCCTTGATGCTCCTCCTGATTCAGGAGGGCTGGATCCACAGCTCCATTAGTCTAACATGGTACTCTGGATCAGTGTCCATCTTATAGCAAATCTTTCTCTGATGGTGTCCTGAGAGAAGGAAATCCCTCTGTACAGTTTTAGTGTCTTGCTCCAGAGTTAAAGCCTTGGCATTGTAACATATGGCCTCAAGCCGGGGAGCACAGCAGATTATGACTTGCTCCATGGTCCATTAGAGGCTCCCTCTGTCTTCTAGTCATTAATTCCCCCATTATGGCTTGTTGTTGTTCCTTTTCAGTTGCTAAGTCATGTTCACCTCTTTGTGGACATTACGGCTAATTCCCTCATTTTGGAAATTTACATTAAATAAATACTTAATATGTAATACATTTTAATTTTTATTTTATATATTAAATAATGTATTTGATATTGACTAACAGAAGCAGAAGATATTAAGAAAAGGTGGCAAGAATACATGGACGAACTATGCAAAAATGATCTTCATGACCAAGATAATCACAATGGTGTGATCACCCACCTAGAGCCAGACATCCTAGAATGGGAAGTCAATTAGGGCTTAGGAAGCATCACTATGAACAAAGCTAGTGGAGGTGATAGAATTCCAGTTGAGCTATTTCAAATACTGAAATATGATACTGTGAAAGTGATGCACTCAATATACCAGCAAATGTGGAAGACTCAGCAGTGGCCACAGGACTGGAAAAGGCCAGTTTTCATTCCAATCCCAAAGAAAGGCAATGCCAAAGAATGCTCAAACTACCTCACCATTGCACTCATNCATCACTAACACGATGGACATGAGTTTGAATAAACTCCGGGAGTTGGTGATGGACAGGGAGGTCTGGCGTGCTGCAGTTCATGGTGTCGCAAAGAGTCGAACATGACTGAGTGACTAAACTGAACTGAACATATAAATAATGTAAATTTTTAAAATATATGAATAATAATAATACCTATTATCTAGCTTCCATAATCATAATCAATAAAGCAGTTTCTTAAAATGTCAGTCAAAATGCATACATCTTATTAGGCTACTAACCCAGGGAAACTTTCTATGTAAATTCATGTAACTACTTAAATATATATATATATAATAAATACTTATGAATATTATACATGTTCAAATATGTATATAAATATTGCTCTATATTTACACAAATAAGTACCCTAGTGGCCTTTCACAGAACAAGCAATGTTTGTCTTAAGGTATTCTCTGCCTTTGTATCACCCAGAATCAGATAGCAACCTCTCTAGTTAAAGGAAACAAACACACACTAATATCATCTGGCAATACACCTGGTTGTGCTTCCATTCTTGTTTGATTGGGCACATAGCTTTAGCAATCTGTCCATATCCATGGATTTATCTCATACTTAAAACTCCTAACCTTCTCTATCACGTTACTCTCCTCCCATCTCTAACAAGCTGCTTGTAGGACCTGAAACTGAAAAATTGTGCTTCAGCCCATATCAGAGCCCTAGGACTGTACTGAGCAATGGCGAAGGCTATTCTTTGCAACCATGCTCACCCTCCCTCTGCCCTTTCCTCTGCCCTTTGTCACTTTTGTGTTAGTTAAGTCCATATCTTTCACCCTCACAAGATTGAATGTTGGGTCATGATCTGTGCATCAATAAATCACCTAGAATAAAATGCATAGATAGAGCAGCTAGCTGTGTCTCAAAAAGCTTGGTTCAAAGACTCACAGTCTCTGCTGCCCACGCTCCTACAGCATACTCTCGTAGACAGGCCACCCTCGCAGGCCATATCATAATTGCTTCCTGTTGTTTAGCCTATCAACTAGATACTATTCAAACTTGGATATGGAGAACTGCCCAAACTCCTGCCTGTCTCAGAGTTGGCAGTGCTCCTTTCACAGAGAATCTATGATCAAATAACACTAGGCCTGTCCCTCTCCTCATCTAGAGGACATCCCTTCTTCTGGGCCTCAGCACATCTGATTCCCTGTCTCCTTTTCTCAACCAACAGTCTTTCAGCTCCTCCAAATATCCCTGCATAAAGAAGAAGCCACTTTCCCAAACTCATTCTCTGCTCTGGAGGGCTTTGGGCCTCACACATTTCCTTTATTAATAACTTCCATCTCTCTTTAGCAAAGACTTCCCCCAGGAGGGACTCACCTTCCCTTCCTGGGCTGTCTGTTCTCCTAACTAGACACAGACCCTTGAAGGCTCATTCTTTTCCATTGTGCCAGCTGAGCCTAGTGCACAGATTGCCATCAGGAACACAATAAATGTCACTGATCAATATACAGCAATTAAGATTTTGCTTTGTTTTTATGACAGCAACTTCTTCCACAGAAAGAAGATGGACTTCTTGACCTCCAAACTGTTGTTATTGTTGTTTTTAAACATGCAGCACAATAACATATCCCTAGGCATGTTTTCCCTGCATGTTTCACACCACTTAGACTAATGAAACAAATTCATCATTTAATGTGATTGTTTCAATTGCGATGAACTAGAAAGTGCTACAGGAAAAAAAAAATCTATGGCTATAGACTGCTTCTTGAAATGAAAATATCTGCCCTTTTTTATGATGGAAAAAGAAAAGAAAGTACTTTGTGCTGGCAAGGGGCAAGTTCAGGCATATAATGGATCCTTTTGTCAGCTGTCATTTGTTTCTACCAAGTGCTACATACCCTTTACTGGAGATGAATACCGCTCCTGTCTACAGACAGACCTGGGGTGGCTTGGGGTGGATTGTAGGCATTTCAAAGTCATTCTCCTACATCTCTGCCTGTGTTTTTCAAGTGCCTATTTTCAATTTGCAGTTGTGCTGGGAAAACGTTTTGATTCTTGATTTAAAATGTGCACTCCCAGAAGGTTCCAAGAGGTTTTCAGGCAGAGAGATAAAGCCTGTCTCTTTATGCTCCGATGCAGCATGTGCTCTCTGGCAATAATACATACCCCACACTGTGCTCAAATCCCTGGTTATGAAAGTCAGTCCCATTCCTATTTGGTGGATCTTTTGACATGCAAGTACTGTTCCCTGAGGAAGCAAGCCTCTTGCAGCACTGTCTCTCTCATCCTTTCTTTGTTTCCCATACTCTACATGCTTCTCGGGAAAACTGTAATGAAAAGGAAACTGTAATGAAAAAGTCAGCTGTAAACAGCATACCTAACGCAACTGACTACCGTTAAAAAGCCCTGTTTTATGACGATAATAAGGTTCGGGTTCAGTGCTCTGACTCGGGCTGAAACAAACATTCAGGCACCAACCAGATGAGTCTCAAATTAGTACCGAGGCCAGCTAAGGACCCACAAACGCTCTTTCCCAGGTGATATAATCTGCAAATAAATCACGTCCAAGAAAGCTGAGTGAAAGTTTAAATACATTATGAGTTAAGACTTTTAAGCCAAGAACGTACAATCAGACTGTCTGTAGCCAGAGGGGTTTGATCTCACCTCAGAAACAGCCTTCCATGTAACAAAATACTAAAGAGGCTTCCAAAAATTTTACCACTGGAGCCAAAATGTCTTTCATCGCGTTAGCAAAGTGCTACAAACTCCTTGAAGAGGAGACTTCATATTTATTCAAAATGTTGTCATCTAGATGCTGGTATTTACTAGATTTTATTTCATAACATTTTTTTCCCAAGCAAACTAGCTGAATTGAATTTCAAAACTGAGCTTTCTTTTTGGTGGTAGTTGTGGGGAATGGGGAGGTTGAAGAGCATCAAATCAAAATCTAATGAAGTTTCTAATGATCAAATAAATAATCACTTGACATTTATTGCCATGCTTGGCAATCTGCAGAAATGGAATAGAGCAGAGATGCCGAAAGCCCCATTTCCCATAGATTTACATTATGCTACCACACAGAATTAAGCTGACATAAGCTCTTTAAGACCCACTAAAGCAGCAGATTTTACACAACTTGTTTAAATTTTTTTTTCCTTCTCCATGATCCCATATTCCCTGAGTAACTCTTTCTATCCATTTTCGATTCCTTATTCTTTTGAGAGGCCTACTGGAGCCCTCTCTTCATGTCATTTCAGGCTATAACCCTGCAGTTTGAGTTTATCTTAGCTGTAAAATGCAACAGTAATTTATATGCTCCCTTACTCCAGCCTCCTCCGAGGCACTGGCTGCCAGCTGTCTACCCAGCAGTTTAAAGAAAGAGCTGTAATGAGCGAGAGTGCAGCGGGGGAGGGGGTGGCGACACATCAGAGTGCTTTATTTCTGCTTCCTTAGTGAGCTCTAGAGCCACATAAATGGCATTTTCGGGTGCTGACTGACAGCGCCATAACCTCCTTCCTTCCCTCCCGCCCCCTCTCCTGCTCCCGCCTCACACCAGCCTTATGGGGACAGGTTTTCTTGTTTCTTCCTTTCATTTCTGAGGCAAGGAGAACAGAGTGAAAAGATAAGAGGAAACCTGGGGCAGCTGTGATGTGGTGTGGGATGTGAGTTTCCAGTGCACACCTTGCCCCTCTGAATCAAGAATATGTTCTTGAAGCTGCTGCAAGACAAAGATTCCAGCAGCTTAATGCACTCCACACTGTTAGATTTTAGCTGGACTATTGTAGGTATATTTTTTGATGTGATTCAATTGAGGTTTCTTTTCTTTTAAAAAATATTTCAGCAGTAGGCTTATTTGCCACATTTTAAAAAATAGGACACAGTCACTTTTGTCTCAAATTTAAATCTACCCCCTTGGCATATTATTTCTTCAATTTGGGGGGATAAAATACGTCTCCTTTCATGCACAGTAGCATATACAACAAGTTCAGAGAGTACAATTCAGCACAAAGCAGTCACAAAGCATTTTCTCCTTACACTGCTAAAAATCGTATGGTTCTTTTTCGCCAGTTCATTGAAAAAAAGTCCCATTGGACAAAAGGGAATTATATGTATATATGTCGCTGTGCAGGATATAAAGACATGCCCTGTTAAGGGATCTGATTCCTTTCCCATGATATTTCTGAATGTGTTGACTATTAACATCTCCAAAGAAGACCTTGTCAGTTGAGGATTCATCTCTTCCACATCTCCCTTTAGCTTTGTGTAATCTCAGTTTCTTTCCCAAACTGATATATCTCAGCAGACTTTGGCAGAGCAAAAGCAATGAGCTGTGTTGAACAAGGCTGAGCTCCGGATCAGTGGAATGCTGTCTGAAGGAAGGTGGAGTGGTAGTTAACTCTTGCAGGTACTGTTCCTTGATTCAGACACAACAGAAAGGTCTTTTTGTATTATCTGTCTTACCTTAGTAAGTCCATTGGCCACAACTGTACTTTCAACTGAGAAATGATTCCCCATTCTGACAAAGATGTGACGTATCTTGTGTGTGTGTGTGGTGCCCATTCATTTTTCTTCTACAGCTGAGAAATACAGGAAAGTTTCTCATATTTAGGAAATGTAAATTTACCTGACGTTTCATAGTACATAGGGAAATAAAAGTTTCTCTCTGATTAACATGATAGCTTTGTGATGTTTCATTATAAGTATAATTTGGGGGGAATTAACAGAGAGAAAACAGGAAGAAACTAATAGAGGTAGTTTTTCTGATAATCCTATGCTTTAAAAGATAAGTTCGTCTCTCCAACCTTTCTTCTAATTTCCCTTCCAAATGGTACTAGATTTGGAAGGGAAATCAGAAAGGCTTGTGCATTTCTGGTGTTTTAAAAATACACAACACATAGCTGTTTTACTTTTGAGGAGTCACAGTACAAATGGACTTCAGTGGTTCTAACATCTTTAGAGGGTAAGGAAACAAAACTTGCCGCCACAAAATGTCTCTTTGGCATGTGGATTATATTAACCTGAAAAAAATCGAGACACGAAAGACTCAAAAAATCTTCAACCTTTCTTTAACTACCTGAAGAATTTAGATAGGGGCCTGTCTCCAGAACGGACCTATAACCAGAGGTATCTGCAAAGAACAGGAGCTCGATGTAGTGGGGGAACCTACACAGTGCCTGCAGATTAGAGTTCAGCGTGCACCCTATTGTTTCTGTATGACCCAGCAAACATTTATTTACCAAACGTTTGATTTTCTGTCTCCATGATCTGTCTAATGTCAATTTAATTCTTAAATTAGAAGAAACCAGAAGGGTAGAAAAAAAAATGTGTTCTTTTCCAACAGAAGAATGAAAATCCCAGAAGTTCTCTAAGAAATAAAGAAAAACTTTGGAAAATCCAAAGAGATAAACCTTATCCTACTTAATATAAGCCTGAAATAGGAGCAGCCTTCCAGACCCAAAGCAATATGAAACACAGTTGACCCTTGAATAATGTGAGTTTGAACTATGTGGGTCCACTTGTAGGCAGATATTTTTCAATAGTAAATACTACAGTACACGTGGTCCATGGCTGAATGAATCCAAGGATGTGGAGGACGTGCAGACCTGTCTCTTATACACATCTTGTTTCAAAAATACACAACACATAGCTGTTTTACTTTTGAGGAGTCACAGTACAAATGGACTTCAGTGGTTCTAACATCTTTAGAGGGTAAGGAAACAAAACTTGCCGCCACAAAATGTCTCTTTGGCATGTGGATTATATTAACCTGAAAAAAATCGAGACACGAAAGACTCAAAAAATCTTCAACCTTTCTTTAACTACCTGAAGAATTTAGATAGGGGCCTGTCTCCAGAACGGACCTATAACCAGAGGTATCTGCAAAGAACAGGAGCTCGATGTAGTGGGGGAACCTACACAGTGCCTGCAGATTAGAGTTCAGCGTGCACCCTATTGTTTCTGTATGACCCAGCAAACATTTATTTACCAAACGTTTGATTTTCTGTCTCCATGATCTGTCTAATGTCAATTTAATTCTTAAATTAGAAGAAACCAGAAGGGTAGAAAAAAAAATGTGTTCTTTTCCAACAGAAGAATGAAAATCCCAGAAGTTCTCTAAGAAATAAAGAAAAACTTTGGAAAATCCAAAGAGATAAACCTTATCCTACTTAATATAAGCCTGAAATAGGAGCAGCCTTCCAGACCCAAAGCAATATGAAACACAGTTGACCCTTGAATAATGTGAGTTTGAACTATGTGGGTCCACTTGTAGGCAGATATTTTTCAATAGTAAATACTACAGTACACGTGGTCCATGGCTGAATGAATCCAAGGATGTGGAGGACGTGCAGACACAGAGGACTAACTATAAACTATACGCCATAGATTAACCCCTGAGTTATTCAAGGGTCAACCACACAGTGGCTAGAAAAAGCGTATGGCAAAGAACTTGCCAGATCTACCACCTTCTGGAAAATTCTGAGCATAAGCCATAAATCATGGAGCACTCTTCTCATTGTTTTTGGTGTTGGTGGAGGTTTGGGAAAGAGGATAACAGTGATAAGTAATCATTTTTCTTTTAAATGAAGGAAGCAGATGGATCAATGAAATCTGTGTAAATGATGATATACTGCAAAGAGCATTTTAAAAATACGATGTCTTAAAACATGGAATTGATTGTTGATCCTTTTAAGTCAGCATTTGCTTTTCAATGATATTCAAACAGAGCTGATTTACTTTAAAGAAATTATGTTTATGCTGAATTGACTGTGCCTTTCAGTGTGTAAAAAAGTTTAATTCACTTTTATACTATAGACTTTGACACACTATGAAATCCCCCAATTAAAACCAAAACAAATAAAAAATAGTCAACCGCCTCCAAAGGCAGAGATTAGCACAATCACTGCTTTCTAACAGAAAGAACTTGTGATAACAGCAGAAGTAGGGTCAAAGAGCATAAATGATTTTTAAAAGATATCAGGTGTCGATTCCACTGCAGAGTGGCTAGCAGAATGTAAGACTTCAACATCTCTGAGGCATGTTCCCCCTGGGTCCTGAGCAGGATCCCTAGAGAAACTGAATAAATGAATCAAAGTAAGTGATGCCTAGAAAATACACAAAGAATAATGGGATAGAGTCTGGGTAATCATAAAGATGACTCGTTTATGTATATTTTTAATTTTTTTTAAGTTAACATCCTTTGCACTAACTGTGAATCAAGGCTTCTTAGGTTTATAAAGCAATATGTAACAGAGTATGAGCAAATACTTTGCCCGTTCCCAATCAGAAATCCCTCTTTAGATTAACAAGTCACTTTTAGCACATTCTCACTATATTTAGTAGTGAATTACCACTGCAATTTCTGGCATAGTAAATGCTAGCATCTAGACCCCAAGTTTCACATCATAGGGGTTGTTATCACCCTTTCCTAAATTACTAAGTACTAATTTGACCTGATGATGTGACATTCATTACAAGCTCCTTTAAAAAAAAATCTACATTTTTAAGTTTTCTTAACCTAAATACATATGCTCAGAATATTTACACATATACATACACACACGGAGTCTAAATTTGACTGAAAGTATTCTTCTTTAAGATGGAAATTTCATTTTGCACCTGAGTTTCATTTTGTACCTAACTGAATGGCCACATGGAGCAAATGTTTTTCCTCCACACAGAAATGTAGCAGGTAATAAAGCTGTCTTTGTAGTAAACTGAAAACTCACTATGTAAAAAAGCACTAATTTGGCAACTATGTTAAACACACACTTATATAAAATAGTTCTGGCCCTAGCAGAGCTTATAACTAATGAGAAGGGGAAAAAGAAATCTTACAAAATTCGGAAAATTGCCAGCAACAGTCAGCAGTAAGTGCCATGTGAGTGGTATAAAGAAAAAGAGCTCTCAAACTTCAGAGGAGGGAAGCATTGTTTGGTATTTGGGGGTGGCCCTGAAAGCATAGTTAAATGAAAGTTATGGGTTTAGACTTGGGAAAAAGAGGTCTAGATATAGAAGAATAATGAGAAAGAAATGCTAAGTAGGAGACAGGGGTATGAGAACAGAGAATGCTATAGAAAAAAGCAGGAACATGAAAATGGGGGGGAATACTTGAAATGAAGGAGTGAAAAACTGTTTATAAAGATACTGTAGGTACCAAGTACTGTCTTATTTAATGTATATATAAAAGTGATACCATCTTTGACATCTAAAGATGCTTAACAACTAACCACCCTCCAAAGACCAACCCTATGGGGCAACATGATGCAGCGGTCCTAGGTCCACCCTGGCTCAGTATAAAACAGAACTGTGGTTTCAAATTTGTGTGTCTCACAAAACAATAAATACACATCAATACACATTCAGTTCAGTTCAGTTCAGTCGCTCAGTCGTGTCTGACTCTTCACATACATTAGATGCATCAAAAACATTCAACATAAATTTATTGAAGCTTTACTTCAATGTCCCAGGCACAATGCTACTTTACAGAATTGAGAACATGCCCAGTGATTAGAACAAGCAGGCAGACTGGAATAGTGGCTAAGAGGATAAGCTTTAAAAACGTTTAATCTGGGTTCCAGCTCTTTGAGTTAGTTTGCAACCCATGGACAATTTAACCTCCCTCAGCCTCAGTTTCCTCATCATTAACAAAAACAATAACCCCGCTTCCTGGAGTACTTGTGAGAAGTCTACCATAAAGTTCATGAAAAGCATATGTAAGTGCTCAAAAAACGTTATCTGTTTTTAAGAATGACCCATTCATGCAGTCAGCTGCAGGGAGGAGGAGCAGTCTTCATGAGGATGCTAACTAGACTGAATTAGCAATAGCTCATTTTTGTTCTAGGGTCTTCCCAGTTGGCTAACTGGTAAAGAATCTGCCTGCCAACGCAGGAGGCCCAGGAGATACAGGTTTAATTCCCAGGTCAGGAAAAACCCCTGGAGAAGGAAATGGCAACCTGCTCCAGTATTCTTGCCTGGGAAATCCCATTAACAGAGGAGCCTGGCAGGCGGCAGTCCATGGGGTTGCAGAGTCAGTCACAACTAAGCACATATGCATTTTTGTTTTAACCAAGCCGTAAGATTTGCTAACATTCTATCTGAAGTACCTTCTTCAAAGATATCCCTCTTTGCCCTGTGTGTTGAATCATTATTCAATGAAAAGTGAAAGTGTTAGTCACTTAGCCGACTTCTTGTAACCCCATGGACTATAGCCCGTCAGGACTCCTCTATCCATGGAATTCTTCAGGCAAGAATACTGGAGTAGGTAGCCATCCCCTTCTCCAGGGAATCTTCCTAACTCAGGGATCAGGTGAGCGTATTCAACTAAAGCATCATCGGTGGATTTTGTAAAGGTAGTAAAATGCCACAGCAATCTTGCTGTTAAGTCATAGTCTCCTTAAAAAAAAAAAAAATGCCCATGAACCTAAACTCACTCTTTGCAACCCATACCCCCCTTTCTTCTCTCCCTTATGGGTTAGGCAGGCTGACTGCCAACTTGCTTTCCTCTTTGCAGTGAGTAGAGTTTGGGGAAGTAGAGAAAGGAACAAGAATAACTCACATGTTGTGAGAATATATTGTGTGCCAGGCCCTATTCTGTGTACTTAGATGAATGAATACATAATGGATATATTATGTCAGTAGAATATTTATTTGGACAGACTGTAATTCTAATAAGTTGCTATATGTCACTCAAAAAAACCCACATTAACCCCAACTAATAATGGCATAGCAAAAATGTGGCTATGAGCAGAAAGGGCAGGGTAAGAAAATGAAAAGTAGAATCTACCTGTTTTATTGGGCTTCCCAAGTGGCGCTAGTGGTAAAGAACCTGCCTGCCAATGCAGGAGACGTAAGAGACGCAGGTTCGATCCCTGAGTTGGGAGGATCCCCTGGAGGAGGACATGGTAACCTACTCCAGTATTCTTGCCTGGAGAATCCCATGGACAGAGGAGCCTGACAGGCTACAGTTCATAGCGTTGCAAACAGTTGAACATGACTGAAGCAACCTAGCACACAAGTACCTGCTTTATGAAGTGACTTTGTTTCTCTTTAATTTTTATTTGTGGTAGGGAAAAATAAGACTGTAGCACACATCCTCATTTTGAGACAAACAAGCTGTATAACATCCTCAGCCAGGAGTTTATACACAACAAATGGCACAAACATATAAACTGATAGATATCCCCATGGTCCTAACTTTAACACTTGGGCATTCTCCACATTGTCAGATATAATGAACTATAAATTAAACAACAGAGAGGAGGGACATTTTGAAGCAACTGTGACATCTTTGAGGTTTATGTGTTTGATGTGCTATGTAACGTTTATCTTCCTTAACAAATAACCAGAAATAAAAGTAAACTTCATCCAGTAAACTGCATGACTGCTGTTCAAAACTGAATGCTTTAAAATTGATGGATATTTTGCAAAATGAAAATAAACACATAATGAAAATGTTCCATTACATTGGTAGCTATCTGGTTTTGGGTAAGTTTTCTGGATGATCCTAATAATATTGCTTAGAAATACTGTAGCATGTTGAACATTTAGAATTACTCTTTTTTTTTCAAGGACATATTTATTTATTTTCAGAAAATAAGAAGAGTATGAGTACTTCAGCCATATTATGTTAAATTTATGAAGACTTATGTGGGTTTAGATAGCATTCTGCTGGCCTAAATCTTTTTTTTAAATTTTATTTTAACTTTATTCTAATTTACAATACTATATTGGTTTTGCCATACAGTGACATGAATCATCCACAGGTGTACACGAGCTCCCAATCCTGAAACCCCCTCCCACCTCTCACCCCATATCATCTCTCTGGATCATCCCCGTGCACCAGCCCCAAGCGTCCTGTATCCTGTATCGAACATAAACTGGC
>SJYW01033536.1:203201-249074 GCA_006410735.1 Raphicerus campestris
ATCTCAAAGAATGCTTATACTCTAATGTAAATTCAAAACAATAACAAATATTTGAATATTAACCATTGCAAAATAGAATTTTAAAAATGGATAAAGTGGCATCAACCTTAAAGAGAGTATAAAACTTTTATAGCATTCTGCAATGTTTTTGTATTCTTTTTCTTAAACATTTTGAAAAGCCAAGCCAAGTAACCGATAATAAAGGGATTTGTCGCGTTCATGTTCATGTCACATTCAAGAGCCTGTGAAATTATTTTGCTTGGGAGTCTAAAATGCTAGATCAGTTCTTGGCATAACTCAGAAACAAGCACTTATTCACAATCCTTGCTCTCTTCTAGATATAAAAAGAGCAGCTTTGGAAATGCTTCTGCAAGCAAAGTATCTTTGAGAGAAAAAATTCCTCAATTTAATTCTAGTTATAGGACTTAGATCAACTTGGAGATGTCTGCATCTATTAATAACATTATATTCTTACATCTGAAATAGAAGTTTCATTTTGGGAAAAACATATCACAGAGAAGTCTTGTATTGCTTTTAAGAGAAAACATAACTGAACAACGCTCTTCACAGTTCAGATTCTGCGATGTTTGAGCAATGAAAAGAACCTCTGTAGCCAAGAAGTACCTAGATGATGTGACCAAATTTTTCTTCCCTGTGACTTTAAGTTCCCCTTGGGGCTTTCCACCTTATTCAGCCCTAAGAAGTCTGTTCTCTAAGGCTCAACCATTTGTTTTACTGTTCTGAACACAGTTGAGGAATTTTAGAAATTTCCAGTACAATATATTGAATATTGTGTTTAAAACAGTTAATTTAACAATTAATAATTAATCATAGCTAATTAGTAGCTATTGAGTAAATAGTAAGACTGAGAGGGCTTTGGTCACAGTGCCCAAGGAAGCTGGGAGAGACAGTTGAACTTCAGACTTTGGCAGATGGTACTTACAGGGCAGGAAGGAGATCACACACAGGAAGGGTAATCAGATGGTTTTTGGCAACTATACAGTCCATGCTTTGGCTTTGTCAGCATTCCCTTTTCTAGTCTTAACCATCCTAATAGCAACAACATGCTGCTGCTTAACACAAACATGTTCTTCCTTTTCCCACAAAGGAACAAATGAAATTCTTATCAGTTGATGTACCCAGCATTCTTCCTCTAGTTTTAACACTATATGATGATGGATTATAAGCTGAGAGGTAAATTGTGATACTGAGTGAGTGAAAGTCACTCAGCCATGTGCGACTCTTTGCGACCCCATGGACTATAGAGTCCATGGAATTCTCCAGGCCAGAATACTGGAGTGGGTAGCCTTTCCCTTCTCCTGGGGATCTTCCCAACCCAGGGATCGAACCCAGATCTCCCACACTGCAGGCGGATTCTTTTCCAGCTGAGCCACAAGGGAAGCCCTTGCGATATTAATCATCTCTAATATACCCTATATAAGACAGCAAGATGGGAACAAAAAACAAGAAACAAGAAAAGATGGGGAGAAAATCACATCAGTAAAGAAAACAATCTTTGTTTCTAAAAATGTTATGAGCTTGTAGCTGGAACTAGTAAGTTCCTTCTTCCACTATCCAGTCTATGCTCCATTTACCTTCCTTCAGTAGCACCTCAGCAGATCAGCTGCCTTGCCTGGTGGTGTCAAAACTTCACTCAAAAGGAGTATGCCTGAGTAGACATTATATAATCTTATAAAGAAGAGGCAGTCCCTGTCCCAAGAGTACATTCCTCTCTGTTACCATTGCTTAACTGCAATCTTATTTCCCTTGATAACTGGTAAGCATAAGAACCCTCTTTTTTGTTGATTTATTCAGGGCATGAGTTACCTAAAATGGCCAAGAGCAATTTCAACTTCTAATTCAGTGAAACCATCGCTGTGTCCCTTGGTAAATGCATTCATGCATTGAATCCTAATACCTCTAAATTTGAAGCGTTTAGGGAAAAGGTCAATGTGGAGTAAAAACTGGGGAACTAGATCATGAACTGCAAAAGTAAAGAAGCCATTCTCACTTCTACTTATTGCCCAGACCCATGTTTTGCAGCCATGGGAGAATGATCACAAAATATTGGGCACTGGCTTATTCTATACCAGATTCTATGGGACATAATCTAGTTTCACAAGGTCCTCCAGAAATTGCAGAAATTAAGGCTTCAACTGACCTATCCTTTTTTCATAATGCCAAATACTTCACATTTGATGATGAACGAGGGATTTAGTAAATTCACAGGTGGGATTCTTGGCAGAAAATCAAGGAAATGGAATCTAAATACAAATAGTTTTCTATTATAAAATAAGAAGACTATATTTAAACTATCTTTATAGAGCTGGTTGATTCATAAGGTATGGTAATGTTCCATATTTGTCACTCTTGCTAGGTTAGCCTTGGTGACTATAAATATCTATTGGCATTTAAATTTTAAATCTATTGGTACTTGGGTGCAATCTCAAAAATGACAGAATGATCATGGTATGTTTCTGTTCTTGGCCATTATAGGAACCTCATGCACTGAATAAATCAACAAAAAGAGGGCCCTTATGCTTACTACTTTCAAGAGAACTAAGACCGCTGTTAAACAATATCATTCTATATCACAGTAAAACCAGTCAATATCATGGTAATTCAAATCTATGCCCTAACCACTAATGCTGAAGAAGCTGAAGTTGAATGGTTCTATGAATATTTGGAGTACAAAATGAAGCAGGACAAAAGCTAATAGAGTTTTGTCAAGAGAACATCCTAGTCATAGGGAACACCCTCCTCCAAATACATAAGAGATGACTCCACATGGATATCACCAGATGGGTAATACAGAAATCAGATTGATTATATTCTTTGCAGCCAAAGATGGAGAAGCTCTTTATAGGCAGAAAAAACAAGAACAGAGGCTGATTGTGGCTCAGATCAAGAACTCCTTGTTGAAAAATTCAGACTTAAATTGAAAAACGTAGGGGTAACCACTAGGCCATTTAGGTATAACCTAGATCAAATCCCTTATGACTATACAGTGGAAGTGACAAATAGATTCAAGGGATTGGATCTGATAGACAATGGATAGATGTTCATAACATTGTACAGGAAGTGGTGATCAAAACCAATCCCAAGAAAAAGAAATGCAAGAAGGCAAAATGGTTCATTGAGGAGGCCTTATAAATAGCCGAAAAAAGAAGAGAAATGAAAGGCAAAGGAGAAAAGGAAAGTTATATCCATCTGAAATGCAGAGTTCTAGAAAATAGCAAGGAGAGGAAAGAAAGGCTTTTTAAGTAAACAATTCAAAAAAATTGATGAAAACATAGAATGGGAGAGACCAGAGATCTCTTCAAGATAATTAGAGATACCAAGGGAATATTTCATNTGTATTTTGTCACCTTGCTTATTTAATTTATATGCAGAGACCATCATGTGAAATGCCTTGCTGGATGAAGCACAAGCTGGAATCAAGATTGCTGGGAGAAATATCAATAACCTCAGATATGCAGATGATACCACTCTACTGGCAGAAAGCAAAGAGGAATTAAAGAGCCTCTTGATGAAAGTGAAAGAGAAGAGTGACAAAGTTGGCTTAAAACTCAGCAATCAAAAAACTAAGAGCATTGCATCGAGTCCCATCACTTCATGGCAAGTAGATGGGGAAACAATGGAAACAGTAACAGACTTTGTTTTTGTGAGCTCCAAAATCACTGTGGATGGTGACTGCAGCCATGATATTAAGCAACATTTGCTCCTTGGAAGAAAAGAGCTGACAAACCTAGACAATGTATTAAAAAGCAGAGGCATTACTTTGCCTACAAAGGTCCATATAGTCAAAGCTATGGTTTTTCCAGTAATCATGTATTCATGACCTTTGCTGAGCACCAAAGAATTGATGCCCTGGAACTGTGGTGCTGTAGAAGACTCTTTAGAGTTCCTTTTACTGCAGGGAGATCCAACCAGACAATCCTAAAGGAAATCAACCCTGAATATTCATTGTTAGGACTGATGCTAAATCTGAAGCTCCAATACTATGGCTACCTGATATGAAGAGCCAATTCACTGGAAAATATCCTGATTCTGGGAAAGATTGAAGACAAGAGGAGAAGATGATGACAGAGGATGAGATGGTTGGATGGCATCATTGACTTAATGGACATGAGTAAAGCAAACTCCAGGAGATAGTGAAAGACAGGGAAACCTGGTATGCTATGGTCCATGGGGTCACAAAGTGTCAGACACGCCTGAGTGATGAACAATGACAATTTAAATTTTATTCCTCATGCAATGATCACACTATTCATGACCTTTGAAAGTGCACTGAAGTGACTTCCTTGCCAGGGAAGGTGGCTGTCTGACACCATATGTAGGTCATATATCTAACTGAGTGTTGAAAATCTGATCCACATGAGAGATTCACGATCACTCTCATGGAAAACATACATTTTCAAACTCTTAGAAGCTCATCTAAACCACTCTTACTGAATGTTCTCTGTTACAAATCATCAGTACCTCTCCCACCCAAAATTTTATTCCNTGCACTGAAGTGACTTCCTTGCCAGGGAAGGTGGCTGTCTGACACCATATGTAGGTCATATATCTAACTGAGTGTTGAAAGTCTGATCCACATGAGAGATTCACGATCACTCTCATGGAAAACATACATTTTCAAACTCTTTGAAGCTCATCTAAACCACTCTTACTGAATGTTCTCTGTTACAATCATCAGTACCTCTCTCACCCAAAATTTTATTCCTTGCTCCGTTACATGATTAGCTGCTGCTTCTGTATCAGTGGAGACTGACAGCTTCAGACATCTGTTTACCAAAGTGTATGGTGAGATATACGCTTAGAATTATAACCACAGGGAGCAGACACTTTCCAGTGTTTTTCAGGCCTTCATAGCTACAAAGGTCACAATAACCTACCTCTGGTTGATGTCAGCATATATTACAACATGTTCTGTTATCCAGGTTTAAGTGACAGCCCCAACATTCTCTTCAGTTCACTGAAACTGCCTTTGAAGCCGTAGGTGTGGACTGAAGCAGCACTGGTGATATGAGAGAGCTGGGCCTAGTGGGAGTGCTCACATTACCTATTTCTGCTGTCTCTATCTATCTATCTATCTATCTATCATCTACCTATCTACATATCACCTATAATCAATAATATAGTGATGCCAGGCTTCTGACTTTATAACTTCTTGGGAAGTTCAAAATGGACATCTCGGGTTCCATGGTCAGCTGTTGCCCAATGATTAGGCATTAGATCTATACCTGTGTCCAGGGTAAAAGCAAAATCCTTTCTTAAATGAAAAGTACTATTAGGTGAATACGCATGGCTTTGCTCCAAAATCCTAAGATCTTCCTCACAATTCTACTGATGTGTCTTTCCATCAATTTAGACAGTTTCCTACCCTGCTACCAACACTCCTTCACCACTGAGCACCCTGATTCAGAGAGATGGGGCCCTTATGGCTGCCTTGCTGCCCCAACAAGCTGGAAGTATTTTCAAACACTGATCATCTATCAAGTTTAAGTTGTTCCCAAACATCAAAGAGGTCTACTAGGCATTCTTTTGTGTGTTTGCTTTAGTGGTAGGAGATGTAATATATAGCAAATAACATTTAGCTTGAAAAGGCTATTTTGACATAAGTAGAGTCTAGAAACATCACTGATACCCAGGAACTCCATATTTTTAATAGAGTTCATTTTCTGGTCTCTGGCAGTCACGTTATCTTTTATGACTTCTAGAATACTCACTACTGTCTAAGTCTTAAAAGCATACCAGTATATTGCTGCATTGATGCAAGTTGATGAGGGTAAATAGTTGTCTGTCAGGTAAATTCAAATGGCTTCTGATGGGTTTGCTTATTGATATAATAAAGCCAAAAAAAAAGCACTTGTCAGCTCAATAGCTGCATAACAGTTACCAGGACCTGAGCTGATTTGCATGTATATGCAATAACAGCTGCGACAGAAGCTATTACCTAATTAAACCTGTAATAATCACTGTCTTTGTTCTAGACCCACAAGTCCTCGGCATAGGTCCACCACATGAGTTAAACGTGTTGTGATGAAAATCTTTACTCACACATCTTCCATGCAAACCAATTCCACACACTCAAGCCAGGCCACTGATTCCATAATATATTTTATGTGTACTTTCCAAAAACTGCAGACATAGAAATCATCTTCTTTTCCTCACCTGACCCCCTTAGCAAAACTTCACACATATTTTTTACAAATTTTTACTGATACACAGAAAAGAAACCTCATAATTGTTTCGATGTGCAAGCTGTCTTCTCTCAAGCTTGGCATTGTAATTGGTATTAAAATTATAATCTATTTCCAGCCTTCTATGTGATCTGACTTTTGTTATAGGTTTGGAGGCAATAAGGACTGGTGGAATCGTGATCTGAGAAGCACTGTTGTCCTCTTCAAGGATGATGACCAAGGGTAAGGTCAACTCAAGGGCTCCAGGCACACAAAAAAGACAATCTAAACAATGTGGGGGAAGGGTGGAGCATAAGAGGCTGTGGCTGCTTCTATCAAGGGATCATCAGTGGGAAATAGGGACTGTGGGAGATGTTGAGATATCCAGTAGCTCCTTATGTGCTTTCATTTCATTATTACAGTTATATCTTAGTTCATTAATCAACCAAAAATGACATTTTAGAGAGAAGGGACGAGCCAGCCAACTGATCACTTATATGCTTACCTTTCTGGGGAGAAATAACAGAGTCATCAAATGCTCTTTACTGGTAACAGAAAATTCAGTTCTACTAAATGGGAAAGACTCCTCTATACATCAGACAAGTTTTCTAAAAACATGTATATAGTAGACAAAGCCCTTCTTACTGTTCTGTTTGTATTTATGTAGCAAGTTTAAACATATATAATACATTCACAACAGGGAAGCTAATGGTCCAGCTGATTTTTCACCCCTCATGTGGCAAATTAATTTGAAAATTCTAACTGGGAAGAAACTATTTCATACAGGAGAAGAATGGAGAGTATAAATTCATTGGAAAATAAGGCTTAAAAATAAAATTCTGAATTAAATAACCATTTTATAATGACACTAGGTGACTCTAGGGCATGCTTTACTGGGTTATTAATACATGTCTCCAGCAGCTGAAGGCACCCAAGGCGTGCATTAATAGACACTAAAACACACCCTGTCATGCTTTAATGCTAAATTAATTAAGCAATAACGTGACCTGTGTGAAGGTCTTTCCTGGTCCAGCAATTACTGAATGGAAGACATAAAGGTATTTTCAGACATTGCTTGACCAAGCAATCATTAGTTTATATAAACAAACAAAAATTTTTTATAAACTACANCTAAATTAATTAAGCAATAACGTGACCTGTGTGAAGGTCTTTCCTGGTCCAGCAATTACTGAATGGAAGACATAAAGGTATTTTCAGACATTGCTTGACCAAGCAATCATTAGTTTATATAAACAAACAAAAATTTTTTATAAACTATAGTCTGATTTTCCTTTGTCCCAAAGTTAATTTCAAAGTTAAGTTTAGGACAAAGAAAACTAATTTTTTAGCACTTTTAGGCCAAAGCTCTATCATTGTTTAAAATATATCCCATATATCCCCTTTTGAGCTTACAAATATAAACACAAATCTGATGACTTTGATTTTACACATTTTTCATTTGAATATAATTAGGCTGATCAGTGGGCCATAAAAGTTGACATAAGAAAGAGATTAAAAATACACATATACTTGCTATAGGAAGCAAGTTTACACTCAACTGAGTTTCTCAATATCCTTACAATTTCTCTCTATTAACTCTTGTGTTTATATACTTCTTTTAATGCTGAATTTTTCTAAATTTAACTTCAGAGTGTGGAAAAGCTCTTATCACATCATCAATGTTAATTGCTTTGTAACTGTAGACACCACTCTTCTTATGTAAATAAGATAGGAAAATTATAAAGCATATGGTATAGATCATGTGATTCAGCTTTTCCCAATTGTGAACCAGAATTTTTGTCTATTTTGTACACTGATGTATCTCAAGTGCATAGAAAAATATTTGGTACAGAGATCTCAGTAAATATTTGTTGTGTGAATGGATAAATGAAAGAATGCTTCTGTGCACTCAGTACTATGTTAAGAAAACCAAAGCAAAAATGTGTGGTTCTTGCTCTCAAGTTCACAGCCTCCCAGTGAAGGAAATGAAGAGCTTTGTAGCTAGCTAGCTATGATACAATTTTTAAATTTATTTTTATGTTTTTACTGTAAAATTAATTTTGAAGCCTCTTGGGTAGGATTCATTCTGGCCACTTTGAAAGTGTGTTTTCCCTAGGCTGGATGGGAAACGCCATTTCAGACAAAGGAAAAAAAAAATCACAAAGGAACAAATGAACAAAGGACATTTTAACAGCAGTGTTAGGGTGCCAGAGAAGACAGGAGATGAACACAGACCAGAAGCTTGGACACTGATAGTAGAGGACCTTGAACATCTGCCAAGAGTTTTTTAAAAAAGAAGAGAGCAGTTAACTTGCATTCAATGTTGTCTAGGAACACATTTTAAAAGATGTAAGGAGCACCTACGTTATCTATTAGGAGTGTCTCGATGATCTTTGTAAAAATGTGACTAATAAAATGGTAGCAAAACCAATACAGTATTGTAAAGTAAAATAAAGTAAAAATTAAAATTAAAAAAAAAAANTATATTACAACATGTTCTGTTATCCAGGTTTAAGTGACAGCCCCAACATTCTCTTCAGTTCACTGAAACTGCCTTTGAAGCCGTAGGTGTGGACTGAAGCAGCACTGGTGATATGAGAGAGCTGGGCCTAGTGGGAGTGCTCACATTACCTATTTCTGCTGTCTCTATCTATCTATCTATCTATCTATCATCTACCTATCTACATATCACCTATAATCAATAATATAGTGATGCCAGGCTTCTGACTTTATAACTTCTTGGGAAGTTCAAAATGGACATCTCGGGTTCCATGGTCAGCTGTTGCCCAATGATTAGGCATTAGATCTATACCTGTGTCCAGGGTAAAAGCAAAATCCTTTCTTAAATGAAAAGTACTATTAGGTGAATACGCATGGCTTTGCTCCAAAATCCTAAGATCTTCCTCACAATTCTACTGATGTGTCTTTCCATCAATTTAGACAGTTTCCTACCCTGCTACCAACACTCCTTCACCACTGAGCACCCTGATTCAGAGAGATGGGGCCCTTATGGCTGCCTTGCTGCCCCAACAAGCTGGAAGTATTTTCAAACACTGATCATCTATCAAGTTTAAGTTGTTCCCAAACATCAAAGAGGTCTACTAGGCATTCTTTTGTGTGTTTGTTTTAGTGGTAGGAGATGTAATATATAGCAAATAACATTTAGCTTGAAAAGGCTATTTTGACATAAGTAGAGTCTAGAAACATCACTGATACCCAGGAACTCCATATTTTTAATAGAGTTCATTTTCTGGTCTCTGGCAGTCACGTTATCTTTTATGACTTCTAGAATACTCACTACTGTCTAAGTCTTAAAAGCATACCAGTATATTGCTGCATTGATGCAAGGTGATGAGGGTAAATAGTTGTCTGTCAGGTAAATTCAAATGGCTTCTGATGGGTTTGCTTATTGATATAATAAAGCCAAAAAAAAGCACTTGTCAGCTCAATAGCTGCATAACAGTTACCAGGACCTGAGCTGATTTGCATGTATATGCAATAACAGCTGCGACAGAAGCTATTACCTAATTAAACCTGTAATAATCACTGTCTTTGTTCTAGACCCACAAGTCCTCGGCATAGGTCCACCACATGAGTTAAACGTGTTGTGATGAAAATCTTTACTCACACATCTTCCATGCAAACCAATTCCACACACTCAAGCCAGGCCACTGATTCCATAATATATTTTATGTGTACTTTCCAAAAACTGCAGACATAGAAATCATCTTCTTTTCCTCACCTGACCCCCTTAGCAAAACTTCACACATATTTTTTACAAATTTTTACTGATACACAGAAAAGAAACCTCATAATTGTTTCGATGTGCAAGCTGTCTTCTCTCAAGCTTGGCATTGTAATTGGTATTAAAATTATAATCTATTTCCAGCCTTCTATGTGATCTGACTTTTGTTATAGGTTTGGAGGCAATAAGGACTGGTGGAATCGTGACCTGAGAAGCATTGTTGTCCTCTTCAAGGATGATGACCAAGGGTAAGGTCAACTCAAGGGCTCCAGGCACACAAAAAGACAACCTAAACAATGTGGGGGAAGGGTGGAGCATAAGAGGCTGTGGCTGCTTCTATCAAGGGATCATCAGTGGGAAATAGGGACTGTGGGAGATGTTGAGATATCCAGTAGCTCCTTATATGCTTTCATTTCATTATTACAGTTATATCTTAGTTCATTAATCAACCAAAAATGACATTTTAGAGAGAAGGGACGAGCCAGCCAACTGGTCACTTATATGCTTACCTTTCTGGGGAGAAATAACAGAGTCATCAAATGCTCTTTACTGGTAACAGAAAATTCAGTTCTACTAAATGGGAAAGACTCCTCTATACATCAGACAAGTTTTCTAAAAACATGTATATAGTAGACAAAGCCCTTCTTACTGTTCTGTTTGTATTTATGTAGCAAGTTTAAACATACATTAATACATACATTAATACATTCACAACAGGGAAGCTAATGGTCCAGCTGATTTTTCACCCCTCATGTGGCAAATTAATTTGAAAATTCTAACTGGGAAGAAACTATTTCATACAGGAGAAGAATGGAGAGTATAAATTCATTGGAAAATAAGGCTTAAAAATAAAATTCTGAATTAAATAACCATTTTATAATGACACTAGGTGACTCTAGGGCATGCTTTACTGGGTTATTAATACATGTCTCCAGCAGCTGAAGGCACCCAAGGCGTGCATTAATAGACACTAAAACACACCCTGTCATGCTTTAATGCTAAATTAATTAAGCAATAACGTGACCTGTGTGAAGGTCTTTCCTGGTCCAGCAATTACTGAATGGAAGACATAAAGGTATTTTCAGACATTGCTTGACCAAGCAATCATTAGTTTATATAAACAAACAAAAATTTTTTATAAACTATAGTCTGATTTTCCTTTGTCCCAAAGTTAATTTCAAAGTTAAGTTTAGGACAAAGAAAACTAATTTTTTAGCACTTTTAGGCCAAAGCTCTATCATTGTTTAAAATATATCCCATATATCCCCTTTTGAGCTTACAAATATAAACACAAATCTGATGACTTTGATTTTACACATTTTTCATTTGAATATAATTAGGCTGATCAGTGGGCCATAAAAGTTGACATAAGAAAGAGATTAAAAATACACATATACTTGCTATAGGAAGCAAGTTTACACTCAACTGAGTTTCTCAATATCCTTACAATTTCTCTCTATTAACTCTTGTGTTTATATACTTCTTTTAATGCTGAATTTTTCTAAATTTAACTTCAGAGTGTGGAAAAGCTCTTATCACATCATCAATGTTAATTGCTTTGTAACTGTAGACACCACTCTTCTTATGTAAATAAGATAGGAAAATTATAAAGCATATGGTATAGATCATGTGATTCAGCTTTTCCCAATTGTGAACCAGAATTTTTGTCTATTTTGTACACTGATGTATCTCAAGTGCATAGAAAAATATTTGGTACAGAGATCTCAGTAAATATTTGTTGTGTGAATGGATAAATGAAAGAATGCTTCTGTGCACTCAGTACTATGTTAAGAAAACCAAAGCAAAAATGTGTGGTTCTTGCTCTCAAGTTCACAGCCTCCCAGTGAAGGAAATGAAGAGCTTTGTAGCTAGCTAGCTATGATACAATTTTTAAATTTATTTTTATGCTTTTACTGTAAAATTAATTTTGAAGCCTCTTGGGTAGGATTCATTCTGGCCACTTTGAAAGTGTGTTTTCCCTAGGCTGGATGGGAAACGCCATTTCAGACAAAGAAAAAAAAAATCACAAAGGAACAAATGAACAAAGGACATTTTAACAGCAGTGTTAGGGTGCCAGAGAAGACAGGAGATAAACACAGACCAGAAGCTTGGACACTGATAGTAGAGGACCTTGAACATCTGCCAAGAGTTTTTTAAAAAAGAAGAGAGCAGTTAACTTGCATTCAATGTTGTCTAGGAACACATTTTAAAAGATGTAAGGAGCATCTACGTTATCTATTAGGAATGTCTCGATGATCTTTGTAAAAATGTGACTAATAAAATGGTAGCAAAACCAATACAGTATTGTAAAGTAAAATAAAGTAAAAATTAAAATTAAAAAAAAAAAAGACTATCCTCAAAAAAAAAAAAAAAGTAGCCAAAGAAGCCATATCAGAGAGAATCAAAGACTAACTGGATTGGCAAAAAGTAAGGTTTAAGAAGGAAGAGCATGGAGGACAGCTCCCTCATATTTAAAAGCATAAATCTGTACCAGTCAACTCAATGCGATATGGGAAATTGAGATGGAACTGAATGAAGAGCCAAGAAAAAGACATACATGTGTCATGTATCAAAAAGTTATATACGAAGGAGTGGCATCACAAATCACTTTGGACATTTAAGTCCAATGAATGGACAATTAAGTCAGTGATGCTGAAATAATATAAAGCCATAAGCATGTCTCACTCCACAAATACATATACAGAAATCTCAGGGGGATTAAAAGCATAACACTAACAAAAACTTTTAGGGAAAAATATATGTATTATATTATAAAGAAAAATATTACTTAAACAAGATGTACAAAGCACAAATTCATAGAAAAGACTCATTTGACATTAAAAATTAAAATTAAAAAATTATTCATGACAAAAGACACTATGTAAATCAAGTTTAAAGAGAAGTCATAGACTGGAAAAAGTTATTTTTAACCTAATTGACTCAGAGCTAGCATACAGAATATATAAATAAATCCTATAAATCACTGTAAAGAATCCAATAGAAAAGCAAGAATTTTATGAAAAGGTAATTATAAAGAAATCTGCATATGCCAATAATCATGTGAATAGTTTTTCATCCTTACTGATTCTCAGCACAAATTAAAGCAAGGAAATACCATTTCATATTGATCCAATGGGCAAAACTGAATGTGTCTGGTTGCAAACTAGAAACTACAGCTATATCTGAGAGAAATTTGACAAAATCTAATGAAGTAAAGATGTACAAACTATAATACTCAGCAATTCCACTTGTAGATCTATTCAATATGGAAAATCCAACAAAAGTACACAATGAATCAAATGCAAGAAGGATCATTTTAGCACATATTCTCAGTAAAAACTGGAAAGACACAGTTGTTACTGAGAGGAATAAGTGAATAAACTACTGCTGACTCATCAAGTGGAATGTGTTAAAGTAATGAAAACATATCAAATATAGATAAACCCAAAACACAACACTGAGAAAGCAAATTCATTAGAACCTAGGTATAGTATGATAGTATTTAAGAAAAATTATAACTGTTAATGGGCTCTTCCCTGGTGGCTCAGATGGTAAAGCGTCTGCCTACAATGTGGGATACCTGGGTTCGATCCCTGGGTTGGAAAGATCTCCTGGAGAAGGAAATGGCAACCCACTCCAGTACTTTTGCCTGGAAAATCCTATGGAAAGAAGAGCCTGGTAGGCTACCATCCATGGGGGTCACAAAGAGCCGGGCATGACTGAATGACTTCACTCACTCACTCACTCACTCATAACTGTTAATAAATATTAACATTTTTATGGCTACATATATGGAGTATAGAATCCTACTGGAGTATGCTCAGTGGCTTCAGTTGTGTCCAACTTTTGTGACCCCATGGACCATAGTCCACCAGGCTCCTCTGTCCCTGGGATTTTCCCAGCAAGAAAACTGGAATGGGTTGCCATTTTTTCCTCCAGGAGATCTTCCCCTCCTACTTATCAAACCAGTATATCTGTGTCTCCTGCACTGTAGGAGGATTCTTTACCTCTGAGTCACTGGGGAAGCCCCCTATTTGAGTATAAACCTCTAACTTTAGGATAGTGGTTATCACTAGGGAAAGAGGGCATAGAAATGGGAATGTAAAAATACTGATAAGACTACCATTTCAGGGAAGCAAAAGAATGTCAAAATACTATTATTTCCTAAACTTGTGGGAAGAATACATGAGAATTTGTCAAAACATTTTTAGGCTAAATAATTCAGAAATAAAAATTCAAAATGAAATATACATGATTAAAGTTTAATAAGTGCTATATCAGATGTCTGCAAACATTCAGAAGTAAACATTTTATGATGCATTTTCTATTACAAATATTTTAAAACCAACAAGAAAAAGGGCCGATCTCTTGGATCACTGAGTAGATAGGAGTCTTGTATAGTTGTGTGTCGATTCAAGGGAACTGGCAAGATAAGTACACTTGACTAATAGATATTTGTGGGCAAGAGTCTGGATCTCATTAATTAATTCATTTAACAACTACTTGTTGAGTGTGCACCATGCTCTAGGCAATAGTCTAGTTCTAAAGATCTAAACAGACAAAAATAGTTGCTTTCATGGAACTTACCTATTAACAGGTAGAGATAGAATATAGACACAATAAATAAGTAAAATAGAAAATCATATGCATATGCAGAAGAAAGAAGAGGTGGTCGAGGTTAGAGGTTAAAGCGTTTGCCTCCAATGCGGGAGACCCGGGTTAGATCCCTGGGTCAGGAAGATCCCCTGGAGAAGGAAATGGCAATCCACCCTAGTATTCTTGCCTGGAGAATCCCATGGACAGAGAAGCCTAGTAGGTTACAGTCCATGCGGTCGCAAAGAGTCGGACATGAGTGAGTGACCTCACTTCACCTCACCTCACCTCACCTCAGTGGTGGAAGAAGCTTGGGGGATTACAGAGGGAGTGGTCAGGCTAGTCGCACTGTGAAGACTCTTGAGCAAAAATTTAAAGAGCCAAAGGAGAAAGTAGCCTGAGGAAACAGTCAGTGCAAAGGTCCTGTAGCAGGAAGATACCTAGTTTATTCAAGGACCAGTAAGGAGGCCAATGTAACTGAAGAAAAGCGGAACAGAGGACAAAAACTAGGAGATAAGATCAGAGACGACGATACAGACTGAGACCATGTAGGGCTTCATAGGCTGTTGTAAGAATTTGGGGTTTAGTTTGGATGATTCAGAGCAGAAGAATTGACTTTCTCTTTAAAGGACATACTGCCCACTGTGTTGAGAAAAGACAGTATGGAGGAGAGCAGGATGGAAGCAGGGAAATCCGTTAGGAGGCTGATATTATAAGACAAGCAAGAGGTGATGATGGTTCAGATCAATAGACAGACAGATTGTGGGTATATTTTAAAGTCAGAAGCAATAGGATTTGCTAAGGAAACACATGCAGGGTTGAGGGGAAGCAAGACAGGAGTTAAGGATGACTGCAAGATTTTTCACATGATCAACCAAAAGGAAGGAGTGGCAATGTACTGAGCTGAACTGGAGCAGGTAGAGCATATTTATCAAGAAAGAAAATGTTTCCAGTGTGCAAAACAAAAACATTCAAAATGATACCAGGAGAAAGTTGCTAGCGGAAGAGAAGGAAATGCAAGAGCATGGGTTGCTTAGAATCCAAAACAAAGTCTGTCAAGGAGGGCAAGTTGATAACTGTCAAATGCAAGAACATTTCTATTCAATAGATGTGGAGAAATGCCTGACCAGACTGGATTTAAAAGATAAGTGGAAAAGAGAATTAAGACTCAGCATAGTTAATTATTTCAATCTATTTTTTTAAATTAATTTTTATAAAGAGAACCAGAGAAATGGAGTGATAGGTGAAGTTGGGGGTCCCACCCTTAAGTGAATTCTACTTGTCAAGTTGGGTCAAGAAAAAAAGATTTTAAAGACAAGGTAAATAATGGTTTGTTTTTAAGTGGACAAAAATTTTGAGTGTAGAGAAACAGAGAGAGGAAAGAGAAAGAGAAAGAGGTAAATGTGTATCCAAGAGGAGCCCTGATATTCAATGAGAGCACAGTTGCTCATTCTATTGTAGTATGAGGAAAGGCAGGCTACGAAGAGGCAGATTATGCAGGAAAGTGGTAGATGTGAGGATGGGATTTATGGCTTCCTCGGCAGCTCAGCTGGTAAAGAATTCATTGCAGAAGACCTGGATTCAATCCCTGGCTTGGGAAGATCCTCTGGAGGAGGGCATGGCAATCAACTTCAGGATTCTTGCCTAGAGAATTCTATGGACAGAAGAACCAGGTGGACTACAGTCCATGGGGTTGCAAAGAGTCAGACACAACTGAGAGACTTAACACTTTCAACAGATTCCTTCTTAATGAAATAGAAAATGAGATACTCAACCGTGCGTAAGAATAGAGGAGAAAGTGTGAGAGATTTGAGGTGAAAGGAAATTATAAGAATTATTAGAAGAAAGTAGGTGAGTGAATGGACTGTGGAAATTATTATTATTTTTTAGACATTATTAAGGATTAACTTTTGAGTTAGTGATCATGAATTTAAAGTGAAACCAGGCAACAAGGTTCTCCAGTCATGCTTAAGTATACAAATGTAGTTTATTTATTTAGGGTTGATGTTTACTAAGAGATTATGATGAAACAAAATACAGAAAATGGAATTGTGATGTTTGTAAGGAAGTGCTTAAAATGATTAAATTCAGAGTAGCTATGTAAAAAAGAGGGAAAATGAGACAGGCATGGGTTACAGAAAAGATGTTAGCATCATGGGTTGTTGGGACTGGTGAGGTAGAAGGATTGCTAGCGTCAGGGTACCAGAGAAAGAGAGTGAATAAGAGAAAGATGGATGATGATGAGGGAGTAGGTATTTGAAATTGAGACTGTGAAGAGGTATCAATTAATGACAATAACATGACTAAGATATTGACTTGAGAATCACAAGCATGCTGGTTGAAAATGAAACTATTACAATCAGGTTTCCAATAATAGCGCAGAGAAAGAGAATGGTAGAAAGGTGTTTGTTTCCGTTGACATTTCTCTCTGGGGAAATGGAAGTGCCTCTATCTATCCCAATACTGTTTTTAATATCTCTCAATTCACATTTTCTCCTCTTCTGGATGGAGGTAGCAAAATAGATGTAATGAAAAGGATGTTTTGATACCCAAAAGAATAACAGGTAAAGGATGAAAGAGAAGTAAAAAGGCTAGCACTGCCTTGTTTGTATTTCTGCCTGCCCGTTCACTTTTAATCCCACAGTTTTAGAAGACTGCTTTCAGAATCATCATCTAGCTTTACACTTAGAAAGACTCACTACAATTGGATGTGATATATAAAATTTCCCTTTACAGGTGTCTTTTTCAAGCACACTTATCAAAATGGTATTTAAAATACTTTGGAATTTTTATACTGAGAAGAGACGAATGCTGTATACTTTGAGCAATATTTGCTTTGGGAACTTCAGACAAGCTTGTTTGAAACTATACAGCAATAATATTTCATTCTAGCTGATTAATCCAAAGTCAGAACTGTGTTTGAGTGTCTCCTACAAAGGTACGTTTCAGCAGTGGCCTGCCGCAGAGGCAGGGGCTCTGGGTGCAGCAGACTTGGGTATGGCATAAGCCCTCTCAATGGCACCCCACTCCAGTACTCTTGCCTGGAAAATCCCATGGACGGAGGAGCCTGGTAGGCTGCAGTCCATGGGGTCGCTAAGAGTCGGACTCGACTGAGCAACTTCACTTTCACTTTTCACTTTCATGCCTTGGAGAAGAAAATGGCAACCCACTCCAGTGTTCTTGCCTGGNTGGAGAAGGCAATGGCAACCCACTCCAGTGTTCTTGCCTGGAGAATCCCAGGGACGGGGGAGCCTGGTAGGCTGCTGTCTCTGGGCTCACAGAGTTGGACACGACTAAAGCGACTTAGCAGCAGCAGTGGGCTTTATAAACTAAGGGTTCTAATTAAAACAAAAACAAAAACACCTTTCTTGTACAGGAAAGAGTCAACAGGCTTGGCTGATCAAACTTTGTAGATTCTCCAAATTAACCTGTTTTCAGGTCAGCCCTTGGCCAGCTTCTGGGATATGAGCTCTGAGCCTTGGAATATTCTGCTTTATGATAGTCATTTTGTATGCCTGAGACTTAGGCCACAATTTACCAGTTTGATACTTTATGCTAATAGTGGGGTTTTGTATGAATGCCTGCTTTTGCTGTGTGACACTGGAGTCTGAATAGCTGAGGTAAGTCAAGTCTGTGTGACTGACCTCCAGTAAAAATCCTAAACACCAAGGTAAGCATTTCAGGAGAGCATCGTTAGCAACATTTTGTTTTGTTACATTTTAACACAGAATGAACATCTAACTTGACATGACTTGAATCTTCTCCAAATATCTCCTTTATTACTGTCAGTTTGGGAGTTATAAATCTAATTTCCTAGATTTTTATTTTCATCCCTAAATTTTATGTTTAAAATCTTCACTCTAATATCCTTTAATCAGACTGAGAGGTCTCCTTTTCCTTTCGTTCTGCCCAGTCCCTCTTCATCGGCCTTCCTTTTCCTCAAGCCTTTCACCTGCCAAGGTATTGTATGCAAGCCTGTGAGTCTTTCCTGATTAACTTGACTCTGACCTATTAATATGCTCAGCCACCCCTAAAGCAAGTTCCATTGTCAAACCAGTATACCAAATGTGTTCTTGTCTTTTAATTTCTACCCACCCATGCCCACTCCATCCCCTGATATAATTTACTTATCATCAACCTTTGGCACAGTATTTGTTCTCAAGATAATCTGCTTTTCTAACATTAAGAAATAAACAAACAGAGACTAACTACAACATTCTAAGACATCAAGTATATTTCAGAACAAATTTTCTGTATATTCCCCCAAGACTATGGCTATTTTATACTCGAAAGAAAATTCATCTTTTCCAATATTGCAGTATATTTGTGAACAAAAACAGTAATGCATTCTAGACACTTTTGTTAAGAAAAACCCCAAATCCTCCTTAGTAACTATATTAGCTTTTCTATTGCTGCTATAGTTAGTTACCATACATTTAGCAGCTAAAAACAACACAGGCTTATTGCCTCACATTTCTGTAAGTCAAAAACTATCTCTGTTCTAGGTCTTATAATGTCAAGCAGTTCACTGGAAGGCTCTGGAGGAGAATAACTTCAAATAGAGTCAAACTATCAGTAGAATATTCCCTGTGCTTTGATTGTATGACTGAGGTCCTTAATGTTTTTGTTAGCTTTCAGCCAGGAGCTATCTTTAAGTCCCCAAAGCCTCTCTGATTCTTGCATGTGGGCTTACATCAGAAATTCAATTCTTTTCACTTGGGGATCTCTCTAACTTTGCTGTGTTTCACCAATCTTCTAATTCTAGCCAGAGAAGGTTCTTGGCTTTTAAGGGTTCAAGTGATTAGATCAGGTCTACATTTAAATTCAGAGTACTTTTTTAAGATCTGTTTTCTTAATTATGTCTGCAAAGTCTCTTTTGCTATATAAGGTAATGTATTCACAGAGAATTAAGGACATGGGCATCTTGCCATTATTCTGCCTACCATGGTAATTGTGACTCAAACAATGAGACTGAAAAAATCTAGTGAATAGACTGAGCTTTAGAGAGAGCCGAATCTATTGATTCAAAATCATCCACAGGTCTCTGTGACTCTCTATCTTGGTAACATTTTTTTTTTCTGATTTAGCTTCATTCTCAGCACCCCCTACCCAATATAATGGAGAAGAAGGCCATCACAAGACCTCAGTTTATACAGGTTCAGTTAAGAGGTACAAGTGTTGAATGCTTGGGAGATGAACATGGGGGTCATATTTTTAGTTCTATTCCCAGCAGGATGTGATTGCCTATCACAGGAGTTGAAACATCCATCTCATCATCACGAGCCTAGAAACAACAGACTTGGATATATGATATTAGAGCTATATTTCTTTAAGAGGACATGAACTGAAAGAATATAGAAAGTGGTAAATTTGTTGTTAGAAATAGAACACAGGTATGATATCGAAAGTGATCTATCTTGTCATTTTCCATCCTCACAATGTAGGAAGTAAAAGCTTAGGACAATCAAGTAATCTCAGTTCTTACAGTGACACCAATTGATCAAGTAAAAATGTATTTCCTTCAGGTTCAAAATTGGGCTGATGTAATCTTTCTCTTGACACCATTATATTTTGAAACCTTAAATATCTTTAAAGAAAGATAGGTGAGTCAGAAGATAGTTTCTCTACACATCACAGAAAACACAGCAAGCAAAGTAGAGAGTCAGTCAGTTCAGTTGCTCAGTCGTGTCCAATTCTTTGCAACGCCATGAATTGCAGCATGCCAGGTCTCCCTGCCCATCACCAACTCCCGGAGTTCACTCAGATTCATTGACTCAGTGATGCCATCCAGCCATCTCATCCTTTGTCATCCCCTTCTCCTCCTGCCCCCAATCCCTCCCAGCATTANAAGATAGGTGAGTCAGAAGATAGTTTCTCTACACATCACAGAAAACACAGCAAGCAAAGTAGAGAGTCAGTCAGTTCAGTTGCTCAGTCGTGTCCAATTCTTTGCAACGCCATGAATTGCAGCATGCCAGGTCTCCCTGCCCATCACCAACTCCCGGAGTTCACTCAGATTCATTGACTCAGTGATGCCATCCAGCCATCTCATCCTTTGTCATCCCCTTCTCCTCCTGCCCCCAATCCCTCCCAGCATTACAGTTTTTTCCAATGAGTCAACTCTTCACATGAGGTGGCCAAAGTACTGGAGTTTCAGCTTTAGCATCATTCCTTCCAAAGAAAACCCAGTACATATATGTATTATCCAGCTGGTAAAAGAATTAACCTACAATGCAGGATACCCTGGTTCGATTCCTGGGTTGGGAAGATACCCTGGAGAAGGGATAGGCTACTCACTCCAGTATTCTTGGGCTTACCTGTTGGCTCAGACGAGAAAGAATCTGCCTGCAATGCAGGAGACCTGGGTTGGGAAGATCCCTTGGAGGAAGTCATGGCAACCCAATCTAGTATTCTTGCCTGGAGAATCCCCATGGAGAGAGGAGCCTGGCAGGCTACAGTCCATGGGGGGTCACAAAGAGCTGGACACAACTGAATGACTAAGCACAACACACATGCATGTATTATCTCACTTAACAAAATGCCATGAGAGGAGGGTCATTCCAGGACTGGGAAAGCAAACATATCTTCAAAGACAAATTCTTTCTGTTTTATTTACTTCCCCAGAGTTTTGACTTGTTGTTTTATCTGTACCAGACCCTCATGTGGCTATCTCCGCTCCAGGAATCACATCCAGAAACAATGTTACAGTGAAGAAAAGGAAATATTCCTTTATTTGTCTTTTGCACAAGTGAGGAATCTTTCTGGAATTGCCTAAACATCTCATTGGCCAGAATCTGTCACATGATCACAACCTGATCAATTAATTATCATGGGACATAAAGGCACTAAGTGGCTTCAAGATTCTCCCTTAGCGATTCTTTTCTAGAAGTACTTGAACATGTTTTAATGAGGAAAAAAAGTCAGGGTATTGACAATAAGGAATAAGATGGAAATGACTACTGGTTAGATGAGAACTTGTGTCTTTCACAGAGTGTGAGAAATATTTTTGCTTTCAAAAACTTCACGGATCATAAAGTATTGAAAAAACACTGGGTTAGAAACTCAGAGCAGACAATATTTACCTGTCAGTAGCCATGTAACCTTTTTTAGTGTATTCAGAAGAATTAATGTCTTTCTTTATAATCAAATGGCAAAGTTTTAGTTTTTTGAACAAATACAAAGAAGGCCTTGGAGCAAAAAGTGACCATCCTAAGAAAATGCAATGAGATAAAAGGTATGGACACATAAGATCCAAATAGCAAAGATATTATTGCCATATATGTCCTCCTAAGGGTTTATCATCAGGGCTAGAGGGAGAATAAACTGCATATCAGTATTAGGGTGCATGTGTGGAGGTCTTTATGAAAGGAAGAGTACTAAAATTTATGTATTATTCTCATGGCAGAGTCTGGTTCAGTCATGGTCTACATATTTTTAGAGTCCACATATCCTTGTTGGTTAAAGAATCCTTTTAAGTAAGGATTTTTGTATGTTTAACCACTTTCATTGTTGGTAAAAACTTAGAAAATATAAGGTAAAAAACTGAAAAAGCACTGAGATGCTATCTGTTTCATTTACCATTCAAATCCAGAGTTAGTACAATGTAGATAGATAGATTGGAGAAGGAAATCGCAACCTACTCCAATATTCTTCCCTGGAGAATCCCAGGGACAGAGGAGCCTGGTGGGCTGCTGCCTACAGAGTTGCACAGATTTGCACATGACTGAAGTGACTTAGCAGCAGCAGCAGCAGATACATAGATAGATGATAGATATATAGACAGAAAGATATTCTACTGCTTAGGACAAAAATCAGGAAGCACACCAATTCATAGCTGACCTAACGAGTATATTTGTGATAGAAAATATTTTAATTTGTCCTTACAACAAACTGGTGAGGTAAACATTGTCAAGACTAACATCTATTTTGCATAACTGATGAATGAGGTATCTAATTTCAGATAGTTTTAAAATAAAGTTGAAGCACTATTTTCATTACAATAGTACAGTTTAGATTTATATTCTTCCATAAATCCCTGACTCAAGTTTTGTTAAACTAAAAGTTATTTGACATAGAATTAAAAAAATATCTTCAGCGTTCTACTTTCCTCAGTTGTTGTCTACTACTATTATTTTCCATATTTCGAATTGCCTGGATTTTATTAAATAAAAGTTGAGATTACAAAACCCATAAAGCATATGTAAGTTCCAACCAATGTAATAAAATCAATGAAATTCCAAGCATGTCTGTGGCTGCATCCAGAATTCATCTCAGATCCCAAGTGATATAGTACAAATGAAATGGAACACTTCCTCCCATTCTACAAATTCCCTCTGAAGCCTTTACAGCAGGATGAGTTATGGACCAGCTGAAAGAGTCAGAAGCTCAGTGCTTTGTACTGCGCTTGTTTTGTTACATGTGACACGTTGGGTCTGGGAGAGTCTGGACTAAATTACGGTTTGCTCTAGGTTTGAAATAGCAAGCATTTACATGGATCAGTTTTTCCTTGGGGAGTGGGGGTGGGCAGACTGAATCCTTTGAGAAGCAGTATCATCCTACTAGGACCCAGGCTGAGGCCACACTGTGCCTGTTGACACACTGGGCACATTGCCTGCATCTATTTCATAAATTTTCTCTCAGCCCCCTTTTCTCACAAGCTGAATGCTGGAAAGTGACAGGTGCACGGGTAGACCGGGCTGGCTCAGTGTCTGACTGCTTGAATGGCTGGGACTTCCCATCTGACAGGATTTACCTAGTCATGATGGACGGCAGCTAAAGCACGGGAAAGAGAAAGGGAAGGTAGAAAGGAAACTAACTGCATTATACCATGGGGTTCTGTAAAATGCCCACCTATGAAATGATATGAGAAGCTCAATATCTGACAAGAGTTGAGGGAATTAAGAGTAATTTGATTACAGGTGCTCAACTGGCATTCATTTTCCTCTTATTATCTGAGAGTCCTCCCTCGAGAGAGAGCACTAACCTTCAAAAGGAGCAGGTGAATGGCTCTATTAAAAGCGCTGCAGTTTGTTCACGGCTCTGTAGCATCTGACCATTTTATGAACCCAGTGGAATTGTAAACAGGATACAGAAGAGAGGAAATGTCTTCCTCAAACAGTGTACAGATGACTCTATCTGTCTTTAATGATTTGTAATCCTGAAAGACAGTTTGCACATGGACAGAATAACGTGGAATAATGATATCTGCTTCCACTCCTCAGAGCCCCCAACCCTGAGTATATCTCTTAAAGGTCAAGTATTTCAATACAATAGCACATAAAATTGTGATCGTTTCTTATAAAAAAACAAATGGACAAAATGCCTGTTAGACGGGCTTGATTTTAAATAAGTTTTGTTAATACTTTATATATTTGGTTCATTTTAATCTCAGTTAAAAATAAATCTCTAGGTATATTTTGCTATCTACTTTCAAATACAATTTTTGCAATAGTGACAACTATGAATGGAAAATATCTTACCTAAATGATTCATAAACAAACCTCACTGGTTTACCTATAGTGAAACCATATGACAATACTAACTTTCCCTCCTCTAGCAAAAAGCAGGACTAATAAAACTTATTTAAAACTGTGTCTCCACTATTGGTTTTACTCTTAGTTTATGTTATCTTAATTTAGAAAAAAAAGTAAAAATTTCATTGGTGTTAAAAATTAACAGCTCCCTTATGATATATCACTGAAGAAGGTAAACTAATATGTATATGTTATCAACAAGAATAAGAACTCAGATGCTAATCTACATCATATGGAAGAGTGCTACAGGATTCAAGAAACTCAGAACTAAAAATTTATGTGAGATATAAGTAACTGTGTAAGCTCATTTATTCTCTTAAACAAACCTGGAATTGGGATAAAATCTAATATCTTAAAATCCTGGTAATAGAAGTACAAAAGCAAAGTTTCCATCTTTAATCAAAGTACATTAAGTGTATATAAACTATAATTATTATTTAAATACATTAACCATAAAACCTGCTATAAATGTGTACATTTATATACACTGAAATTAACATATCTAAAGGTGGTAACTGTATCAAAAAGATTTAGTTTAAGATTACTCAATACTTTTACTACCCAAAGACAAGTTCTGAAACTTTCTGGATATCTTCAAAATTTGTAATATTTTATTCAAAACATTACAGATATAGCCAAAAGCTAAAAATTAATATTTGGCCAAAGAATGAAATGGGTAGCAGAGAAAGATGATTTGAATTTCATTTTGAAACAATAATAATGATGCTACCTTTTATTAAGCATAATCTGTGTTAACATGAGTCCAAAAATATTTTCATAATTTAAGAAAATCACATACTGTGTACTAACCTTATAAATAGTCATTACTTACATTACTTGTATGATTCACATACATGAGTTTTCAAGAGATCACACATAAATAATTAAGTTACTGCCTACTGTAAAAATTTAGTTTAAACCAAATGGTAATATTGGTGGTATATATATTTTTTTACTACAGCTTACTTCTAATAAATGTTTAATATTTAGTGATTATCTACTGTAAGAGCTTTCTTCTTACTATCATATTTACTTCCCATAATGGACTACAATTGTCTTCATTTTACAAATGAGAAAACTGAGGCATAAAAAGATTAAGAAACTTGCCCAAGGGTTTAGGAGCCTCTTTAACAACCATAAAGGCCTTTATTTTCACTGTACAACTGATGCTACTTCATTTCTCATGGGAAACAAATGAAATTAATATAGTATGATTAGTCTTTTGTTCAAAGGTCACACTAAAATCTGAATCTTTCGTAGAAGGGAGAGATTTCATTTTCATTATTGTGAGTAGAATATCTAAAGTCTGTGAGTTTTCTGTAGAAGGAAAAATCTCTTTTCAGAAAAGGTAAAAAAAAAGTATGTGGTTTTAAGATTATTACTGTAAATTATAAAGACTTGTCCATTAAACTTGACTCAAATGAGAAAAATGGAGTTTGTTTTCATCACTGCCATTTATTTATACACCAAGAGAGGTTACAAAAGCAGATTACACCTTCTTGCCCAAAAGCATGTAACCTGTTGTAGTCAAAATTCTTCACATCTCCAATATCTGAAAGATGGTGGCACATACAAAAGTTAGATGACTTCTCATAAGTTCAGGGCTGAAGCTAGAGTAAAAATATCTGATGTTTCATTATTATTATTATTATTTAGTTTTGGTGTTCTGAAATGTCCACTTTGTTGCTCATGTAAAGAACAGAAAGTTCAACTTTGCCCTATAAATGAAATCATTCCCACCTTTGTCCAGGATCTAAAAATTCAAAGTCATCAACAAGTTAAATGGGATAGCTGGATGTGAATTTTCTGACTCCAGAAACATACTTTCCATTCCTGTGTTACACTGACTGACTCTTCCATGGCAGTATAATCAGGTAGTCATTATTGGTTCAATTTCAGGGTAATAAATGACATCGAGAAATAGCAAATAACTTGCCATTTTTATCCATTAATTAAGTGATGATACATGGATTCCAGCCCTGTTCTTCAGGACTCTTACTACTATACCACCAGTTCTGATTAGCAATCTCATTATTAGGGAATTAATTCCCCTGGAGACAGATATGGCAACCTATTCCTGGTTCTTGCCTGGAAAATTTGATGGATGAAGTTGCCTGGCAAGAAAGTCATGGGCTCACAAAGAGTCAGACATAACTGAGCAACTAACACTATTAGGGAATTGACATTCATTTAGTGTCTATTATGTGCCAGGCTTGGGTTATATATTTTATTCAAAATACTGTATTTGTTAAATGACAGAACAAAACAAAACTCCTTGGGGAAGTTATTGTCAAAGAGGAAGAACATTTTCTCTACTATTCTATTTTCTTTTGACTGGTCTAAGAATTAAATTGACATGAGACAGATTTACAGTAGCAAATCAAACAAAATCGTAATAACATACCTACACTGGAGATGACAGGACAGCTGTGTAACTCCTCAAAACAGCTAAAACACTCACCTTATACACCATCTGACAGAATGTGGTCCACATTCTGTCAGGGAATGGCAAACCACTTCAGTACTCTTGCCTTGAGAACCTCATGAACAGAATGAAAAGGCAAAATGATAGGATAATGAAAGAGGAACTCCCCAGGTCGTGCCCAATATGTTACTGGAGATCAGTAGAGAAATAACTCCAGAAATAATGAAGGGATGGAGCCAAAGCAGTAACAATACCCAGCTGTGGATGTGACTGGNACTATTACTCAGTCATTGAAAAAATGAAATACTGCCATTTACAGTAACACAGATATACCTAGATATTGTCATATTGAGTGAAGTAAGCCTGCTTACAGGCAGGATCTAAAAAGAAATTATACAAATGTACTTATTTACAAAACAGATACACAGTCTTAGAGAACAAGCTTCTGGTTATCAGGGGAGAAAGGTGGGGAGAAGAGATAATTAGGGAGTTTAAGATTGACNGCTTACAGGCAGGATCTAAAAAGAAATTATACAAATGTACCTATTTACAAAACAGATACACAGTCTTAGAGAACAAGCTTCTGGTTATCAGGGGAGAAAGGTGGAGAGAAGAGATAATTAGGGAGTTTAAGATTGACATGTGTACACTGATATATTTTAAATGGATAGCCAACAAGTTCCTACTGTATAGCATGGAGAACTCTAGCTCAATATTACAAAATAACCTAAATGGGAAAATAATTTGAAAAATAATAGTTCCCTGTGTATACATACCTGAATCAATTTATTAACACATGAAACTATCACAACATAGTTAATCAACTATACTCCAGTATGAAATAAAAAGTTAAGAAATAAAGTAAAAGAAAATACCAAATCCACACACATAAATCCAAACATATCATTAACTGCATTAGATATAAACATATTAAACACTCCAACCAAAAAGTAAGGATTGACACATTGAATAAATATTAATATACAACTGTACTGCACATACAAGAGACATAATTTATATTCAAATATACAAACAAGATGAAAGGGAAAGAATGGGAAGATGTATAGTGTACATACAGTAACCGTACTAAACAGATAGGTAAAATGGTTGCATTAATATCAGAAAAGGCAGAACACAAAAATATTACTAGAGACAATGAGGGTGGCTTTAGAGTGACAAAATGATTAATCAGGAAGTTACAACAATTATAAATATATACAGCTAAAACACATACAATTTGATTGAATTTATGAGATAGAAAAGTAAAAACCATAAGTTGGTGAATTCAGTGTTTCATCTCAATAATTGATAGAACAACTGAAGAAAATCAGCAAGAATACATGACTTGAATTATACTACCAATCAATTCATCCTGACATTTACAGACCAGTACAGAAATAACAGCAGAATAAATATTATTTCTGTGTGCACATGACACAGCCTCAATGAATTAAAATGACTGAAATATTAAGTGTGTTCTTCAGCTCCAATGGAACTTTTAAAAGTATAAAATTATCACTAATCATCAGGGAAATTCAAATCAAATCACAATGAAATATCACCTTCCACCTATAACAATTGCTATTATCAAAAAAGTAACAAGTAACACATGTTGATAAGAATGTGGAGCAAAGGGAATCCTCGTGCTCTGCCGGTGGGCATGTAAACTGGTGCAGCCACTATAGAAAATAGTGTAGAGTTTCTTCAAAAAATTAAAAACAGAACTCCCATATGACACAGTAATTCCATTCCTGGATATTTTCCAAAGAAGATGAAAACACTAATTTAAAAAGATATATGCGCTCCTATCTTCACTGCAGCATTTTTTATAACAGGCAAGATACGGAGGTAACCTAAGTGCCCACCAATAGATGAATGGAAAAAGAAGATGTGAGTTATGTATCAGGGAAATTAAAGGATACAACTTTGTTACAAAGTAAATGAGTCACAAGGATGCAATATACAGCCTGGAGGAATAAAGCCAGCAATAATATAATATCTTTGTATGGTGACCGATGGTAAATAGCCCTAGTTGTCGTGAATATTTTATCATGTATAGATATATCCAATCACTATGACCAGGAACTAACATAGTTTTACATGTGAATTGTACTTCAACAAACAAATAACCATACAGAAAAAAAAAAATCAGATTTGAGTTTATCACAGGTAGGAGGTAGAAGAGGAAGAACTGGATGAAGATGGTCAAAAGGTACAAGCTTCTAGTTCCAAGAAAAACAAGTATTAGAGATGTAATGTACAACATGATAAATAAAATTAACCCTATTGTGTATATACCCTTACCATGCAAGTTGTTAAGAAAGTAAATCCTAAGAATTCTCATCACAAGGAAAAATAATTTTTCTTTTTCTTTTTGCATCTGTGTGACACAATAGATGCTCACTAAACTTACTGTGGCAATCATTTCATAATCCACACAGGTCAAACCATTGTGCTTTTCTCCTTATACTTATTCAGTGCCATATATATGATACAAATGTGAATTGTGTTTCAATAAAACTGGAAGAAAAAGACAAAAGCAAAACTAAATAAATTAGAGATTATACAAAGCATTTTCCCAGACCATAATAGATTAAATTAGTAATAGCAGAAAGACACTTGGATAATCCTTAATATTTGAAAATTAATCATATACTTTTAAATGATCCAGGATGAATCAAATATAAACTCTCAAGGAAAACAAAAAAATCTTAAATGGAATGAAAATGAAAATATATCTCATCAAAATGTGTAAGACACAGCTAAAGCACTGATCAGAGGACAATTAACAGCACTGCATGCCTATATTTGAAAAATAAAAAACAATATCTCAAATCAATAAACTTGCACCTTAAGAATATACGAACTGAATAGCAAACTAAACCAAAGGTAGCAGAAGGAAACATTTGGAGAATTCTCTGAGGTGAGCCTGGAAAAATTAGCTAAATTAAATTAGATTCTAACCATAAAAAATACAAGCTTTATGCATAAAGTTCTAAATACAATTCTTTTTTATTTAAGTGTGTAGTTGACTCTAAAGTATTTTTATCTAGGCTGTCATTTTCATCAGTTGTTTTCTACTAGAAATAACTGCTTAAAAGAGAGATGCTTGGGCTGATGAGATTTGATGAATTGGTAATGTTACAGGAAGTAGGGCCATGAGTTTGGATTCATGAAGATGGAAATACATCTCTGGTACCCTACTTGGCTATTCCATGAAAAAAATTTTACATTAATTTAATAATGCTAATACTGCTTGTTTTCTCCAGCTTTCAGAATATATAGCCCAAACTCATAAGATATAGTTACTGATATCAATTTTGGTAACAGAAAATAGAGGATACTAAGTGGGCACAGGAGGTAGAAGGGAGGGTAATAAACTCATGCTGCAGTAAGGAGAGTAAGGAAATAATACCAGAATTTATAGATTTCTTAGAGTCCATCATACATACAGGCATAAATGGGATCATGAAAAATGTATTTATCAAAATACAGAGGACTTATAGAGTACTTTAAAGGGATGAAATTCTACCATTCCATTCTGGAATGTAATTTTTTAAACATTCTGCATTTTATTTCAAATTATAGAGATGACCTGAAGCATTACAAACTGATGTGATTATTTATGGGAAATAGAGCAGGGAAGTGGCAGGACAGGGATTGCTATTTTTCATTCATGGTCCTTTCATATCATTTGGTTTCTGTCATGTGCACCATATTTATTTTGATTAAGTAACAAATAAAACAACAAATATAAAACCCACGAGTTCTGACATTCACTTCATGGTTAAGGGCTGTTTCACATCTCAAAAGAGAATAAATGAAACCCTATGCAATAGATATGAGTGTATTAAACTATTTCATGGTCTATACTTGTGTCCATGGTCCCTTAAGTGCTGTGAGGCTAACTCTATGATATTATAGTTAAAGAAATTGCGGCCCAGATAAGGCAATGCTTCTAGCCAGGGAAACAGTGAGGAGTATAGCAACAGTACCCTAAGCTCCCAACTTGACCCCATGCTATATATGAAGACACATAAATCTCACAGATTCTCACAGCACATATTAAGGAAGAAAACCATACTACTGGAATTGTGTTGATCCCCAGACGCAGAGCTTGGGATAGTTAGCTTATTCTGGAAGCAAGGGTAAGGTGTGGAGAGGATAGAGAAAAGAGAAGTTACCATTAGCATGCACCACTGAGATTAACCTTGTGGGCAATGAAGGCTCAGGTCCTTTTTTTTAAATTTATTATTTTTTAATTTAAATTTATTTATTTTAATTGGAGGCAAATTACTTTACAATATTGTATTGGTTTTGCCATACATCAACATGAATCCACCACGGTGTACATGTGTTCCCCATCCTGAACCCCCTCCCACCTCCCTCCCCATACCATCCCTCTGCATCATTCCAGTGCACCAGCCCCAAGCATCCAGTATCATGCATTGAACCTGGACTGGCGATTCATTTCTTATATGATATTATACTTGTTTCAATGCCATTCTCCCAAATCATCCCACCTCTCCCTCTCCCACAGAGTCTAAAAGACTGTTCTATACATCTGTGTCTCTTTTGCTGTCTTGCATACAGGGTGAAGGCTCAGTTCTAGCAGTTCTTCCCTGAAAGTAAACCACATACTTTTCAGAATTGTCAGTCCAAAGTGTAGGGACTCGAGGCTTTGTCTTCAGCTGATCTTTCCCTTGGTAGCGGGCTGTCATGGAGGAACTAACTCCCCTGCACCTCAGGGTTATGCTGGTACACTTGGGCAGCTACAGAGAAGCTCATAGTCAGAAATCAGAGGATAGATGATAAATATTTGGTGGGACTCTGTTAGAGCACTGAAGAGTTCAGCAGAGATCTGCCTAAAAGCAGGGGTTCAAGAGGGGTTATGATGTGATATGGAGCAACAGAGGCATCTGCTAGAGGATCTTAGTAAAGAAAGGGACCTGACTTTGCTATGTTTCAAAATGATTTATAGCCTGTTCTGCCTCATTTCTATTCCAGTATATATTTCACAAAATAAACAGACATTTAAAATGCTTTTACATATAAGTATTCCATTACATAAAAGGGGGGCATCAGTCTTATGCTTGTTTACTAGTGATCTGAAATATTCTTTAGATATTATAATTTGAATATATATTGTGAACTGAGTTTTGCTTGCATGCCATTATAAACATACGGCTATCTTGAAGACAAGCACAAAAATTTCATATGCCCATATTTCTTTTTTGACACTCTGCTCCTCCCACAGGCTATGTTAGTCTAGTAACAAATAAACAGTTCTTTACTAAATTTTATTCACATTGATTATATTGCTACCCACTAAGTGACCTTTGACACATAATTTTTATATATTTCACATTCATTGCTTAGAAGGTAATACACACAACATGACATTTTATGAGATAGTTTAACACACTTATTTTTAAATGGACACTCATATGGAAGTTAAGCCTATCTGTAGATACACCACAAAGATACATGAAAATATAGTACCACACAAAGTTGAGGAGTGAATATGCTTTTCTTTATTACACATAAATTCCTAATAAAGAAAATATTATTTTAACAAATATTTCTGTATTTAAAAAGTTAGTTTTGTCCCTGTAGCAGGGGTCAGAGGGAAACTACAATTGTTATGCTCTAGAAATGTAATTAACAAAATAAAACCTGCTCTCCTATAAGGTGAAGCCATCGGTCATCACAGGTATTGCCATGTTTTCTTTTTCCTTTCTCAGTAGTGCTGACGGATTGGCCAGATTTATCCAACTCAGCTTACTTTGCTATGACCAATGGCAAAGCCATTGTTAAGTGAGTTGAACCCTAAGCTCCTTTCCAGGTCTAAAATTCTACTCTTATTCTAGTTTAGATTTATGAGGTGTTGGCTACAGCTGGAGGCATAATCTATCCTCACTGAATAGAGAAATATCAGTAGCCTAGACTGTCACTGTATTTACCACATCACTAGTATCATATCACCAACAAAACAGAATATCAAAATAAAAATTTTCAGTGACTTTCCTGATTAAAACAATGTGCTATGTACAAAAGAAGAAAATTCAGCGTTTATCGATAGATCATTTGTTCTGCCACAAATCCAAGATTCTCTATCCAGCATGATTTGAGCAAATATAAGTTTCAAGTAAAGCAATATCTAATGTTCATGTATTCTACTTAACTATAAAATTCCTCTATATTTGACTATATATAGTTACTTTTCTTAGTTCTGTTTTAAAATTATCACACATATTTTACATTATGTTATCAAATGCAGTCTAACTATAAGCTGTCACAGGTAAATTGCAGACTTATTTGAAAATAAGTAAGTGAGAAAAAGAAATCTAGTGGGAAGAAAGAAAGAGGAAGGGAGGGAGGAAGAAAGGAAGAAAGGCACTTCACCAAAACTGCACCCAAATTACTGCAAATTGTCCAAGAGTTTAGGAAATATTATAACTTTCCATTAATGTGAGAAAAGAAAGAGACAGGGAAGAAACAGACAGAAAACACAGAAAGATGGATGTTGAAGAAAGATTTTAGAACTACGAAAAGGGATTCTTTCTGCCCTTGTAGACTGGAATAGTGGGTCTTTCCTAGAGGAAAATATGTACAATGAACAAATTCCACTTTAACAAAACATCATGTCTCTGTCAAGGCCATTATTTTGAGACTGATGTATTTAACCAAAACTAACCTAAAGAAATGATGCTCATTTTAAAACTCAGTCCCCTTTAAAAGGGGGACAAAAAGAGGGTGGAAGAAAGACCAGGGAGGACTTTCATCTCATGGGAAATGGCCACATAGGGCTCTGATTTCCTACACAGTTCATAAAGGTTTCATATAATCCTGAGGTTTCAGATGGTCTTTTGTCATTTCAGGGAACATACTTCCCCATACTCTGTTTAGAAACTACTTGCTTGGATGCTTCCAACCAGAGCTGCTTGAAGTACTGTGAGGGAGCGCTGGCCCACCTACCTCTGCATCATATTTGGGAGTGTATGGCTACCTTACAGGTGTCTACACAGCTGCATATTCTTTTAAAACTACTCTTCTGTCTGCTGCCAAAGCTGTAAATTTAATGAGAGTACCTGCTGCCCCCTTGCTTAGTTAATTCACAGTGATCTGCGCGAACTAAAGAAAATTTCAGAAAAGCCTCTGTTCTCCAGTAATAAATTACCCATCTCTACTTTGGCCTGAAGGGTCTTTGATTCATGTCCTATTACACTTACACTAAGCACTGATGACAGTGGACACGTTTAGTTTCTCTAAGAGGTGCTGGAGCTGGGGAAAAGGAAATGGCTACTAAGATTAAATGAAATGAGAAGATCAATTGTCTGCTTGAATATTGACAGCTGGAGAACTAGTCATCCTTGACCTCACATTGGAGGCATTTATTCACTGAAGAGTAAAAGCACTAGCTAACAAATTTTTTGCAATGGTGATTGGCAGAGTGCAAAAGAAACAATTTAGCACCATTTATTTAAAAAAATAACTTAAGGCTTTACTATGGAGCAAAGATAGTCTTTTTAGCAAACGGTGCTGGAGCAACTAGATATTCAGATGCAAAAAAAAAAAAAAAAAAAGAATCTAGACACAGCCCTTATACCATTACAAAAATGAACTGAAAATTGATCATATACCTAAATGTAAATCATAAAACTATAAAACTCCTAGAGAATAATAATAGAAGAAATCCTAGATGACCTTGGGTTTGGCAATGACTTTCTAGACACAATACCAAAGGCATAATCCATGAAACAAGTTATTGATGAAGCGAGATGGCAAAGAAAACAGGACAAAATCTTAAGGAACAAGCAATCAATTTGATGAAACAAGAACAAAAATGGCTTCAAAATACTAGTAGCTTAATATGAAAGTGAAAGTGAAAGTCACTCAGTTGTGTCCATCTCTTTGTGACCCCATGGACTATACAGTCCATGGAATTCTCCAGGGCAGAATATTGGAGTGGGAGCCGTTCCCTTCTCCAGGGGATCTTCCCAACAAAGGGATCAAACCCAGGTCTCCCACATGGCAGGTGGATTCTTTACCAGCTGAGCCACCAGAGAAACCCTTAATATACACTGAAATAATTAGGAGGAATGAAATTTTCATAGAAAAGTGACCCTGGGTACTATAAATTTGATGAGCTCAAGGTGCCAATGAAGCACCCATGTGAGTACTGCTTAAAGTGACAGTGAAAGTGAAGTTGCTCAGTCGTGTCCCACTCTTTGAGACGCCATGGACTGTAGCCTACCAGGCTTCTCCATCCATGGGATTTTCCAGGCAAGGGTACTGGAGTAGGTTGCCATTTCCTTCTCCAGGGGATCTTCCTAACCCAGGAATCAAACCTAGGTCTCCATATTGCAGGCAAACATTTTACCCTCTGAGCCACCAGGGAAGCCTGAGTATTGCTTAAGCCGCAATTAAATATGTAGGAGTGAATTGGAGATAGTTGGGGTTTTGTATATAATTTTCCCCAGAGATCTGTACAGAGATGACAGCTGAAGCTGTTTGCTGGGATGAGATAGTAAACAGAATGTAAGAAGATGAACTTTGGTGATGATAACATTCAGTTCAGTTCAGTCGCTCAGTCGTGTCCGACTCTTTGCGACCCCATGAATCGCAGCATGCCAGGCCTCCCTGTCCATCACCAACTCCCGGAGTTCACTCAGACTCATGTCCATCGAGTCCATGATGCCATCCAGCCATCTCATCCTCTGTTGTCCCCTTCTCCTCCTGCCCCCAATCCTTCCCAGCATCAGAGTCTTTTCCAATGAGTCAACTCTTCGCAGGAGGTGGCCAAAGTACTGGAGTTTCAGCTTCAGTATCATTCCTTCCAAAGAAATCCCAGGGCTGATCTCCTTCAAAATGGACTGATTGGATCTTCTTGCAGTCCAAGGGACTCTCAAGAGTCTTCTCCAACACCACAGTTCAAAAGCATCAGTTCTTCAGCGCTCAGCCTTCTTCACAGTCCAACTCTCACATCCATACATGATCACAGGAAAAAACCATAGCCTTGACTAGACGGGCCTTAGTCGGCAAAGTAATGTCTCTGCTTTTGAATATGCTATCTAGGTTGGTCATAACTTTTCTTCCAAGGACTAAGCGTCTTTTAATTTCATGGCTGCAGTCACCATCTGCAGTGATTTTGGAGCCCCCCAAAATAAAGTCTGACACTGTTTCCACTGTTTCTCTATTTCCCATGAAGGGATGGGACTGGATGCCATGATCTTCGTTTTCTGAATGTTGAGCTTTAAGCCAACTTTTTCGCTGTCCTTTTTCACTTTCATCAAGAGGCTTTTTAGCGCCTCTTCTCTTTCTGCCATAAGGGTGGTGTCATCTGCAATATCTGAGGTTATTGATATTTTTCCTGGCAATCTTGATTCCAGCTTGTGTTTCTTCCAGTCCAGTGTTTCTCACGATGTACTCTGCATATAAGTCAAATAAGCAGGGTGACAATATACAGCCTTGATGTACTCCTTTTCCTATTTGGAACCAGTCTGTTGTTCCATGTCCAGTTCTAACTGTTGCTTCCTGACCTGCATACAGGTTTCTCAAGAGGCAGGTCAGGTGGTCTGGTATTCCCATCTCTTTCAGAATTTTCCACAGTTTATTGTGATCCACACAGTCAAGGGCTTTGGCATAGTCAATAAAGCAGAAATAGATGTTTTTCTGGAACTCTCTTGCTTTTTCCATGATCTGATGATAATATTAGGATACAAACAAGAACAGAAAGAGCAGACTGAGATTTGTGAGAAATTATTAAGGTGGGCAGATACCCAAGATAGCAATTTGCAAGAAATTTTTAAAAAGAAGTTAAAAGAATCATCAACCATAATGTAAAGTCAAAAGAATGTAAATTAAGGGAAAAAAATCCTTGATTTGGAGCCTTTGTGCATATGAGAAAAATTTCAGGTAGAGTATTTGAAATGAAATTGCACAGTTTTAGAAAATGAGGCAACCTCTACTTGTAGAACATTCTCTGAATAGTCTAGAAAGCAAAAAACAAAGATGCAAAGAAAGAAGACTATTAGCTTAGCCTGAATATGTAACCAGGCGAAGGAAAAAAAAATGTTGACAAGTAAAGGGATAGAGAGGGTAAATAAGAGCCAAGATTCCAAAAGAAGATAATAGAAGCAGAAGAAGGAATTTCAGACTGGAAACATAGCATTATTCTATGATAGGAGAGAATAAGAATGAGTAAAGATAAAAGATAATTAATGTGACAAGAGAGAAAAAGGATAGAATTTTCTGCTGTTGTCTATCTATTTCTAAGGCAAAAAAGTTAAGAGTGAAGATGGCATAAAAAGAGCAGCAGAGTAGTTTTCACAGCTGTGAGGATAGGAACCTGCAGTCAGGTCTGAGTGTTACCTAACCTGAGGTTAGATAGCAAAAAAAATCACTGGAATTCCATTTGCAGTGAAGATTTTTAAGATATATACTGCATAACATATATTCTACTTGTTTGAAGCTTGCCATGATGTTAACTCTTGCTTTGTTAATAAAGATATTTGAATATTCTTTACCAAAGGAAACTAAATAACAAAGTGCTCACTTTATTAAAATCATTTTAAAACTTCCAGGATTTTCAAAACCCAACCTCATTTAAAATAAACATTTTCTTATTTTCTGAGTATTGTTTTCCCTCATGCAAATGAAATAATCTTGAATATAGAAAAAAAAATAACTACAGTGAAGAAGCTGAATTTACAGTGATAATGTTATTTTTCTGCTTTTAGAAAATCTTAAGTTTATGGATTATTTCAAATATTTGTTGTGCAAAACTCAGAATTTTATTTCCAGTAAAATTTATATTTTATAAGGAATCAAAAATATGTCATAAGCCTTTGGAACAAAATGCTCACAAGAGATAGTTAACCTGTCGAACCTGTGAATAAATATTTCTTTGGTAGCACATGGTGGTATTCACACAACAATTGGGTTCCAAAATATGTTTCTTCAATGTTACATAAAAACATGCAGTTTGTGTAATGAACAACAATAGTGCCAGTAATCAAAGAAAATCAGGATTGTCAACAAGGAGAAATAATGTCTCCTAGCAACCAAGTTTCAATTACTCTTTGTTTGCTAACAAGCACTGAGATATTTTGGGCTGGTAGCTTTATTTCAGAGAGTAATGTATTATCAAAGACCATAAGAGAGAGCTCCTGTTTAACCAGCTCTGGTTTCCAATCAAACATCTTGCAATTAATTTTATTAGTGTTTTAGAACTAATTTACTTTGAATAAGCCATAACTATGATTTGTTATTTTCATGTTCTAAAAGAAATTGTAAGGTAGGATAATTATTTGTTTAAATAATGGAATCATTGGCATACAGATGATACTCCAAAGAAGTAAAAATTTATTATCATTAATAATAAGATTAAACAAAACTATATCCCAGAATAGATCCCAAGAGGACCCTTTAGCTATTTTAGTTGAACTAGAAATAATACTANTTTGTAGTGAAGATTTTTAAGATATATACTGCATAACATATATTCTACTTGTTTGAAGCTTGCCATGATGTTAACTCTTGCTTTGTTAATAAAGATATTTGAATATTCTTTACCAAAGGAAACTAAATAACAAAGTGCTCACTTTATTAAAATCATTTTAAAACTTCCAGGATTTTCAAAACCCAACCTCATTTAAAATAAACATTTTCTTATTTTCTGAGTATTGTTTTCCCTCATGCAAATGAAATAATCTTGAATATAGAAAAAAAAATAACTACAGTGAAGAAGCTGAATTTACAGTGATAATGTTATTTTTCTGCTTTTAGAAAATCTTAAGTTTATGGATTATTTCAAATATTTGTTGTGCAAAACTCAGAATTTTATTTCCAGTAAAATTTATATTTTATAAGGAATCAAAAATATGTCATAAGCCTTTGGAACAAAATGCTCACAAGAGATAGTTAACCTGTCGAACCTGTGAATAAATATTTCTTTGGTAGCACATGGTGGTATTCACACAACAATTGGGTTCCAAAATATGTTTCTTCAATGTTACATAAAAACATGCAGTTTGTGTAATGAACAACAATAGTGCCAGTAATCAAAGAAAATCAGGATTGTCAACAAGGAGAAATAATGTCTCCTAGCAACCAAGTTTCAATTACTCTTTGTTTGCTAACAAGCACTGAGATATTTTGGGCTGGTAGCTTTATTTCAGAGAGTAATGTATTATCAAAGACCATAAGAGAGAGCTCCTGTTTAACCAGCTCTGGTTTCCAATCAAACATCTTGCAATTAATTTTATTAGTGTTTTAGAACTAATTTACTTTGAATAAGCCATAACTATGATTTGTTATTTTCATGTTCTAAAAGAAATTGTAAGGTAGGATAATTATTTGTTTAAATAATGGAATCATTGGCATACAGATGATACTCCAAAGAAGTAAAAATTTATTATCATTAATAATAAGATTAAACAAAACTATATCCCAGAATAGATCCCAAGAGGACCCTTTAGCTATTTTAGTTGAACTAGAAATAATACTAATTAAGATATAACACTGTCATAGCAATAGTCACAAAGGCGATTTGCTGATGCCTAATAAAAATTGAATATTGCCAACACGGATACAGTATGAAAGAACACCCTGAGTTGAAATCAGTCTACATTTTGAACATTACATATCAAACTTTAGATTCAAGACACCCGTACAAATCCATTCAAATTTGGAAAATGACTAGAGAAACTGAGCTGTTTCAGCTGTACCTCTTCTGCAATTGGTGGGTTAGGTTTTTAGCTCTCCTTTACATGGAGGCAATTTAGGAGACCTGAGCTCCCCAGGGGTGCATTGTGTGCGTAGAACTATGGCTGCATTGTTGCTGCTACAACAATTATTGCTCTCATTGGATTTTTGTAATCTGTCTCATTTGAACCTATTGAAGAGAAAAGACTCATGGAAAATAGCTGCATAAACACACAAACACAAAATACTAGAGGCCAAGAGGATAATTAGCAAAACTCCATATCAAAGTGGTCAAAGCTAGAGCGGCGTAGCCACCCAAAGTAACGTTTTCAGACTGGTCATTTGGAGATACATTTCTGTTCCTTGACATCTCACTTTTTGTTTAGTGACACTGGAAGGACATTCTATGTTTCAGATTTGATTCTGTAGCAGCTGAGAGCTATTCAAATTAGTCTTTGTAAATATTTTAGTTAATTTGTCTATTATTTATACTATTGCCTAGTTAATAGGGAAAGATGAGTGCTGACATAAATTTACCTCAGTAAATAAAAGTATTGATGTAAATGAACAAAATTATCAAACTGAAATACAATAATTTCTCATTAAATGTTTCTTATATTTTTTTATCATAATTACAGTATAAGAAATATGAAAGACTTTTTCTTTGTTTCCTTCCCTGATTGCTTTCTTCAGCTACAATGGCAAATCCTCTACCTTTTTTGGACTTCTGAATATAAATGTGTTCATTCATGTCTTAACAACATCTATGTTCTAAAATCTATGTCTTATTACTACCTAAGCAGGAACAATAAATCTTATGACACTGTTTTAGCCTATGGGGTCGCACAGAGTCGGACACGACTGAAGCGACTTAGCAGGAGCAGCAGCAGCAGCCCTAAACTGCATAGTTGACCTTACCAAGATAGAACTATTGCATATAAAGAGTAATATAAGCATATATACAAGGTTAACTATAGAAAATGATTAGATTTTCTATGTACCAGAAAGTCCAAGGATTCTGCTATTTAAAATTATTATTATGGAGCAAAATGAACAGTGGTATATAGGATACATGATTTCAAAATAAATACATTTCCTGGCCAACAAATTATTTTTCTATGTGCAAGAAAGAAGATCTAACCAATCTAAGAGGAAGGATTTCAGTAAAATGTCATTTGCAGAAGAGAGTTATAATTTTACCATGTTTGCCCAAATGCTGTTTTTACAGGATACACTAAAAAATGATCAAGCACAGTTTGCTTTTAAGCAGAGTTAGAGCAAGAATCTGAGTGTGCAAATGCATCATCTTTCAGAGGTATTTCCATAGCCATCATTTTTATGGTTTTAATATAAACCTTTGCAAAAATACTTGCCAGCTGACTGTGACAAATATAAAATGATTTGTCTCCCTACCCTTGAGACAGTAAACAAATGTAAAAAATTTTTTTGAAATACACAAAACAGAGAAACATGAGTCATGAGCTGAGACTTACTTTAAACCCAGTAGAACTGGGTCTTAGGTAAATTGTGTAATTTCTTTGGGTCTTAATTTTCATATATGTAAAACTTTGGGGGGGGGGTGTGTGTGCATGCATTCGCATTTATATAGAACGTGATTAATTTTCAAAAAATGCCTTTTAATTTAACACAGACATGGAAATGTTCTCTAGGGGTAAGATGAAGAGGGAAGGAAAACTGTGACAGTGAATTCTGTGTTTCTTACTTGCAGAAGCAAGGTGTGAATCAACATGTCTGTGAGGAAGACAGAAATACTTCTTTGACAACCCCTTTCCACTGGGAATTCTGATGAGTCTGGAAGTCACTGACTGGCCTGAAAATTCTTTTACTTTCAGTATAAACTAACAGGTTCCTAGCTGTACACATTTATACATAAATATGTGCCTCGGCCAGAGTGTAAAATGAGTTTTTACTGGGGAACAAGTCATACAGTGGAGACTTGAGCACACCAGGCTTCTTTCCAGACTGCCACAGCTTTGTTTTTGAACCAGTACCAGTGCCTTTCAGCGGTGCTGTCAACAGAGCTCAGATAGGGTCTTGAACTCCAGAGAATGAATGAGATATGCCAAATGAAGCATAATTACCTTATTGACGTCACTCAGCTTTCAGCTCACATTTAACGGGGGAGCTTCAACTGTTTGAAACAGTGGGCCGTTTGTAGCACATTATGCAAATGATAAGACTAATCTTTTGCATTATACATAAGAGCTGCTTATTGTGCATTAACTAATTTATCTGACTATGCAGGGGCTATGAATGCTGATTTTTATTAAGCTTTTCATTAAGTGAAACTTAGGCATAGCAAGTGCATATATTAGCATGTGCCTATCTTGCATGGATAAATAAACACATACTTGCCTCTAGTTACCAAGTGACATTCTTTTGGTTGTAGAAATCATCAAGTAAGATTTTTTTTTCAGTCATATCAGTAAGATGGGGAAGTGAGAATTAAATAATCAGAGGAAAAGACTCCTGTATTGTTAATATTCATCACACATATTTTATCATGGTCACTAAATTTCTCTTTAAAAATCACAGAATGTGTAGTCTAAAGTCAATAATTTGAGTCTTACATAAGTACCCTTTAATATAGTGGTGACTATTTTTGTGATAATCATAAAAAGCAGATGAAGAACCACTGATCACAAAATCTAATTAAAGCACTTTAATTTTAAGATAAGATTAATTCATTTGATGAGAATAAAGGGAGAAAAGAGCAAAATAATATTTTTATTAAATACTCCCTAATTAGCTTGGTTCAAATCTAGGCATACTCACTTTACATTCTCACTTGTTGGGGAACTTACTTGTTCCCCAGTAGAAACTCACACATAGACAGACATATGAATAATGCTTCATATAATGCTCACATAATTAGCACATTTCATTAAGGTGCACATTTGAAGCCAATACAGACTCTACATAGTTCCTGTTCTTCTCAGTGAGTTGTTTGGAATTTGACCACCAAATTTCACAAGAGAAGATATAGCACAAAAACCACATATTTTATCTGCTTTATTACCAATACATATTTGATTTATTTTAATCAGTGGATATATATTGAAAATTCTCTAAGTGCAAAATTATTATGAATACTTCAAATGTACTAGTGTAAAAGCATATTTTAACTATGTAGTTAACAGCCCACTAATAGGAGGTGAGTCAGTGATTATTTTTATAACAGATTTTTGAGGTGAAAGGGCTAGGAGAAGTAATGCAAGTATCTTCAAATAAACATTGAAGTTTATAATATCTTCAAATAAATCGTATCTTCAAATAAACATTGAAGATACTAAATAGCAATAGTGATTAGTAAAACTGACTGAAAAGGGGCAGAGAAACCTAGTATATCCTCCTAACTTCAAATTTGAGTTCCCAGTTTTAGTTCATTAAAATTAATGACCAATCAATGATTATCATGCATGAGAACAATTCGCTCTTTTAACAGGTAAACTAAAACACATATTACTATATCCACAACACAAACCTAGCCTTGGGATTTGGCCAAGAGCCCAACTTAACTGCAAAATGTTTATTAAATTATTAAAATTTATGGGTTGATAGCACTCTCGAGCAATTTATTATAGCTGTAAACCATTTTTAAGTTTTGAAAACACAATAAAGTTGATTTAATAATCCCCCTAATCTTATACATAACTTCCTCCAGAATTGTCTTCAATTACGCCTCATAAATAACAATTTATTGTGTATTAGAGAAACACTAAAAAACAAATACTTCATGAGAATTTCATCAGATTCATTTATTCTGAAACATTTGCCAGGAAGCATAACAAATTCACATGTGACCCCTGCACTCAGAAGAGCTGAAGTTCAAATCGAAGCCACAATGGAGAGTTCCTTTGCCAAGGATAATAGCTAAAATCTTCCCTTAACTTGAGCCAGGAACTCAGCTTTAATGAATGCAAGGGCGAAGGGGTAGGCGAAGGGGGGAGAGAAAAAATTCTAGTGAAATTCTCTCCACTTTAAAAACAGCTTGAATTGCAAAGCACAGATAGTCACATCACCTCTTTGTAGGACTTTGTTAAGGAACAAGCAGCTAAAAAGAGGGAATACAAAGACAGTAATTGTAAGCACACACTGAGGAAACTCAGGTTCAATAAGTCATCAGATTAGGCAAATTCACTTATATTTAATGACATTTACATGAACATTCCATACTCAAAAAAATTAAATTGACAGTAGTATAGGAAGAATAATCACTGTTGGTAGAATAATTTAGAATCCGCTTCATATTTCTTAGTGACTCAATTAGGGCAGAATTATTTAAGAGACCTAGTGGGTTTCACAGCTTATAGCACTTTGTTTTCCAAACTGAAACAGATTGTTTTTTAAGTATTCTTTTATTATAACAGAAAGAAAATACATATATAGTAGATAGCTTCCCTAGCTAGAAGGAAAAGGAGGGGCATGACTGTGTCCTGAGGAAAGGCTATATGCCAGTGGTAGGAAATACCACATCTTCATTCCTCAAACATTTCAGTTTTGTGCCCTAATACTCATTTTAGGAGGCTGGAGGCTGAAACCTCTATTCAAGCAAATCTATCATTAACTCCATTTATGCTAAATCTACAGCTGGTGATTTCCTGGTCTTCCAGAACCAGATATTGGAATGAAGTCGGCTCTGAGAGAATCTCTCAGAAGCAGAGAGTTTCTTCTAAAATGGTATCTCTTTTTACTTTTGATAAACACAGGATGTATCTTTTTCAAAATGAACAAGATCCCACCATAAAACTTGAGAGTAATAAAGAAAAAGCAATGACAACTTCATTACTTAGTCACACCATGATTAAGCTATAGTGGCCCATTAGTGTCATCTTAAGTAGAACTCCATAGAAGACAAAGTTGGGCTTTCATTTCTCTCTTTCCCTCTTATTCATTCTTCCCTTGGTGCCTGGTGTCCTAAATACTTGAATCGACTATGATAAATGTAATTAGAGGATCATGTCTAACTCTATTTTCTTTCTCATGCTTGTGCCTGGATGTCCATCCCTATACCAAATAACTCTGCCCTCTCATCTTAGCCACAGTAATATCAGGTAGACACACCCAGTCTAGGTTGGGCCAATCAAATTCCTCACCCTGAAATACTGTGCCAATTACGTATATAAGGCTAGTCTACAGGGGAGGGAACATGGAAGGGAGTTATAGAGAGAAGAAGAGGTTGAAAAATATGATGCCATAGACAGAGAGTTAAAGAAAATAATTGCTGCATTAAAAAGAATAAAATACCTAGGAATAAACCTACCTAAGGAGGCAAAAGTTCTGCATTTCAAAAACTATAAGATGCATATGAAAGAAAATGAAGGCAACACAAATAGATGAAAAGATATACTGTCTTCTTGGATTGGAAGAATCAATATAATTAAAATGATCGTATATCCAAGGCAGTCTACAGATTCAGTGCACTCTCGAACAAAATACTAATGGCATTTTTTCACAGAACCAGAATAATTTTAGAATTTGTATAGAAACACAAAAAACTCTGAATAGCCAAAACAATCTTGAGAAAGAAGAATAGAGCTGATGGAATCATGTTCCCTGACTTCAGACTATATTATCATGCTACAGTCATCAAAATATTATGGCAATGACACTACAACAGGCATAGATAATGGCAGAAAATAGAGAGCCCCAAAGTAGAGCACTTTGGTCAATTAATTAAGCACCATGCAATTAATTTACAACAAAGGAAACAAGAATACACAATGGAGAAAGACACTCTCTTCAGTAAGTGCTCCTGGGAAAACTGGACAGCTACATGTAAAAAGTGAAATTAAAACATGCTTTAAAACCATATATAAAAATAAACTCAAAATGGATTAAAGACCTAATTATAAGACTAGACACTATAAAACTCCTAGAGGAAAACAGTCAGAACATTCTGACAAAAATTATTCCAAACATTTTTTGGTACTATCTCCTAAAGTAAAGCAAATTAAAACAAAATGAATAAATGGAACTTAATTAAACTTATATTTAAAAAATTGCGCAGCAAAGGAAATGATTGACAAAAAGAGGTGACAAAGTATTGAATGGGAGGAAATATTTGCAAATAATACAACTGGTAAGAAATTAATATACAACATATATGAACAATTTATATAACTCAACATCAAAATATCAAAAAACCAATTCCAAAAATGGGCAGAAGACTTGAATGGACATTTTTCCAAAGAGGAAATGTAAATGGCCAATAGGTACATAAAGAGATACTCAAGATTGCTAACAATTAGGGAAATGCAAATCCAAACCACAATGCGATATCACTTCACATCAGTCAGAATGACTGTCATCAAAACGAAGACAAACATTAATAGCAAATATTGGTAATGATTCAGAGAAAGGGAACCTTGTGCCTGATGGGAATGTGAACTAGTACAGTCCACTGAAAAACAGTATGGAGGTTACTCAAAAAACTAAAAACTACAATTGCCATATGATCTAGCCATTCCATAATAACAGCAATTCGAAAAGATACATTCTAGTGTTCATAATAGCAATACCTACTACTGCTGAGATATGGAAGCAACTTAAATGTCCATCAACAGATGAATGGATAAAGAAGATGTGGGAAATATATATACATACATATATATACACATACATATATATATACACATGTATACACACATACATACATATATA